>JADRCH010000129.1:3209158-3288962 GCA_019843965.1 Rhynchomys soricoides | reverse complement strand
GGACAGCCAGGGCTACACAGAGAAACCCTGTCTCGAAAAAACAAACAAACAAACAAAAAACAGACAAAAATGTGATACGGACATAACGCAATGGGAGTCTTACAGCTGGGAAGAAAACTTAAACCATGATCCTTGCCGGAAAACAAAAGGAAACGAACTACATTCTGAAGCAAAATAAGCTATCCAAAAGGAAAAATTAGTCCTTGTTTTCTCTCATATGTGGGTTCTGGAATTACATTTATATACCGTATGTGTATAAAGGTAGGGCTGTGTGTGTGTGTTGTGTGTGTGTGTGTGTGTGTTGCAGACCTGCGTTTGGTTCCCAGTACCCACTTCAGGTGACTTACAGTCTCCTGTAACTCCAGCGCCTGGGGATCGAGCACCCTCTAGCTTCTGTGGGCACCTGAACGCATGTACACCCACAAACAGCCACGCAGGTGAAGAGACAGTCTTAGAATGTTGGCCTTGACGATCCCTTCCACCACGATAATCTCCCTAACATCTCCTTTCTCACCTCAGTAGCGAGGACAGGTTGCTCACAGTTCCAGAGCTGCCTCCTCCTCGGGGGTCTTCAGGAGCCAGTGCTGAAACTTGGCCCACGGCAGGGGCCACAGCAGTTTGTAAGCAGCCTCCAGCATGAGCAGAGTCAGGAAGAGGACCAAGAAGGTGAGGAAGATCTTGTCCAAAGCGCGCCGCAGGGGCCCCCGAGGAGGAGTGGGACCCTGGGCGAATGCTAGGAATACGTCCCCCTCCTCCACGACGCCCTCATCCTCCGCCATTTTCAAACCACAGTGGGACAGCTGGCTAGCTCAGTGTGGGGATAGAAGGCCTGGCTCAGCATTGCCGGGATTACGGGCGTGGTGATCCTGCAGCTGCTGGCTTTGATCCTAATTCAAGAATCCAAGTAGAAAGGAGAGAAAGGCTTTTGAGTTTAGGGGGCAATTTTTTATTTCTTGGTAAGTTTTATGTCTTTGTGAGTGTGTTAACTCTTTCTCCCTTTCCCTGGGTTCCAGGGATGGATCAAGGTGTCAGACTTTACCCGATGAGCTGTCTCAGTGGCCCAGGGCAATTAAATCACTTTGCCTGATGTGAAAGGTCAGGCAGACTGTATATCCAGTTTTACCATATGTAACTCTGCCTTGGAAACAGAAGACCCACCCGTTATAGAGACCTTAATTGGAATGAACAGGCATTCCTGGCCTCAAGGGTCAAGGGTCAGTTTGGGGGCCTCTCCTGACAGAGAAGGTGCAAGCAGCTGTAACAACAGGTCAGAGTGGGGTTGTGGGTAAATAAGGGGTTAGGATCGCTTAGCCCGAGCAGGCTCGTTCCCTCCTGTCAGATTTCTGTGGGTGGTTCTCAGATTGGGAGACTAACTAAAACCTAACCGGGCTAAGCGGCACATGCCTGAAATCCCAACCTTCAGGATGCTGAGGCAGGAGGATCAGGATTACTGAGTGTTGTGTTTTATAAAAAGATAAGGAGGGAAGGACTATGTTTGGTGGAGGCGTGGTGAGGTGTGGGGGTAAGGGGCGCCTCTGTGGGCCCATGCTGAGGCATCCCTTCCCCCTGAGGGACCAGCCATACAAGGACGGAATAGTACAGAATAGAGTTTATTCAGGGCATGGGGAGGGGAGTTGAGCGAGTAGAGACAGAGAAAGGCAGAGGAGTAGAGGCCGGCCATGACCACGTGGAAGGAGGGGGGAGGGGAATGGAGAGAGAGGGTAAGGAGCAAGAGGACAGAACGAGAGAGTGAGTGAGAAGCAGGCAAGCAGCCTCTTTCACAGTGAGTCAGGCATACCTGGCTGTTGCCAGGTAACTGTGAGGCAAAGCCTAGACCAAAAGCCAACACTGAGAGTCCTAGCTATGTGGGTAAGACCTTGTCTCAAAACAAAATAAAGCAACAACAAACTAAATAAATAAATGATAAATAAATGAAAATCCTAAAAACAAGTAAGCAAACTCCCTAACTTCTGGTTCTGTGGTGTCAGGAGGGGGCAATTTTAATTAAACTGTAAACGTTGAGGATGTTCACAAGAACAGTTGTGACTGGTCAGATGGCGATTGTTTTCTGTTGAGCCACCAAAGGAGGAGGAACGTTCTAAACAGATGCTTGTGAAGCCTGTCCTTGGGGCACATGAGTCACAAGCGACTGTAATTACAGGGGGGGCTTCTGGCATCAGGAGGATGGCCAGCAGAAACACCAAGGGCTTCAAGCATTAAAGGGCTCAGTGTTATAGTCTCATGCCCAATTCTGAGGAAGCAGAGTAGATCTGAGGCAAGAGTTATGGGGAGGGACATGGGAAAGGAAGTGTCCTGTTCCCGGAGGCTGGTCAGAGCCTCTCAGCTAAGCAAGGTTTCCAGCACCATTAATGACTTGTAAACCCTTTCTTCCTCCCTTAGTTTTCAGTGTGTCTCCTGAAATCTCTGTGGGATACTAGTGGCTCTGCCTTAGTTTACCATATTATAACCCAATCCAAGGTGCCTAATGGCACCCTGTAAACTCACTCATGAAATTGAGGGCAAGGTGTCCCAGCATGGCAGGGTGTAGCCAGTCTTTGCTACTTTGTGGGTTCTTTCTCCCACCCTTTCTCCCCCTGGTTTCACCCCCTAACACTAGATAGGCGAGAAACAAGGTTAGAGAGAAAGGAATTAGGAAAAATCCCTGAATCTAATTTCTTTCCTTTTGTTGCTAACAAACCGAAAACAATCTCCCCAAATGACAAACGGCTAACAACCACCCCCACAGGCTCTAGCATCTCTATCCCCTCTGAAAAGTCTCCAGAATTCCAAAATGTCACACAATCGCAGAAACTATCTGCAGCTGGCAAAACCATGCTTCTGCTAGAGCACGAGGCAAATCACAGTCAGCTGCCTGGGACACCCTTAAACAGCCCCATCTCCCACATCTGGGATTAAAATAGAAACACATTAATTTCTCTCTTTTTAATTTTATTTTTATTTTATGTGTATCGGTGTTTTACCTACATGTCTGTCTGTGTGAGAACACCAGACCCACTGGAACTGAAGTTACAGGCAGTTATGAGCCGCCCTGTGGGTGCTGGGAATTGAACCCACATCCTTTGGAAGAGCAGCCAGTGTTCTTAACCACTGAGCCATCTCCCTAGCCCTGAAATCACACTCTTATAATATTTCTGTTTTTGTTTGTTTAAGAAACCAAAATTCCAGAATTTTCGCTATAGTGGGATCCACCATTAAGCTCACTACTAGGGAGACAGAGGCAGGTGGATCTCTGAACTCAAGGCCAGCCTGGTCTACGTACAGAGTTCCAGGTCAAGAATGGAGAAACAAAGAGAAGTTAACTTGAGTCACGGGTATAACAATGTTGCATAGCGATAAACAGGATGAGAGGGGAGGAGGGCCTGTCTGTTAGAGGATCGATCCGGACGGGAAAAGAAAACCTAAGTCTGAGGGGAGAACTGAAACTTTAGCCAACTTTAAGATCTGACTTCTGAGTTTCAGCTCCTTTCTCTTTCCTCCTCTCTCTTTTTCTCTCCTATTTCTTTTTTCTTTTAGAAGTAATTTTTTTTCTAAACCTGGGTGGTGTTGAACTCAGCCCCATAGCTCAGGCTTTTGGGGTGTCTCTGTGACCTTCACAGACTGCCCCCAAGAGACAGCCCCTGGGAGGCAAGAAGGCAGTTCGGCTCAACACAACTCCTGTAGTTGATGTTGGCTCAGACTTCTGGAGTCGTTTATTTTAGACATATTTAAGGACAACATAATTTGCTGAAAATTACTCTGGTGATAATTAACTCAATCCCACGTTTACAGCAAAGCATTCATAAATCTCCCTTCAGAACAAAGAAAGCTATATACAAACATTGAAACGCTTCATCAAAAGTCCATAAAATTAGGTTCTGTGGATTTACTGAGAAAAATAAATTATGATAAGGGTCTGGGGGAGGATCCAGTGCCAAAAAGGTCTCTAGCCACACAGATAGTGCAAAGGTCACCCCAAGCTAGAAAACTTGTCTACTGCAGTCTGCTGGGCAGATAACAGATCCTGCATTCTTTCCCTTGAAGGAACAGCCCTGTGTGCTCAACATACCAGATTCCTCTAGTGCTTATCTGTGCGCACAAGGACCTCTGTGCCTCCTGTACAGGCTTGCCTTTAATTCAAAGCAGTCCTTGCCTCTGCCTCCCAAGCACCAGAGTTAGGATTCTGGGCTTTAATTCTTGGGACAAGATCTACGAAGATCTTGAAAACAGTATTTAAAAAGAAATGTTTTAAAGAAGATGTTGTCTACTACATCATCCCTTAGGCATGCAATGAATTTTATGGTGGTTTTCCAGGAAGCCCTGGGTTTAACCTTTCACATTTCAAAAACCAGCTGTGGTGAGTGCCTGCCATCCCAACCCCAGGGAACTGAAGGCAGCAGAATCGTAAGTTCAAGACCATCCTCCACTACATACCAAATTCAAGACCAGCCTGAGGGATTGGAGATTTTGTCTCAAATAAACAAAGAAGCCTGGTGAGGACGGTCACACATGCCTTTAATTCCAGTGCTCCGGAGGCAGAGGCAGGCAGATCTCTGAGTTCCAGGCCAGCCAGGGTTACACAGAGAAATCCTGTCTCAAAGGGGAGGGGGGAGAGCTTGCTGCTTCACTTCACAGTTTTTGAGAAAGGGTCTCAGTATATAGCTCTGGCTGTCCTGGACTCATTTGGTAGTCCAGGCTGGCCTTGAATTTAACAGAGATCTGCCTGCCTCTGCCTCCTGAAAGAACATCCCTGTCAGTTCTACTCATATGACCCTCCAGAAACGGGCAGGCCCACTCAGCCTGGCCTATAGAAGGGTTTCTAGCAACCTCCAGCATTCCTGGGGAACTTGTGAAACCAGCTACCCCCTGCCAAAAGAAGACATTCCTCTTACCTCTGGCAGAAGGGACAAATGGCTCTCTACCAACAAGTATTTATGGTTGCATATCAAAGCCTCCAGGCTCCCTCTGTCCCCATTCACACAAGTACTGTTGTCCAAAGCCCCTACCCTGGTATCCTGGCCCCTCACCTCAGATCACCACTGCTCCACTCTTCTCTATCTCCCTCCCCCCATATGCACTAAAAACCTTCCCTAGTAATGTAGCAGTCGCTCAGTCTTTCCTTAACTGAGTCCCCTCAAGTAACATCTGGAGCTGAACACCCAGGAAAGAACAAATGGACTCCCAGGAGCCTGACCTCGCCTAACTGAACCGAGCTGCTGATCTGACTCTCCTGAGGCATGGATCATTTGTTTCTGCTAGCTTCTACCACCCACCATCTTCAGCTCCAGATTTTAGGGCCCGCCTCTCCAGCCCCTTGTCTTCTGCCTGTTCTAACTGCACATCTGTCCCTGTCTGTTCTGGTAAGTGCCACCTCTGTGTTCTGTCCCTTGAGAGAGTGAATTCATGTCACTGAGTCAAGACGTTTCTCTTGCCCTAATGCCCAGACATCTCATAGAAAGGGATGCCTCTCCTTATGATTGGGGACATTTCTGACAAGTCTCTCAGTCTGGTTGGGGCTAGCACCAATTGGGGACATTTCTGACAAGTCTCTCAGTCTGGTTGGGGCTGGCGCCAACTGAAGTTCTTGTCACCAGGGTGTCGGGTCCAAAGGAAACTCCCAATTCTCCAAATTCCAAAGGGCAGTCCAGATACCCAGAAATGAGCTCCATCTGTCTGTAGGAAGATTTCTTGCAGATAAAGCCTGAAGCCAGTACTCCTCAGGACCTGTGTCTCTGGCTCCCATCTTCTGAAAGGATTCGTTTCCCTTACTTATGGCAGAAGGGACATATGACTACCCACGGCACCTACTGGCATATCAAAATGCATGGTGGCCTCCAGCCTGGGTGCCCATCAGAGAAGACTGCGTGGACATGGGTTTAAGTCAATAGAAAGTCTTTATGCGCCAGCCAGAGACTACACTGTGTGCTTGTGAGCTGTTCTCAGGGTGAGCGCGCGCGCGCGCACACACACACACACACACACACACACACACACACACTGATCTGATGTTCTGGGTTCCCATACTTCAGTTAACAAGAACAGTTAGCCAGAAGTGGAACTTCAGAAACCATAAGGTTAGTACAGGTAAAGAGATTCCCAGAACAACAGACTTTGATGGAGTAGGTCTTTGTTTTCATTTTGGCAGGGGGTGCTGTTATGTGCTGAGCTTTACAGCCTGAATGGCACTTGCATCCAGGAGCCAGTTGTGCTAAAGTCTGGGGACCTCCTAAGGCCTGGGGCTTGTTTCACACGCTCCCTCAGTATCACAGTCAGTTACACAGTTCAGAGTCCATGCTAGCTAGAATCCTACCTTTTCTCACCTCGGCTCCTACCTAAGCTATCTCCCGCTCATACGCTACCCCAGCTACTGACTGCCCCATAACCTGGTTATTCTTGCTGTGCTCCAGCTAGTCTCTCTCCTCCTCCCCTCCTCCTCCACTTCTTCTTCTTCTACCTCTTCTTCCTCCTCTTCCTCCTCCTCCTCTTCCTTCTCCTCCTCCTCCTCCTCTTTCTTCTTCTTCTTCTTCTTCTTCTTCTTCTTCTTCTTCTTCTTCTCTCTCTCTCTCTCTCTCTCTCTCTCTCTCTCTCATTGTTTTCTATACAGGGTCTCTCTGTATAGCCATGGCTGTCCTGGAACTTACTCTGTAGACCAGGCTGGCCCCAAACTCGGAGATCCCTCTGCCTCCCTAGCACTGGGATTAAATGTGTGTGCCACCACTGCCCAGCTTGTTTTCTCTACTCTCTGGCCCCTGCTACCCAGTGATGTCCAGTCTGCTGGCCATGATCAGTCTTCTTTCTCTTCTACTCTCTGCTCTGGACAATTCTAGATGCCTCTGGATTTCTCCCTCCCTTATGCACAATAAAGCCTTCCCATACTATGGGTGGTTATATCAATTTATACAACTGGTGCCTAACACCTGGGGAGGGTACAGTAGGACCCAGAGGCCTGGCCTCTCCTGACAGAACCACGCTGCTGAATGACTCCCTGTTGATATGAGCCATTTGTTTCTGCTGGCTTCTGCCACCGGCCATATTTGATTCTGAGGTTTTGAGGCTGCCTCTTCCACTGCCTCTGTCCTCACCTGCTCTCTGAGGTGCTCAGGAATCACCTTGGAGCTGTCTGCTCTGTCTCTGCTGGCTCCTGGAGCCTATGACAGGTACAAAAGTCAAAAGGTGTGAGCTGCTGCATCAGGTGGCTTCTCTAGTCTTACTGGGAACCTGTCACATGGAAAGGGACACCTTTGCCAGTTGGGACAAGTCTCTCAGTCCACCTGGGGACACTGGATTGAAATTCTTTTTTTTTGGTTTTTCAAGACAGGGTTTCTCTGTATAGCCCTGACTGTCCTGGAACTCACTCTGTAGACCAGGCTGGCCTGGAACTCAGAAATCCGCCTGCCTCTGTCTCCTGAGTGCTGGGATTAAAGGCGTGCGCCACCACTACCCGGCCTTATTTTTTGGGATTGAAATTCTTGCTGTCAAGGATGCTTACCCTTCTCTGTCCCATCCTTGCTGGCCCCTTTCCTGAAGTCTCTCCCATTTCCTCCTTCTCTGCCCCTGGCTCCCTCCCCACCTGTCCCTCAGCCTGCTCCTGGAGCTTGCTTCTCCCTCTCACTTGCTGCAGGAGCCCAAGCTCCCTAGGCTCTTAATCTCTTTCCCTCCTCAGACTCAGAGACTGCTCTAAAGCCTCCCTGTTTTACTGCTAGGCCTCTGAACACTCAGTTTCCAAATTCTGGTACATTGTGACAACTTGGACCACCACAAATCCCTTCTCTCTAAAGCGGTACCACTCCTTCCATTCTTCTGTCCTGAGCCTTCCCTGTTCGTTTCTTTGTTGCTCCCACTAGTTCCGCCCTCACATCACTAAATTCAGTCTTACAAAGATTCAGACAGCTTTTCCATACAGATAATATTTTAAAAATTGTTTTATGCTGTTCTACTCTATAAAAAGGCTGGCTCTGGAGTTATGGCCCCGCTTTCTCCTGAACCAAGCCTGCTTGTTTAAAAATTTCCTCCAAAATCTCTGTCCTGGGTGAGGCAGGCCACCTGACTCTGAGACAGGGAAGAGAGCAAACCAGAAGGGGTGGGGAAAAGACACTGTGTGCTCTAGCACAGCTACAAAGTAAAGTGCTTCCAACAGATTACAGCTGCGTATCTCCTACTGCTTGGTTTTAATAATCTCTCTAAATCACTCCCTTCTCTTAGCTCTCCAGAACTTTTGCTAAAGTATAAACTTTATCTCAGTATTTCTAAGACCACTGTGTAAACTTTCCGTTTCTCGGGGTAAGTTCATCAGGTGTGGTTAAAAAATCTACAACAACAACAACAAATAGCTTAAAATTTTCAACAGAAATGCTGATAGTTAAAAAAAATCTAGAGCATGCTTGTATGCAACCTGCATTCCACTCTTGTTTAGGAAAATAGATTTTGTTGTTGCTTATCACTGGGATGTCTCAACCAGCCAGCTTCCTAGATACTGACACCGGGACTTACCAGTTAGGAAAGCTTGGCCTCAGGCTGGAGAGATGGCTCATCGGTTAAGAGCACTGACTGCTCTTCCGAAGGTCCTGAGTTCAAATCCCAGCAACCACAGGGTGGCTCACAGCCATCTGTAATGGGATCTGATGCCCTCTTCTGTGGTGTCTGAAGACAGCAACAGGGAGCATCGCAAGCAGAACCGGAGAGAGAAGAGAAAGTGTCTCAAGACAGCTACAGTGTACTGCCATATAATAAATAAATAAATCTTTAAAAAAAAAAAGCTTGGCCTTAGCTTAGGCTTGTTCCCTACTAGTTGGTATGACATAAATTAACCTATTTATATTAATCTTCATTCTGCCACGGGGCTTCTTACCTCCATCAGCTCTTTATTAAATCAGTTAGAAGGGGTTGAAGGGAGCTTTAAGAAGGAAATACCGCCCGGCAGTGGTGGCGCACGCCTTTAGTCCCAGCACTCGGGAGGCAGAGGCAGGCGGATTTCTGAGTTCGAGGCCAGCCTGGTCTACAGAGTGAGTTCCAGGACAGCCAGGGCTACACAGAGAAACCCTGTCTAGGAAAAAAAAAAAAAAAAAAAAAAAACAAGAAGAAGAAGAAGGAAATACCAAAGACAACCTTTATATACAATGCACCAAAAGATCGCCCCCAGCAGGTTTTGTGGTTGAAAGAGTGTGTGCTTCAAGGGCTCATCTTAGCTTAATAAGAAACGATCAGGCTTCCTGCTGTGGTGTAAACTAATTAAGGAAAACCAAATGCTTTAGTCCTAGTGAACCCTCCTCCTCTCTAGGCCACAAAGTCAACAGCAAGTCTTCAAGGTATTTTGGGTTATGATGACTTTTTTCCACTTGAGAGTGATACAGTGAGGACGAACAAATGAACAAGGTTTATGAAAAAATGGGACAGAGATGGCTCAGCGGTTAAGAGCACTGACTGCTCTTCCAGAGGTCCTGGGTTCAATTCCCAGCAACCACGTGGTGGCTCATCTATAAAGGGATCTGATGCCCTCTACTGGCTGTCAGGCGTACATGCAGACAGAGCATTCCTACTTAAAAAAAAAACAAAACAACAACAAAAAACCAATAAAATGGACAACAACCTGTTGATGGTTAAGGTTTATAAGTTCCCAGAGTTACTGTGGAGGGCTTTTAGGGCCACTTGGCAAGAACCTGACATTTGGCCAAGGACAAAGAAACAGGCTTCAGGCAGGAACCTGACGTTAGGCCAAGGACATGGAAGTAAGCTCAGGCAGGAATCTAATCTCAGGCTAGATCAGGGAAGTAAGTTCAGGCCGGAATCTGAATTTTAGGGAGGAACAGAAGAAGTAGGCTTCATGCAAGAATCTCTTTTGGACAAGAAAGTAGGCTCAGATATTTCGGTCATCCTGACAAGCCCTCAGAAACAGCGATCACAGGAATGATCACAGGACTTTGCTTATTACCTTGCTCATTCCTTGACTATTTGTGTTTATTGTACTGTTTGCCCTTATTGCTTGCATGTAATTAAAATGGTATAAAAGTGGACTGGGAAAAATTAAACCTGCCTTCAGTCTTAGAACTGACTGACGCCATGCTGCGGTGTTGTCTAATTGTCTCTGTCTTTTCAATCCTCGCTCCTACACTGGAGAATCTGTTGACTGACTGAGCGGGCTTGGTCAGATGGCGCCTCAACGTTGGAGTTCCAGTAAGTGGGATACAGCGAAGGACACTGCAGGAAGAGGAAGCACACACAGGAAAGTAAAGATTTGGGCCAGCCTCGAGTAAACCCCATAAGAATGGGGCAAGGGAGTGGTAGAATGCCATATATATATATATGCTTAAAAATATGCTAAAGGACAGAGGAGCAAAAGTAAGTCAGAAACAAATTACCCAGTTTCTGATTTTTTGTTTGTTTCTTGTTTTTCGAGAGAGGGTTTCTCTGTGTAGCCCTGGCTGTCCTGGAACTCACAATGTAGACCAGGCTGGCCTCCAACTCAGAAATCCGCCTGCCTCTGCCTTCTGAGTGCTGGGATTAAAGGCGTGCGCCACCACTGCCTAGTTTCTGATTTTTTATAGGAGAAATCTGTCCTTGGTTCCCTGAGGAGGGTGTAATAAGTTTACCGACTTGAGAGAAGGGATACAACCCATGGTCCCGAAAAAATTCCCATAGACGCTTCCAGCCTTTGGACCCTAGTTAGAGATACTTTAGATCCTAGGCATGAAAGTGTAGAATTAGGTAAGATATTGGAAGATGCAGGCAGTGAGAACAAGAGGAAAGATGAAATTGTCCCATCCGCACCTCCTATCTCTGAGGTTTCGGACCAGGCAGGAAAGAGTGATCAGTCTCTCCATCCCGGAGACAAAATGGAATTGGAGGAAGAGGCTGCTAAGTACCGCAATGAGGATCGACCTCCTTCTCGGGATTCTCTTAAAAGTATTTTTTGGGGGGCAGAGGGGAAGAAGGAACGGGCAAAGATGGCCCAGAGACAGAAGAAGATGAAACAAAAAGAATTAGTTCTGTTTATTGAAAGATTCGAGCAAGTTCTCAGAGGACAAAACAGTAGCGAAAGTTCAGAATCTGAGGAAGACACACCAATAATAGAGCCAAAAATGAAGACTTTGCCTCCTCCAGTGTTTTCAAAAGGTAACAATAAGGAGGGGAGACCTCTTACTTTAATCCTAGTGTTACTCTGTTATCTCCTTTCCAGGCAGGGCTGAAACAGGCTGTAGAAGGAGGGGCAGACACACAAGGATATGCTTTGCGCTGCCCTGTGATTGAAGCACAGGATCAAGAAGGGAATGCAGATACCACACTCGTTCCTTTTCAACAACTAAAGGAATTAAAAACTGCCTGTGCTCAGTATGGACCTCCTGCTCCAGTCACCGTGGCTAAGTTAGACGTCCTGTCTACTGAGGCTCTTCTGCCTGCAGATTGGAAACAATTAGCTCATGCATGCTTAGGGGGAGGAGATTATCTGCTATGGAAAACGGAATTTTTTGAAAGATGTCAGCAGGCAGCAGAGTTAAACGCTAGAGCTAGCAATCCGGTTACTTATGAGATGTTAGTGTGGGGATGGAAATTTTTTAACTGCCAAACTTCCTTGAAAACCTGAGCTGTTTGGGGCTCTACAGGACTCTCCTGTGTGAGGGCTGTGTTGAGCCCCAGCGCGCTGGATTCCCGAATAAAGCCTTTTGCTGGTTGCATCAAGCTCCGTCTTTGTTGGCCATTGGGGATTGCGCGGTGCCCAGCTAGGTGAGCGGTGGTCTCCCCAAGTTGGGGGTCCATCATTAGCAGGAGAAGGTCAATATCCGGATATACAGAATCAGTTACAATTTAATCCTGGTACTTATGCTCAAATTGGGGCTGCTGCTTGTAGGGCCTGGAATACCTCGCCTAATAAAGGGAATTTGTCTCAAGATATCTCAAAAATAAGGCAGGGACCTGATGAGCCTTTTCAGGAGTTTATTGATACCCTGTTTAAAGCAGCTGGAGAGTATTTGGAGATGCTAATGCTGGAATGCTTTTAGTAAAACAATTGGCTTATGAAAATGCGAACACAGCCTGCCAGGCCTCCATAAGACCCTATAGAAAGACTGGAAAGATTACTGACTATATTAGATTATGTTCCGACATTGGTCCCTCTTATGTGCAGGGTGTGGCCATAGCTGTGGCATTACAAGGAAAAACTATGCAACAAGTTTTATCTCAACAGACTGGAAAAGGGAAGAGGAGAGGGTTAATGGGCCTCCTGGAAGTTGTTTTGGACGTGGACAGACAGGGCATCTAGTGAGAAATTGCCCAAATAAAACTAAGGAAAAATAATGAGAGACTATCAGGAGTCTGTCCCAGATGCAACAGAAGGATGCACTCATTCATTGGGCTAATGAATGCAGGTCTAAGAGAGATAAACTAGGAAGTCCTCTCCCTCAGGGAAAAGGGAGAGGGGGCCAGCCCCAGGCCCCGAATCAATGTTAGGGGGCCATGCAGTTCATTCCTCAGCAAAGCAATCCTTCCAGGATCTCTTCCGAGCCACCGCAGACAGCGCAAGACTGGACCTCCGTCCCTCTGCCTACACAGTATTAACTCCAGAAATGGGGATGCAGGCTCTTCCTACTGAAGATATGGTCCGCTATTGCCACGAACTGGAGGATTGTTCCTGGGAAGAGGCAGTGCCACTGTGGCAGGATTAGTGATCGCCCCAGGAGTTAGAGATGCAGATTATACCTGGGAAATTAAAGTTACGACTTCCTCACCCACCCATATTCTGTCATCCAACCCGGACAGAGAATTGCTCAATTGCTCCTTGTGACATTGATTATGACAAAAAATAAGGTTAAAGCTAATGTTTGAGGAGCAGAAGGATTTGGTTCTTCTGATGCTTAGTGGGTCCAAGCAATAAAAGCTGAAAGACCAGCGGGGCAGTGGTGGCGCACGCCTTTAATCCCAGCACTTGGGAGGCAGAGGCAGGTGGATTTCTGAGTTCGAGGCCAGCCTGGTCTACAAAGTGAGTTCCAAGACAGCCAGGGCTACACAGAGAAACCCTGTCTTGAAAATCCAAAATAAATAAATAAATAAATAAATAAATAAATAAATGGAAAAAATTTAGAGGGCTGCTAGATACAGGAGCAGATGTATCTGTAAAAACTTCTGTTCATGGCTTGGATCTTGGCCTAAAACAACTACCATTACTCAGTTACAGGGGATAGGGCAAAGTCAGAGTCCTGAGCAAAGCAGTGATCTCTCACACTGGGAGGACGAGGAAGGGCACCAAGGATATTTTCAACCTTATATTGTTTCAAATTTGCCTGTTAATTTGTGTGGGGAGCTATAATGAAGAACACGGGAGTCCTTCTATACAGTCCAAATTGTAAAGCTACACAACAAATGTTTGATTGTGGTTATTTACCTAAACGGGTTAGGAAAGCAAAATCCGGGAGACTTAGAGCCCATTATAGTTACCCCTAGAGAAGGAAAAGCAGGCCTAGGGTATTTTTAATGGAGACCATGGACAAGCCTGCACTCCATGCGGATAAAATCACTTGAAAAAGTGATGTTCCTGTGTGGGTGGATCAGTGCTCTCTGACTTCAGAAAAAATCCTAGCCGCTCAACAGCTCAACAGCTAGTGCAGGAGCAGTAGGAAGCTGGCCACATTGAACCTTCTTTTGTTCTTTTGTGGTGTGTGTGTGTGTGTGTGTTTGTATTTCGAGACCAGGCTGGCCTCGAACTCAGAAATCCGCCTGCCCCTGCCTCCCGAATGCTGGGATCAAAGGCGTGCGCCACCACTGCCCGGCCACATTGAACCTTCTAATTCCCCTTGGAACTCACCTATATTTGTAATTAAGAAAAAATCAGGCAAGTGCAGATTACTGCAAGATTTATGGAAGGTTAATGAAACTATGGAAATTGCGGGGACCTTACAACCTGGCCTGCCTACCCCAGCTGCCATTCCAAAAACTACAGAAAAATTATCATAGATCTAAATGTTGTTTTTATAATATTCCTGTGCATCCTGATGACTGTAAAAGGTTTGCATTTTAGTGTCTCTGTTTGTAATTTTAAAGAACCCATGCAGCGATATCATTGGAAAGTTTTGCCTCAAGGAATGGCTAATAGCCCTACCTTGTGTCAAAAATTTGTAGCTGCTTCAATACAAGAGGTTTAGGACCTTGTATTTTTCTGCGTATATTATTCATTATGTGATGTAGATGCTATTTTATTAGCTCACCCCTCTGAGGGAGTTTTACTACAAGCCTTTGCTCTCATACAGCAAGCTTTAAAATCTTGGGGATTAGTTGTTGCTCCAGAAAAAATTCAGAGACAATATCTTTTTCAATATTTGGGACATCAGTTATATCCTAAACAAATTGTGGCACAGAAAATTCAAATAAGAAAAGATAATTTATGTACTCTAAATGGTTTTCAAAAGTTGTTAGGAGATTTTAACTGGCCAAAACCTCATCTTAAGCTTACTGCAGGAGAACTTAAACTCTGTTTGATACCCTCAAGGGGGAGGCAAATCCTAAATCCCCTCAACAGTTAACTGACGGGGGTCGGATAGCTTTGCAGACAGTAGAGGAAGCTATTAGCCAACAACAGATACATTGTATAGACTGCGATCAATTGTTGGCTGTCGAGTCCTTGCTCCAGCTCACGCGCCCACAGCAGTCCTTCGGCAAAAAGGACAGTTAATGTGGATTCCTCTTTCTTTATCTCCAAGTAAAGGGTTTTTTGTTTGTTTGTTTGTTTTGGTGTTTTGAGACAGGGTTTCTCTGTGTAGCCCTGGCTGTCCTGGAACTCACTCTGTAGACCAGGCTGGCCTCGAACTCAGAGATCCGCCTGCCTCTGCCTCTCCAGTGCTGGGATTAAAGGTGTGCACCACCACTGCCCAGCCCAAGTAGAGTTTTAACACCCTACTATGAAGCTGTTGCTGTGGTTTTTTTGTTTTGGGTTTTTTTTGTTTTTGTGTTTTTTTTTTTTTTTTTTTGTTTGGTTGGTTTTTTTTTTGGTTTTTCGATGTTGCTGTGTTAATACAGAATTGTAGAATAGAATCAAGAAAATATTTTGGGAAAGAAATTGATGAAACATTCATTCCTTATTCCAAATAGCAATTAAGTTGGATATTGCAAAATACTGATATTTGGCCTATTGCATGTGCAAACTTTTCAGGGAAAACTGATAATTATTATCCAAAAGATAAGTTGTTGCATTTTGCCTCTATGCATGCTTTTGTATTTCCTGTAAATTGACACGTGCAGCCCATAGAAAATGCTCTTACTGTATTTACGGTTGGCTCATCTAATGGGAAGGCAGCACATGTGATTGGATAACATGTTCATTCTCTTGAGTTTCCCCCTGCTTCAGCACAAGTAATTGAACTACACGCTGTAGCTGCTGTTTTTGAAATGCTGAAAAATCAAGCTTTTAATTTGTGTACTGACAGCCAATATATAGTTCATGGTTTACAATTACTTGAAGCTATTCCTTTTTTAGATGCTGCTAATTCTCAAATTTTGCAATTATTTATGCAAATCCAACTCAATTTAAGAGAATGTACAGTTCCTTATTTTGTAGGACATTTAAGAGCTCATACTGGATTGCCTGGACCCCTTAGGGCAAGGCCACAGCAGATTTGTATGCCAGGCAGATTATAGGCCTTACACAGGAACAATTGGCCAAACAATCTCATTCTTTACATCATCAAAATAGTAATAGGTTGAGACAACAATTTGGTATTTCTAGAGAATGTACAAGTCAAATTGTAAAGACTTGTCCTAAATGTCCTCAATTTCTACCTGTACCACATGATGGTGTTAATCCTTGAGGACTTATACCTAACCAATTATGGCAAAATGGATGTTACTCATATTTCTGATTTTGGAAAATTAAAATATGTACATGTGACTATTGACACCTTTTCAGGCTTTCTAGTTGCAATTGCTTTAACAGGAGAAGCAACTAAAACATAATTAGTCATTACCTGCGTTGGTTTTCTATACTGGGTGTTCCCGATCAGATTAAAACAGAGAATGGAACTGGCTTTTGCAGTGGAGCATCTGAGACTTCCTGTGGACAATGTAATATTACTCATATTACTGGGGTTCCGTATAACCCTCAAGGACAGGTATTGTGGGACAGGCCCCCTCAAGGACAGGTATTGTGGGACAGGCCCCCTCAAGGACAGGTACTGTGGAACAGGCCCGCCCGTGAACTTTTTTTTCTTTTTGAGAAATTGTTTTACTGTGGATTTTTCAGACTAACAATTACCCAAGAATTACAGGGGAGTGGCAATCCAGTATCAACTGGACCTGAGTCAGAGTCAGAGAAACCAGACTTCATGCTGGGATAGAGCCCATGGAGCCTGAACAGATGGTTTTGACTGTCCCTGTTTCCATGTGTGCTACAGTCCTGTGACTTTCCGAAACGGCTCCTCCATTCCCCGCCCTCTTTGGCAATTGTCTTAGTTTATTACCTTATCATAGATTCCAATAAAATTCAGACAGTCCTGCCATGATGCTCTGTCTACCTCTCTAACCTTATTTTATACAGGGTTGATGAAAAATAAAATTCACAGCAGCGGTCCTAACCCTAGGACACATTCCATCACAGGGCTTGTTTGTTTGTTTCTTATATCTTTACATTTCATATACCCGGGACCTAGAGCACTGCCTAACAGCCACAGAACATCGTAAACAGACAAACATTCACATTAGATGGATAGTCAAACGCTCAGTTCCCAATGTACTTCTGAAGAATCTGACACTGCTCATAACAAAACTATATACTCATGAGGACAATATACATTCATTAAGTGAAAGGGTTAACCATGTAATGATGGAATTCACGTTTATACACAGCTGACCTTCTGGAAAACACGTTCATTCAATGTGACTCATTGTAACTGGGCCTGATGGTACATGCTTGTAAACCTCAGTACTTGGAGATCTGAGACAGGAGGATCACAGCAACACATTAAGATCCAAGCTAGTCTGTGCAACACAATTGTTGGACTCGAAGGTCGCAACGGCCGGCCCCCCTCATAAAGACACGGAGACCAAGATGGATGCAATTAGCAAGAAGTTTATTAATTAATTCCAACGCTTTGGAGTCATCCTGTAAACGGGACGGAGGCGACGATGAATTTTCAAAGCTCACACACTCTTTATACAATTTTTGAGCAGACCTTGGCAACAGCATGCGTCATTGTCTTTCATTGGTGGCTAGCATTGACCTTTTACTTGATTGGAGGCGGCGGAGTGATGTCAGCCGTAGCCTCCCCTTAGTTAACGCCCACCTGTGGTTCCAGGCTGTCCTTGATAAAGGGATGTTTCTGCTAGTTATCTTGGACACATTGTCCTTGGCTCGGCTTTCTCGGCGGTTATTTTTGGGCCTCTGGTTATCTGGAAATTCTTTGAGTCTGACTCATCAGCCACTCTAAGGCCTCACACAGGGGGACCCTGTCTCAAAAGAAAAAAAACAAAAAAACCAAAAAAACCCAAGCAGACACCACCGCCCTTTCACAAACTACAGACCAATGAGGTGATTGTGTACTCATGCCCCCTCTCAGAACATCTGCCTGGGGTTTTTTGTTGTTGTTGTTGTTGGGTTGTTTTTTTGGTTTGGTTTGGTTTGGTTTTTCGAGACAGGGTTTCTCTGTGTAGCCCTGGCTGTCCTGGAACTCACTCTGTAGACCAGGCTGGCCTCGAACTCAGAAATCCGCCTGCCTCTGCCTCCCAAGTGCTGGGATTACCACTGCCCGGCCTGCCTGGTTTTCTAAGTCAGCGATTTCCTTCTTGATATTTTCTTCCATCAAAGTATCTCTTTTCTTGGTTATTTCCTATTTGTCATTGAAGTCTGTAATTTCCTTAATAAATCTTTCCTCTTCCTCTGTGGCTGTTTGTCTTTATAACCTCACCCCCACTCTGATCTCACTGCGCTGTCTCTCTAATGCGCTGTCATGGGTTTTCAAGAGCTCCAAGAGGAAAGATCTCTAAGAAAACTGCTGAACTTTGGATTCCAACTTGATTTTCTCTTCATTCAGATCCCCTGTTGCTTTCCTAATTTCCCCACGACATCTGGTAATTTCCGACCTCACTTCCCGCATCCCTCTGCGGCTCTCCTCAGCCTGATTGATGCTCAGAGAAGATGATGAGACTCATCTCGGGCAGGCTCACTCTGAATATTTTATAAGGGAGTCTGAGGATCCTGGAAAGCACAATGAAGAGGGCTGTCCGGCTGCTCCCTGCTCCCACCCACCCTCGCCCAGCGGAGCCCCAGAGCAGGAGCTCGGCCGGTTTCTCCATGCTCGCCCACAGCCAGGCCTATTGCTCCATGCTTGCTCACGGCCCGGCCTATTTCTGTGCTGGGTGCAGCTCCCACAGCAAAGCCCTGGGGGACAGACACAGCAGCCTTGACTGAGGCCACACTTTCCCTCCCCAGCTCCTCGATCCCTCAGGAAAAGTGCCCACGGTCAGGGACTGGCGACGTCCCCTCATGTGTGTCCAGCGCATGCGGCCTCCCCCGGCCTCGGGCCCATGGAACTTTAAAACCGTATCTTCATAAATTAAAGAAGGGGGAATTATATCCCCGTACACCTCAAAGCTACTTAAATCACGTTCTTTTCATTTTAAATTTTTAAAATTTGGATGTTCACGGGCGTTCCGCAGCAGCCGAGCGCCTTTGGCATCCCCACACTTCTACTACAGATGCTACAGTGAAATGGAACGATCCTATGACAGGAAAATGACATTGGACCCGACTCTACTCATATGGGTACGAGGTCACGTTTGTGTTTTTTCTTTTGTTTTTGTTGTTGTTTTTCCAGACAGGGTTTCTCTGTGTAGCCCTGGCTGTCCTCAGAAATCCCCCTGCCTCTGCCTCCCAAGTGCTGGGATTAAAGGCGTGCGCCACCACTGGCCCAGCACGTTTGTGTTTTTTCACAGGAAGGAAATGGGGCGCGATGGCTACCAGAAAGGCTGGCTCGACAAATGGAACCACTCCACCCTCCTGCTGACTTCCGTACTGATGATGATGATGATGATGATGATGATGATGATGATGATGATGATGTTGATTTTTGTACACGGTGAAGTCCACTGAGCCTATGTTCCTGACCCACCGCTGATACATCCAGCAGTGTGGTCCAGACTGGAGATTCTCGTGACCAGTAATAATACCCAACTTCTTGGACCTCCCTGGACAGAGGAGTCAATCTATAATAAGACCATGACTTTCAATGCACTTGGGGATGGGATCCCTGTTTGCTTTGTGAAGAATAGTACAAATGGTGAGTGTATGTCAGTGTTTCTTCAAACTTGGAAGAAAAAGGTTTCACAAACTCTAACTCAAAGCGTAGAGATGGGCATGCCTAAATATTATAAGGGATTTGCTCCTGATCCCCATGAGCTAGGACCTTGTGGATCTGTACCACAGAGAATGTGGAACAGGCATTTAACAAAGTTATTAATTGGAAAGAATGTTTTAAGTCAACCCCCAATGCGGTTTAATGTTTCCAATAAAATGTGAATTATTGATTGGGCAGGGAACCAGTCAAACACCGGGAAAAAGGAGATGTCCATAGGCCTTTGGCAATCAGAAGCAGGCCATTTCCAACGGCATATCTGGAAGTTAGCTGTAGCTCTCTATGAAGTTACACTGGCTATAGATAGAATTGGGGCAGGATCTGGCCCTCGAACAAGTGTTAGTGTATGTGTTAAGGCTCCCAATCAATCTTTTATTAATTGGTCATGTTAAAATTACCTTTGTTTCTTCTATAGTATTCAATGTAAGTTGTATTGATTGTACACTTTTTAATTGTCAGTGTATTGAAATATGGCATGTCTGTTAAGGTGGTCTATCAACCAGCTTTTGTTTTATTGCCTGTGAGTGTTACAGGACCTTGGTATTCTGAAAAAGGCTTGCAAGTACTGGAAAAAGTAAATCAGGCTTTAAGCAAAAGCAAGAGGGTAGTGGGCTTGACTGTTGCTGGTATAGCAGCTTTGATTACATTAATAGCTAGCACCACTGCTTCTACAATTGCTTTGACACAAGTTAAGACAGCTACTTTTGTTAATGATTTAGAAAAAACATGTTACTAATGTTCTGAGCATTCAAGAGGATTTAGATAGGCATTTAGAACAACGGATTGATGCTCTTTATGATACTATTCAAATTGCTGGAGAAGAGATTCAGGGTTTAAAAGTAAGGAACAATCTCGAATGCCATGCCAAATACCAATGGATTTGTGTTTCTTCTAAACGAGTTCTGTTTTTTGTTTGTTTTGTTGTTTGTTTTTGTTTTTGTTTTTCAAGATAGGGTTTATCTGTGTACCCCTGGCTGTCCTGGAACTCACTCTGTAGACCAGGCTGGCCTTGAACTCAGAAATCCACCTGCCTCTGCCTCCCGAGTGCTGGGATTAAAGGTGTGTGTCACCACTTCCCAGTGTGTTACTTCTAAAATTTACAATGACAGCCACTATAATTGGGAAAAAGTTCAAAGACACTTGCTGGGTCATAATTCTAACACTTTTCTGGATGTTTTAACTTTGCATACTGAGATTATAAATTTAAAGAATGCTGCTCCACTGAGTTTTGATGCTGCTGATATTGCTGGTAATATTGTCCATGGCCTGAGGTCAGTCTTTCCATCCTGGCCAAGCTTCCAGAATGGCATATACAGCTTGATCATGCTAGCCCTTCTTGTCCCGGGAATACTCTTATTCCTGCCCATTGTGATAAAGCTTGCCTCTAACAACATCAACATGTTGGCGGTCAAAGTACATGGCTTGAAACTAAGAATGGACCCCCCAGGAAGAGTTATTAATTTAACAGGCTGGCAATCAGAGATGGGTGAGTTCTGCACAGAGCCTTACCAACCTGAGACAGAAGTACATTGCCGTTGATAATGTCTATTCCATGACGGGTAAGGAAGGCATTCTTGTCAGAACATCCTAAGACAGATGCAGTCTTGTTACTGAAATAAAAAAGGGGGAGATGTGGAGAGCTTTTGGGGGCCGCTTGGCGGGAGCCTGACATTTGGCCAAGGACAAGGAAGTAGGCTCAGATAAGTCATCCTGACAAGCCCTCAGAAACAGCGATCACAGGAATGATCACAGGACTTTGCTTCTTGCCTTGCTCATTCCTTGGCTATTTGTGTTTATTGTACTGTTTGCCTTTATTGCTTGCATGTAATTAAAATGGTATAAAAGTGGATTGGAAAAATTAAACCTGCCTTCTGTCTCAGAATTGACTGAGGCCATGCTGCAGTGTCGTCTAATTGTCTCTTCCTTTTCAATCCTCACTCCTGCGCTGGAGGACCTGTTGACTGACTGAGCGGGCTTGGTCAGTTACAAAGGTTGCCTCAGGTTTACAGAAACTGACTTAGACTTGTGCATCTAACCACTTATGTCTCTGCTGTGTTCAACACCAGGCTTCTAAAGAAATTTTAGATAAGGACCATGTTTGATAATAAAGTTTATGAATTCCTAAGGTCCACTCAGGACAGTGAGAACTAACCTGAAGTTGTATGTCTAAGGCCTTTGTCTTTGCTAACTCTGTTAACCGTAAGTTATTGGAATAAACTGAATCATATCACAAACTGATATTCTGTGATGGTGTCCTATGAAAGGCTGGGGAATGGAAGGTTCCCATTGTCTCTCTATTTATGGTTTAAAGTTTTTATTTCGATGCTACAGCATCTTTTTTTGTTTTGTTTGTTTGTTTTTGTTGTTGTTTTTTGAGACAGGGTTTCTCTGTTTAGCCCTGGCTGTCCTGGAACTCACTCTGTAGACCAGGCTGGCCTCAAACTCAGATATCCACCTGCCTCTGCCTCCCAAGTGCTGGGATTAAAGGCTTGCGCTACCACTGCCTGGTTGATGCAACAGCATCTTTGACAAAGTCTTCACCTCAAAATTTAAAGACTCAACAGGGATAAAACTTTAAAATCCTAATTTCATAAGAGCTACTAACTTGTTAACAGTTAAATACAGTTGGGACATACAAACTAATGATCAGTTGCTTTATGAATGATCAAATTCTTTGATTTAAAGCACGTGTGTGGTGGTGTATGCCTTTAATACCAACACTTGTGAGGCAGAGGTAGGAGGATCTCTGTGAGTTCCAGGCCAGCCTGGTCTACAGAGCAAGTTCTAGGACAGTGTAGGGCTACACAAGAAACACTGTCTTAAAATATTAAGGTGCTCAGAACTGTGTTTGTTGTCATGTTAAATACAAATGTAATTCATTTAGGAGGACAAGCTTTAGGGGTCTCTATTTACTGATGTCTTCGTCAGGGTTTTACTGCTGTGAACAGGCACCATGACCAAGGCAACTCTTATAAGGACAACATTTAATTGGGGCTGGCTTACAGGTTCAGAGGTTCAGTCCATTATCATCCAGGCAGGAGCATGGCAGCATCCAGGCAGGCATGGTGCAGGCAGAGCTGAGAGTTCTACATCTTCATCTGAAGGCTGCTAACAGAATACTGGCTTCCAGGTAGCTAGAATGAGGGTGTTAAAGCCCACACCCAAAGTAACCACACCCACTCCAACAAGGCCACACCTTCTAATAGTGCCACTCCCTGTGCCAAGCATATACAAACCATCACATTCCACTCTCTGGCCCCCCATAGGCTTGTTCAAACATGAGTGTATGGGGGGGGGCATACCTAAACATAGCATAATGCAAAATACATTTAGTCCAATTTCAAAAGTCCCCATAGTCTACAGCAGTCTCAACAATGTTAAAAGTCCAAAGTTCAAGGTCCCTTCTGAGATTCATCCAATCACTTAGCTGTAATCCCCAAAGCAAGAGGAAACCAGCTGGACAAACTCCAAGCTCTGCATCTCCACAGCTGATGTCAAAGCAGTCTTCAGATCTCCAACTCCTTTCTCATCTTTGTTGACTGCAGCAAACTTCTTTCTCCTGCCCTGTTTCCACTCCGCTAGCAGCTTTCCTCAGCAGATATCCCAAGGCTCTGTCATCTCAAACATCTCGGGGCCTCCAAGGCAACTTCAATGTCACAGCTTCTTGTTCCAATGTCTGGGATCCACACTTGATCTGTGTGGATGGTGTCACTTTTCCAGCTCTGCCCTATGTAGCACACTCTAAGCTCAGGTTGACCCACTCCACTGGTGCTGCTGTTTTTGGTGATCATTTCATGGTACTGGCGTTTCCAGTATTCTGGGGGTCTTCCACTGCAACTAGGCTTCACCAATAGCCTCTCTTCATGGTGCCAAGCCTCAACTCCCTTGCATGATCCCTTCAGTCCTGGGTCATCAACTGCAACTGAGGCTGCACTTTCTTTCTTTCTTTTATGTATGTGAGTACATTGTAGCTGTCTTCAGACACACCAGAAGAGGGCATCAGATGCCATTATAGTTGGTTGTGAGCCACCATGTGGTTGCTGGGAATTGAACTCAAGACCTCTGGAAGAGCAGTCAGTGCTCTTAACCTCTGAGCCATCTCTCCAGCTCTGAGATCACCAATGCCCTTCCATGGCCTCACACAGTGCCAAGCCTCAGCTGTTCTTCATATCTTCAAAACCAAGACCTCTGGGTGATTCTTACACATTTCCAAGTACAGCTGCTGCAGGAGGTCCAACCTTGGCTATCCCTGGAACACAGCTTCTTTGTACTCTCAGAAAACACTTCCCAGAAGACTTCACCTCAGTGATGCTGGTCTCTTCTTAATCTCCACTAATTTCTTAGCTCCAGCTAACCAGCATCAATTGTCCCAGTAGTTGCTTCTATTCTGGACTCTAAAGCCAGAGCCATGTGGCCAAAGCTGCTGAGTTCTGCTGCTTGCTGGGGCTGGAACATGGTTCCCATGTTCTATTACATTATCACAAGCTTTCTGTTTTCCAATTTCTTCACTGCCTCAGCTTGGCTGTCCTGGAACTTGCTTTGTAGACTAACTTTGAACTCAGAGATCTGCATGCCTGTTTCCTAAGCACTGGGATTGAAGGTGGATTTAAGTTTTTCTTCACCTAGAAGTTGCTGTGTTCTAGGCTGGTCTTGAATTCAGAGATCTGCTTGTCTTTGCCTCCTGGGATTAGAGGCTTGTACTACCAAGCCAGGACCTAAACTTAGCTGGGTTTGTCACTTAATTACTCTCTTAATTCAATTTAATATCCTTGAACACAGGATTCAGCTCCACTTCACTTCCCGGTGCCCACGCCTTTAATACGTGAGCCATGTATCTTGTACTTTTTCCATTCTCAGCTTGCTACGTTTGTTTAAAATGCTCTTCATGAGGTTTAACCAGAGAACAGTCTATGATGGGCATTTCTGAGACTTCCTCTGTCAATGTAATTAATCTGACTCTCTTCACCTTAACCTCGAGCAGACTCTTCAGACAAGGGCAAGAAGCAGCCACATTCTTCACCAAAATACAGTCTCTAGGCTACATATTGAAATTCTCTACTGAAACCTCTTGGGCCAGGTTTGCACAGTTCAAATCACTCTCAGAAACAAAGTCTTCTATATTCTTACTTGGATGGCCCTTTAAGCCCCATTTAAAGCATCCCACTGCTTTCCAAATCCAAAGTCCCAAAATCCACATTCTTCCAAACAAAAGCATGGTCAGGCCTATCACGGCAATACCCCAGTTCCTGGTACCAACTTCTGTATTAGTTAGGGTTTTACTGCTGTGAACAGACACCATGACCGAGGCAACTCTTATAAGGACACCATTTAGTTGGGGCTGGCTTACAGGTTCAGAGGTTCAGACCAGTATCATCAAGGCGGGAACATGGCAGCATCCAGGCAGGCATGGTGCAGGAGGAGCTGAGAGTTCTACATCTTCATCTGAAGGCTGCTAGCAGAGTACTGACTGGCAGGCAGCTAGGATGAGAGTCTTAAGGCCACACCCACAGTGACACGCCTACTCCAACAAGACCACACCTCCAAATTAGTGCCACTCCCTAAGCATGTACAAACCCTCACAATTGTCAAGGTTAAGCTTAAAGCAAATAACTAAAACAGGTATTTGTTTAAAATCAAGTCTACCTAATAGAATGATTACTTAATGGCCCTCAAACCCCTCAGAGAGGTCTGCTGACTATGGCATTTAAGGTGTTTAATGAAAAAGGCTTTCCCTGACCACAAAATACCAGCTCCGGATAGCAGCAGTTAAGGCTGTCTCCAAAGAGGATGGGAAGCAACTGACGCCCCTGGAGCTTGCTTTAAGTGTGGTACTACTGACCACTGGGCAAAGAACTGCCTGCTGGCAGGGCCTTCTCAAGCTAAGGACAATGTTGGGTTGACTGCCTTACCAAGACCCTTCTCTGCAGAAAAATCTCTCAGACTTTGTGGGTGTGGTTGCTGCAGGCTGGTGCTGCTCTGCCTGACAGTTGAAGACTGACCTAGCCTCCAACGAAGCCATTGAGATCACCCACAGTGGAGGATTCCCGGCTAGCTGTGGGTAAGTCTCTCTCATTCTCATTGATACACAGGATATTTGTTTTACGCTTGCTGTTCAAATGTATCCTTCTCAGATCTCTGGGATGGCCTTGATGGATAGCTTCATCAGACAGTTTAGCATCAGCAGGCTGACCTGAGCCAGCTCCTACCCCAAGGCTGCAGGGGCCAGGTCAGTCCTTTTCATATGTAAAATCTCACAGGCTGGTTTGTTTACCTTGCTGTCAAGGTTCATACTGAGGAAGGTAAACTCCCAAAATAGGTTTCAGTAGAAGACAAAGTCATGTTTTGTCATACACTAAAATTTTTGCTTTTTTTGTTTTTTCCTCTAGAAAGTCACTAGGGGGGAGCTGGAAAGATGGTTCAGAGGTTAAGAGCACTGACTGCTCTTCCAGAGGTCCTGAGTTCAATTCCCAGCAACCACGTGGTGGCTCATAACCATCTACAAAGAGATCTGGTGCCCTCTTCTGGCCTGTGGGCATACATGCAGACAGAACTCTGTATACATAATAAACAAATAAATGGTTTTTTTTTTAAAAAAAGAAGTAAGTCACTAGGGAAATACTGTCTAGTCTAAAATCCATTGATCTTTGGAAAATTATAACCAGAAACGTTCTAGTGTCTCCCATTAACATTTGTAGACTCAGAAACATCTCAAGTATGATCTTTGGGGGCCGTAGATTTACAACTTGGTGTCAAAAACATACTATTTATCTGGTTATGTATGTATGTATGTATGTATGTATTTATTTATTTAAGACAGGGTCTCTCTATAGAGCCCTGGCTGCCCAGGAATTTACTTTCTAGACCAGGTTGGCCTTGAACTCACAGATCTGTCTGCCTCTCTATTCTAAGTACTAGGATTAAAGTCATGTGCCACCATGCCTGGCTTCTAGATTTTTTTTTAAAAAGGAATATTTATTTTATGTATATGAGTACACTGTTGCTGTCTTCAGACACACCAGAAGAGGGCATCAGATCCCATTACAGATGGTTGTGAGCCACCATGTGGTTGCTGGGAATTGAACTCAAGACCTCTGGAAGAGCAATCAGTGCTCTTAACCGCTGAGCCATCTCTCCAGCCCCTAGCTGTTGTTTTTTTTAATCTAAAAACTTGTTTATTGACCTGGGCATGGTAGTTCGAGGCCAGCCTGGTCTACAGATAGAATTCCAGGACAGTCAGGGCTACACAGAGAAACCCAATCTTGAAAAAACAAAACAAATCTATATGCAATTTATGTGTTATTTATATATATTATATATGCTTATATAATCCATTATTGAGTATATGTATTATTTATATGTTTAAAGATACATGTACAGTTATGTATATAATATATATTGTTTATATATATGATATATATATTATTGGGTGCGGGAGGGGCACACTTGTGGAGGTCAGAGAAAACTTTGTGGAGAATTAGTTCTCACCTTCCTCATTATATGAGTTCCAGGGATTACTAGTTTGCTATCCTCCCAACCCTTTCTATAGTTTTATGACTTTATTACATCTCCAGATATGACCTCCACTTTTTTCTATTCTTTACTTTTTTCTTCTTTGAGGACTGGTCGGCGCCATCATTCAGCTCCTGGACCGACCACGAGCGACCTCGGTGGAGCAGTCCACAGGGTTGGCAAGGAGGCGTGCAGGTTCAGCAGCAGCCGCTAGGTGGCGCTCGCTCCGCCCCGACCCTGCTCAAGGAGCCTTTGCACATGCGTGTTGCCTCCCTCACGACACACGCGCACTTCTGACGCAACCCGAGGCCTCAGGAAGTGGAGCGGAAGTGCAGCCAGCTCCGCGCACAGGAGGGGGAGAGGGAGAAAAGAGGAAGAGAGGATCCGGAAGTAGGATCCAAGAAGTCTAGTTCTCTAGCTCCGGCGGACCGAAGAGCCGGGACTCAGGGGGCGTGGCCCAGGAGGCGGAGGGTACTGTGATTGGCTCGCGGCCGCGGCGCCGGCGCGGATTGGCCTCTGCGGATTGAGCGGTGAGTTTACAGCGCGGCGGTTGAAATTCAAAAGTGGCGGGTGTGGCGGGTGGCCTGGCTCCTGGGCCGTCTGGCTCCCGCGTTGTGTGGCGCGAGCCCATGAGAGGACACGGGTCTCGGGACACCGGCACCCTGTCTGCTGCCTTTGCATCCCGTCCTGTGCGGACCGCCGTGGACATGCAGGCGCAGGTGAGTGCGGCGGAGACGGCCTCGCTCCACCAGCGGAGAACGCAGGCCGGCCGCCGGGAGACCCGCGTCCTGGGGACAGGTCGGGACAAGCCGGCCTGCAAGGGGAGGGTCGCACCGCCTGGCGCCCTGGACTCTCGCGGCCGAGTCAGTGCACACACACACGGCGAGGCCCCCAGGACGGTCACGGCGACGTTGGCCCGCCATTCCTGTCGTGCAAGCGCGACAGTCCCGTGTCTCTTAGCTCTCCAGCATTTCCCATTTCGAATTCTCGAGCGGATTCGACATGTTTGTGCTTTTCAGTTCTCACTGATTGCCTTGTGGGAGAAGCGAGGGTTCTGAGAGGCCTTGTGGCTTGTCCGCAAAGCACATTCCTGCTGATGCCCTGTTGTGTTTGCCTTCTCTTAGCTGTTGGATCTGGATGGAGGAAGGGGAGAGGAGAAATGGGGACAGTCTACCCAAAGGAGTCCTTATTCCCTCGTCTGTCTCTTTTTTTTCCCCATTTGGACTGGTTGACTAGTTTATGGATGCCCTGCTCCACGCACAACTGTCTGAGTGTATGTGTGTGGCAGTTGATGGACTGATCTCTCTAAGTGTCAGGAGAGGCCGGCCTGCATTCTTTGTTCACTGGTATTTCAGTCTAGACTGACTCACAGTCGGTGTTGAGCTTGAAGAGACTTTCTGGTGCCCTCACAGCCAAAACGGAGAGCGTTGCCCTGTAAAAAAAAATAAATAAAAGTTAAGGTTTTCTCAGATTTGTTCATGCAGTATTATTTGCAGAGTGTCTTCTGTCTCTGCACAGTTGTACTTATGTAGGAGACAAGTGTCCTAGCTACCAGTGAGCTGGCAGTCCCTAGGAAGATAGACATAAATACAATTTGTATCTTTATTGGGAGGCAGTGAAGGACTGTAAAGGTTCAATCAGGAAGAAGAAAGCTTGGAGGAGGACTAAGGTATAAGGAGTTAAAACTGGAAGGAAGAGGTCCGAGGTATGGTGCTGGGCGAGCACCCAACACCCCCCCCCCCCCACCTTCAGTAATTCCCTGAACCAAAAATAACAAACCTTTCTGAGGTCAGCTGTGCAGAGGGTAGAGGCTCAAAGGAGGGTTTTGAGATTCAGGCCATGATACATTGTCTCAAAAACCAAAAAACAGAAAACAAACAAAAAATGAGGAACACAAACCCAAAAGAAACAATATAAATTAGATCTAGTAACCTGAAGCTGGTGGTGAACTTAAGTATAGTAGGTTTGCTTGCTGGTTGTTTTTTTTGTTTTGGTTTCTCTGTGTAGCCCTGGCTGTCCTAGAACTCACTCTGTAGACCAGGCTGGCTTAGAACTCAGAGATCCACCTGCCTTTGTCTCCCAAGTGCTGGGAGATAGCAGTTTTGGTGGAATGGTTGAAGTGACATTTGTCAAGGAGATAAATTGAACCCAGTGGTTCTCACCCTTCCTAATGCCTGAGACCCTTTAATACAGTTCCTCATGTTGTGGTGACCCCTACCACAAATGTATTTCTGTTGCTACTTCATAACTGTAGTTTTGCCACCATTATAAATCTAAACATCCGATATGCAGGAGACGTGCTATTGGACCCCTGTGAAAGGGTCATTTGATCTTCCCATAAGAGTCCTGTCTGGAAGGTTGACACCCACCCGTGCCCTAGCTCCTGTTTTTCAGAAGTTTTGCTGCAGAGGACAGTAGCTGCCGGGGAGCACAGTCGAGAGGAGTTTTTGAGGTTAGAGGAAATTGTAGTCTGTGTGAGCTGGCTGAGGTAGGACTGGTGTGCACAGGGAGGGGTGGATGTGTATCCACTTGTACTGAATAGTAAGTGCGGCTAAGAGCTGAGGTCACTGTGCCTGCCTTTACGGCAGGGGGAGAAGCATTTATACCATTTGTACTGGTTAGAGTTGTCCAGAACAAGCACGAAACCACAAAGGGCACTGATCTTCATTACTCAGCAATGAAGTTGGGTTTTTGTTTTTGTTTTTTTGAAACAGGGTCTTACCATGTTACTCTGGCTAGTCTAGAACTGGTCTCAAACTCAGAGATCCACTGCCTCTGCCTCCAGAGTGTTGGGATCACTGCTTCTGGCTTTGTTGTTGTTTTTCACTTTCTCTTTAAGAAAACATGAGAACCAATTTAGTGAACTTTTTTTTTTTTTTTAAACATCACTGTCAAGGCGTAACTTTTTTGACGTTGTGGTGTAGCGTTGGTTTCTACAAACATAATGTGCCTGATTTACTGCTTAGCCTGGGATGCATATGACTGGCAGCTACAGAAGTGGTTACTTTTTAAGTTACAGAGGTGCTGCACCCCCCTTGTCCTGTCCCTTGCCTCATCCCATCTGTGTAGCTATGGATGGATGGATGGCCAGGACAGCTTCCTTTAATGCTTCTGCACAGAATGTCACTCAGTTGAATGCAGAACTTAAAGTGCACACTAGCTGAGGGAGACTAGAAGTTGTGGGTGGGAGCATGTCTGTGTTCATTGCCACGGAGTTCAAGTAGTGGTGGTACAGCAGTCAGCTTGTAAATCTTAGGATTTGCAACCAAAGCTGTTTATTTACTCTGTGGGGTGCGTGCGTGTGTGCGTGCGCGCATGTGTACATATATGTGGTGGCATACTGAGAAATCAGAGGACAACTTTCTGGAGTCGCGAGTCCTGGGTGTTACACTTAGCAGGTTTTAGCAGGTTTGGCAGCAAGCCCCTTACCTCCTGAACTGCCTTGCCAGCCTTTCTGTTTTTGTGCTGGGGATTGAATGGCTCCTGCTGCCTGTTCTACTCACAGGCCATCTCTAAGTCTTTCGCTTATTTTTCCAATTTTAGTTAAACAGCCTTGCTAAGTTGTCTGGGCCAGCCTTGAGCTTGGACTCTCTGCCTCCCCTCAGATAGCTGGGATTACAGGTATCTGCCATCATGCCTAGCAACAATTGTTTTCCTGAAGCTGGACCACAAGCAGTGTGGTTCATCAGGTTTCATAATGTGTGCAGGGAACCAGGAGTGGTGGCATTTGTCTTTAATCCCAGCACTGGGGAGGCAGAGGCAGGTGGGTCTCCATGAGTTCCAGGCCAGGATAGTGTACAGTGTGAGTTTCAGGACAGCCAGGGCACAGAGAAGCCTTGCCTCAATGCCCCCCTACCCCCAATAATCCATGCAGGGGTACATGAGTACTAAGGCAGTTCAGAATTTGATCTTATCAATCCGACAAGCCTGTGTCTTATTAAATGTTTAGTTAAGTGTACTACTGGTTGAGTCTACCAGTTGGTCCCGGCTGTCTCAAGGGTACATGGGATAGCTGGTGCTTACGTACGAAACCCCTCCAGTCTTATTACATCTTGTCCAAACCCCTCCCCTATGCATTAAATCAACAGTTCTGTCCCCATAGAGACGCTTTTGTATCAGAAGTACAGTTGGTAAGAGGGCACAGATGAATGCTCCGCTTCAGGCTGAGGGGCTTGGTTGCTGGGTACACTTGTTGCTCGTCTGGTTGACTCCCCAGAGCCAGCCAGTGTTTGGGTTTGGGGTTAGACTGCAGGCTTTGGCAGTGGGCTGGTTAGTACATATGTTCAGTTTCCCACTAGCCTTCAGCTTTTGGCTCAACAACCCACCCCTCTCCAGAGGGTAAGTTTAGCTTAAACTAACCCAGACCCTCGTGTGACGGAGTAGGTGCCCTCAGGCCAGCTTAGGCTGTCTTAGCTCCTGGTCCCCCTCCATCCCCGTGGCTCCCCCTGACCCCAGCCAGGCCCTAATTGACCCCAACACTGGCTTCAGGAGACCCTCTTCCTCAGCCCCACTGCCGGTTTATTTCACACTCACTTGCCTCTCCCAGGTGGACAGAGTGTAGCCCTGGTGCACAAACATATCCTTTGTATCCAGTCACTAGCTCTAGTGAGTTAGATTCCATCCCAGGCACTCAAAATGATAAAGCTGTTTATATTCTTGTAGATGTAGATAGTTTTCTTTTTCTTTTTTAAAGATTTGTTAATTTGTTTTATGTATGTGAGTACACTGTTGCTGTCTTTAGATACATCAGAAGAGGGCATTGGATCCCATTACAGATGGCTGTGAGCCACCATGTGGTTGCTGGAAATTGAACTCAGGACCTCTGGAAGAGTAGTCAGTGCTCTTAACCGCTGAGAAATCTCTTTAGCCCAGTAGATAGTTTTCTATAATTTAGTTCATTCACAGAACTCCAGGTTGGTGGCTGTCTTAGAAAGTAAGCTCTGAGAAGGAAAGGGCTTGGCGTCCGTCACTCTTCCCAAATGCCACATCTGCAAGGCAGATGCTCACCGCGACCTACCTGGATGAACGACATCACTCATCTTTCCTCCTCCTCCTCCTCCTCCTCCTCCTCCTCCTCCTCCTCCTCCTTCTTCTGCTCCTCCTCCTCTTCTTCTTTTGTTTTTTTGAGACAGGGTTTCTCTGTGTAGCCCTGGCTGTCCTGGAACTCACTATGTAGACCAGGCTGGCCTCGAACTCAGAGATCCGCCTGCCTCTGCCTCCCGAGTGCTGGGATTAAAGGTGTGTGCCAGTACGGCTCAGATCATCTTTTCTCTTCTACCTACCTCATTTTCAAATGCTAACAGTTAACCCCCACCCCCACAAGCAAGGTCTTGCTTATATATAACCCAGCCAGGCCAGCCTTAAACTTGTGATCCTACTGTCTCAGCTCCTGGGTGTGGGACTAGAGTGTGCTGTTTTATGTGGCTCACCGGTCAGTTCTTCACATCTATCATGTTCTAACTCAGACCTCAACGCTCCTCCTCCTCCTCCTCCTCCTTCTCCTCCTCCTCCTCCTCATCACAGCAGGCAGCCAGCACAGTCTCTTCCCTCTTGTCTGCTCTCTCTTCCCTGTCTGCTGAGTCCATGTGTTGATCTGAGTCGGACACTGCTGTTTATTGCATGTGTGCCCCTTTTTGCTATACTGGAATGCTTGTCTTTGAGCCATACTTATGAAGCCAACTCTTATTCCCCAAATCGCTACTGAAAGTACCTTAAAGGGCTGGTGAAAGCTTGGGGCACTTGCTGCCAAGCTTGAGAACCTGAACTGGATCCCCAGGACATGGTGGCCAACAATAGTCTAAAGGGATCTGGTGACCTCTTCTTGGCCTCCACTGGTCTTGAATGTGCATGGTGGACAGATCTGATTTTAGAACTTTGGCAGAGTTCTCCCATCTGGAGAGTTAGTTAGAAATGGTGCCCAGAGATGAAGCATTTACAGCGGCACTCTAAGCAGCCCGCTCCTCCCAGCGAGGGTCCCTCTCTTTTATTTAAGGTCCTGGCTTTAACTAGAAGGGCCTGCTGACTTTTGTAGCTGCTCTGTTCCAGGAATAATGTTTATAACCTGAAAGGAAGGCAACTGCAGTACAGCCTCCCTCTGGCTTCTTCCTGAGGCCGTCAGTTCCCCCTGCTGTCCGGCTGTGTATGCTGTTTACCTGTGCCAGCCTGAGGCCGTCAGTTCCCTCCCCTGTCCTGCTGTCCGGCTGTATGTGCTGTTTACCTGTGCCAGCCTGAGGCAGTCAGTTCCCTCTCCTGTCCTGCTGTCCGGCTGTGTGTGTTGTTTACCTGTGCCAGCCTGAGGCAGTCAGTTCCCTCTCCTGCCCTGCTGTCCAGCTGTGTGTGCTGTTTACCTGTGCCAGCCTTTCGAACAAGCTACTCAGTTAATGCTTGCTCATAGTCAGTACTGAGAAGTAAGGTTGAAAGGATCTCAAAAGGGCATTTGTGAACTTTTGGTTCTGTTTTGTTCTTAGAGTCTCTGCCAGCAGGGTGTGGTGGTGCACACCTTTAATCCAGGTGCTTGGGAGACAGACAGATCTATGTCAGATTGAAGCCAGCCTGGGCTACCGAGCAAGTTCCAGGACAGCCAGGCCTACACTCTGGAGAGAGAGAGAGAGAAAGTCTTTTTCCCAACAGAGGCCCCCGTTGTTGGAAGTGAAGAGGAACTTAGAGCTGAACACAACCCTGGTCAAGTCCTCCTCCCGACTGCCCCTTCCAGGAAGCAGGCTCAAGAGGGGTCCTGACCACATGGAGGATGCCTTGGAGCCTGCAAAGGTAAGATATGTTTGGAGAGCCAAGAGTAAAGGGGGTGGGGTGTTAAAAACAGCTCACTATGGAGCCCCATCTTTATCTCTCCCCAGAAACGAACACGAGGCATGGGTGCAGTGACCAAAGTTGACACATCTCGCCCCAGAGGACCAGTCCTCAGCACAGTGTCACAGACCCAGGGACACACTGCAGGTGGGCCGTGGGGGTGGGCTGTGGGGAGTGGGTGGGACCAAGGGTATGAAATGTACTGTTCTCTTTCTCTCCAGTTTACTGTCTGAGTCTATAATACCCTTTCACTTAGTTCAGAACTCCAGAGGCACAAAGGGTGTTAGGTGGAGTTCTTCCTTCCCGCCTCTTGTCTTGACAGCCTGGTTCTTCCAAGGGCTGCTGTGCCTGCTAGGGAAGAGTCTGAGTGGATGGGTGTGAGAGCAGTTGTGAACAGTAGCAGCTCACTGCATGCGCAGTGCGGCCACTTGGTCTTCTCACGTGTTGACTTTGGGCATAGTGAGTCGGTTCTGGTCCTAGAAGGACATCAGGAGCTGGCCAGACACTGTAAGGACAAGGACAGGAGAGTCTCCTTCCTTCCTTTCTTTCTTTCAAGAATCATTTATGTATATGAGTACACTGCTGCTCTCTTCAGACGCACCAGAAGAGGGCATCGGATCCCATTACAGATGGTTGTTATACAGATGATGTATGCTTGCTGGGAACTGAACTCAGGACCTCTGGAAGAGTCAGTGTTCTTAACCACTGAGCCATCTCTCCAGCCCCCAAGAAGAGTCATCTTATACGTACATATGTATCAGTGCATGCAACCTAAGTATTATACCATCTCCTCTTGTCTGTCTTTGAACAGCTCAGAAAGGCCCTAAGAAGACAGGACCTCGTGGGTGCTCTACTGTTGGTACAGGTAACAGTGCTTAAGCTGGGGCTGACCAGGGATCTGGGTCTGTGTAACGGGACTGGACGGAGGGGCTCTGGCCCTACAAGTCTTCTAGGGGAGGGCTGGTGTTGGGATCACATCCAGGGACCTGCACATGTTAGGAAACACAGCCCTTGAGTCTGTTTGTTTGCTTTCCAATTTTATTATTTTTTTATTTTACTTTATGTGTATGTACCTGAGCAAATATACACCCGTAGAGGAAGGCATTGAATCCTCTGGGGCCAGAGTTACAGTGGTCATGAGTCTCCTGACAAGGATGATGGGAACCAAACCTGAGTCTCTGTGAGAGCAGCAAGTGCTTTTATCTGCTCAGCCATCTTTGTGGTTTTTGATGATTTTTCACTGTAGCTCATATCAGCCTCCTTAGTGCTGGACTCTAGGTGTGTCCTATGTCCTACGTGTCCAGCCTGTAACTCCATGTCAATTCTACTTCTCTAGTGCTGAGGAACCAGAAGCCAGCTCCCGCTGCTCCTGCCCAGAAGCCTGGCAGTAGGTGACATATAAACATTGGGTGAGAGGCGGGGAGGGGAGATGAGGTGGTGAGTGCCCAGAAAGCTCCATCTTCTATCTTCCTGTCAGGAGAGGAAAGAGATAGCTGAGGCCTGAGGTTTGGAGGCCTGAAGGGTAAAAGGCCAAGACACCTGACCTTTGTTTGCTCCTTCTGTGCCCATGTTAGCATCAACTGCTCCTATGGTGGTAGGGAAGAAACCTGGCAAGCGTCCTGCCTGGGACTTAAAGGGTCAGTTGTGTGACCTCAATGAAGAGTTGAAACGCTGTCGGGAGAAGACTCAAACGCTGGACCGTGAGAACCAGGGGCTTCGCCAGCAACTCAGAGAGGTCCAGGAGCAGGCCACAACCCTGGGAGCAGAGCGGAACACCCTGGAAGGGGAGCTGGCCAGTGTACGCACCCAAGCTGAGCAGGGCCAGCAGAAGCTGGAGATGCTGAGTGTCCGTGTCTTGGAGCTGGAGGAGTGTCTGGGTACCAAGGAAAGGCTGGTTCAGGAGCTTCAGAAAGAGCAGCTGCAGCTGCAGGAGGAACGGAGCACCCTGAGCACCCAACTGGAGGAGCGGGAGGTAAGGCCAGACTCACAGGTGCCCCTCCCTAGCAGAGGCTGGTCTCCCCTGAAGCCTCAGAAGGCCTCACCTCTCCAGCAGGATGTCCGAACTCAGTTCCTCTGAGCAGCTCCTCATACACACTGCCTGCTCTTGCCCCTTACTTGCTGTGCTCACAGTTCCCAAGAGCTCCCTCTTCCTGTGGGTGAGCTCCAGGTAGATGGCATGGCATCTCTCAGGCGCTTTTGAAGTACATGTCCACCTTACCCAGCTCACTCCTGTGTTTTAGTGTTGCTCTGGAGAGCTCTTCCTGGATGTTCCCTTCCCACTCCTCCTAGTGCTGGAGCTTTCTTTTCTTTTTCTTTCTTTGGCAGCAGAGGCTGGGGATTATTGAACCTGATGCTCACTGTTCTGGCTGGGCTAGCCAGCAGGGTCCCAGAATGCTCCCATCTCTGCTCCTCAACTCTGGAATTACATGTACACATAGCCATATCCAGCTTTTTGGTTTTTCAAGACAGTTTCTCTGTGTAGTCCTGGCTGTCCTGGAACTCACTCTGTAGACCAGGCTGTCCTCAAACTCAGAAATCCGCCTGCCTCTGCTTCCTGAGTGCTGGGATTAAAGGCGTGCGCCACCACTACCTGGCATCCAGCCTAACACATGGATGCTAGGAATTTTAACTCAGGGTCCTTCTGCTTTTACATCAAGTGCTTTTTATTCACTGTGATCTCCGAAGTCCGTGGGACTCCACCCTAGTTTTCTTACCTCTTTCTTTACCCGACTGTGAAGTCCATGTACCCCATCTTGGCACAAGACTTGCTCTAACTGTTTGCACCCTTCCCTCTGTCTCTTTGTTCTGGGCAGAGGAAGTTTCAGGCCTCAGAAGCAGCTCTGTCCAGCAGCCAAGCAGAAGTGGTCTGTCTTCGGCAGAAGACTGCAGCCCAGGTGACCTTACTGGCTGAGCAAGGAGACCGGCTCTATGGGTTGGAGATGGAGCGGCGGCGACTACACAACCAGCTGCAGGAACTCAAGGGCAATATCCGGGTATTCTGCCGGGTGCGCCCTGTCCTTGAAGGGGAATCCACTCCATCTCCTGGCTTCCTTGTGTTTCCTCCTGGCCCTGCTGGACCCTCTGATCCCCCAACTCGCCTTAGCCTCTCACGGGCTGATGATCGGCGCTCGACCCTGACTGGGGCACCAGCACCCACCACCCGCCATGATTTCTCCTTTGATCGGGTTTTCCCACCAGGAAGCAAGCAGGAGGAAGTGTTTGAGGAGATCTCCATGCTTGTCCAGTCAGCACTGGATGGCTACCCTGTGTGCATCTTTGCCTATGGACAGACAGGCAGTGGCAAGACTTTCACTATGGAGGGTGGGCCTAGGGGAGACCCCCAATTGGAGGGGCTGATCCCTCGGGCCATGCGGCATCTGTTCTCTGTGGCCCAGGAGATGAGTGGCCAGGGCTGGATATACAGCTTTGTGGCAAGTTATGTAGAGATCTACAATGAGACCGTCCGAGACCTGCTAGCTACGGGGACCCGCAAGGGACAAGGGGGCGAGTGTGAGATTCGTCGAGCAGGCCCAGGGAGTGAGGAGCTTACTGTCACCAATGCACGATATGTCCCTGTTTCCTGTGAGAAAGAGGCAAGTAGGGACTGAGCAGGAGGAGTGGACAGTGGGGCGGGCAAAGGCTCAGCAGGGACAAAGGATGGGCTGTGAGGGCAGCATCTTCAGACTGAGCGGGTGGGCTGCAAGGAGTGAGAGAGGTGACACACTCTTCCAGGTGAGTCTTAGGACTCATTAACTGCTGCTTACGTTGCTAAGTTCGCCCTAGCCAGGATGGTTACCTGACTCTCCCTGCCTTGGAGTTCTGGGCTGCTTGGCCGCTCTTCTGGAGGTCCCCAGGCAGTGAGGCCGCTCGGGTTGTCCGTCCTTGTATTCTGCTTGAGAGCCTCGCCCCGCACCGTGGCCCTGGCTGCCTTAGAACTCAAGGCGGCCCTGCCTCAGCCTCACAAGAACCCTTGGAGATTCTCCCTCTGTATCTCAAGGAGTTTTTGAACTTCTAGTTCTTCTCCTTCAGCCTCCCAAGCAGCTGGGATTATAGGCTTGTGTGTTAAGACCCAGTCTGGGTTCTCCTGTCTGAATGCACACACGCATTCTGCTAATCTGTGGTTTTGCTCCAAGAGAGCAAGGAAACACCTCAGCAGCATGTCCTGGCTTCTGACCGCCTATACCCTTTGTTAATCCCATCCCTAGGTGGAGGCTCTGCTCCATTTGGCCCACCAGAATCGAGCTGTGGCCCGCACTGCCCAGAATGAGAGATCATCACGCAGTCACAGTGTGTTCCAGCTGCAGATTTCTGGAGAGCATGCTGCTCGGGGCCTGCAGTGTGGCGCTCCCCTCAACCTTGTGGACCTGGCTGGGAGTGAGCGGCTGGACCCTGGGTTAACCCTAGGCCCTGGGGAGCGTGATCGTCTTCGGGAAACACAGGCCATTAACAGCAGTCTGTCTACACTGGGACTGGTCATAATGGCCCTGAGCAATAAGGTAGGAATGGATGCATGGGCAGGTAAGATGAGGGAGGGGGCCATGGCATGGGCTGTGAAAACCCTGCCATGTATTAACTGCCTGTGCCCCTTGACCCTCCAGGAGTCCCATGTGCCTTACCGAAACAGCAAGCTTACCTACCTGCTACAGAACTCTCTGGGCGGCAGTGCCAAGATGTGAGTAGAAGGGAGAGCCTGAAGGACTGTGGGGGCCAGAGAGGTGGGCCAGTGGTTAGAGCACCGGCTGTTCATCCAGAGGTCCCGAGTTCAAATCCCAGTAACCACATGGTGGCTCACAACCATCTGTAATGGGATCCGATGCCCTCTTCTGGTGTCTGAAGACAGTGACAGTGTGCTTACATACATGAAATAAATAGATCTTAAAAAAGAAAGAAAGGAAGGAAGGAAGGACTGTAGGAACTACAGTCTTTAGATGAGGACAGAGAGACGGCTGTGTGTGTTTATTCTGCCTTAGCAGACCAGTGATGTGGGCTTGGACCCTTCTCTTTCCACAGGCTCATGTTTGTGAACATTTCTCCTCTGGAAGAGAATGTCTCCGAGTCTCTGAATTCACTGCGCTTTGCTTCCAAGGTACAGTGGTTATCATGCTGTCGTAGTTCTCTAGTTTTGTGACAAGACACTGTGACCAAGGAACTTAGAGTTCCTTGGGAGCTTACAGTTTCAGAGTGTTAGGGCCCGTGACCGTCGTGGTGATGGAGCAAGGCAGTAGGCGGGCAGGCAAGGCTGGAGCAGTAGCTGAAGCTCACGTCTTGAGACCCAACCATGAGGCAGAGAGACTAGGAGTGACATGAGCTTTTGAAACTTCAGAGGCCCCTCCCTCCTCCCTGCAAACACACACACACACTTCACTGACCAGGCCACGCCCCCAACCCTCTCCAGTCTCCAGTCCTCTCCACCAGCTGGGGCCTAAGTATTCAGTCTATGAGCCGATGGGGGCCATTCTTATTTGACCTGCCCATCACACTGTCAGGACTCCTGGCTGCTTATAGGCATCTCCATCATGACTCCTGTGTTTTAAGCTAGGGTACATCTATCCAGAAAGGATTTAAACTTGCCAGGCATCTTGGGTACTGCCCACCTGATTCCATTTTTAACTGCTGGCATTTGAATGAATATTTTTAGAAGAAATAAGCAGAGTCAGGACTGTATTGTAGGAACAAGCTCTGTCCGTGTTCTGAGACCTCTCCTATCTGTGTCTGTACTGTTGTCCCTTGCTCTTGTGCTCTTCAGAATGGCCCCAAAATTACTCCAATGCACTGGGATTGCACATGACTTTAGCTCTGTGTAGGACTCTATCAGAGTGTACTCTGCAGTCCCCACTGCTGGGCTGGTGCATATCTACCTTGTTCTGACTGCGAACAAGGTTCATCGACACCTTTGTGTGTTTTCCAGTTACATCTGTCTAGAGAAATGCTCCTTGGAATGGAATTGCCAGAATAAAGAACATGTACAGATTTTGGAAAATTTCCCAAATAGACACTGAAATTCTAAATCTCATCAGGGGCTAGACCTCATCTGTCATAGGGGTGAGCAGGCCTCGGTTTCATTACTCTCTGACTTGGTGGGTAACTTTTTCTCCTGGTTCCCCTTTTCCTGCCGGTAGAAGAGTTCTTTGATGAATTCTGACTTAATCTGGCGTCTTATCATGACTGGGTATGGCCTCGGACGGGCAGAGTGCTCAGGCATGCCAACACCAGCACCTTGTTGCCTGGCAACTTACCTGGCCTGTTTATCACCTATCGGGCTTGAACCTGGTCCTTGTACAGTAAGCATGAACTATGTGGCCAGCCAAATTTCTCAAAGCTAATAGCAGGTTTTAGCCATATATGGTGGCACAGACTTTTTGTCCCAGTACTTGGTAGTTGAGGCAGGCTGATGTCTGTGAGTGTAAGGCCAGCCTGGTCTGTAGACCAGTGAGTTCCAGGACAGCCAGAGCGATTTAGAGAGACTGTCTCAAAAAAGGGCTGGGGGGCAGTGTTAAGGTGTTTTACAGGTTTGACAGATGGCTCAGTCGTTAAGGACACTTGCTGCTCTTGCAGAGGACCTGAGTGTAGTCCCAGCACCAATATCCATCCCTAACTCTAGTTCTAGGGACTGCTACTCACTCTGCAGGCACCAAGCATTGCGGTGCTGGCAAAACCCTCCTACACATAAAATAAATGGACCTTAAAATCAGTTATTTCGTGTGTGGACATAGGTAACTTGTAGGGAGGATTGTGGGACTTGTTTCTCTCCTTCCTGTGGGCCCTAGAGATCTAACTTAAGTTGTCATGTCACCAGATTTGGTGGCAAACACCCTTACTAGTTCAGCTGTTTTGCTGCCTCCAGCCCTAACATCTTATATGTCAATGTCAGCCCTCTATGGGGCAGGAGGGGTGTTAAGTCAGCTTCTCATTTCAGTTGACCTGTAAATGTAACTTTTTTTAAAGATTTATTTATTTTTATTTTATGTGTATTGGTGTTTTGCCTGCATGTATTTTTTTTTTAATTTATTTTTACTTATACCAATACACTGTAGCTGTCTTCAGACACACCAGGAGAGGACATCGGATCCCATTACACTACAGATGGTTGTGAGCCACCATGTGGTTGCTGGGACTTGAACTCAGGACCTTTGGAAGAGCAGCCAATGCTCTAACCGCTGAGCCACCTCTCCAGCCCCTAAATGCAACTTTTATTCTCTTGTGGTTTCCGAGGCTGTCTGTCTCCATCTGCTAACCGGTTCCTGGTCCTGGAAGCTTCTAGCCTCCATTCAGTTTAATCCAGGCCTAGAGTGTTTTCAGCCTCTGAGACTTACTGCTGAATAAGCTCACCCTTGTTTTTTCTGAGATCTGACTGGCTGGTTTAACTCAGCTGTTCTGGCTCAAATTCTCCCAGGTTACTGATTCTATCTGGCTTCTCTCAGCTTCTCCTATTAGGCCTCATACTAACTCTGGCAATCTGTTCACATCTTCTGGCTCCTTCTCACTCTGTGGCTCCTCTTCACCTGTGTCTGGCTTGTTCTCTCTCTGCACCCGTCTCTGTAAGTCCCAGTGAAACTGCCTTTCTCTCCTTCTCCCCCTGCACTGCCTTTCTTAAGTAGCCCATCTTCTTTCTTCTCCTGAGTTGGGCACATCCTATTCTGTTAAAGTTTTCTGTCACTTTGTCTGCCACTCAATTAGACATCACTTTCGAACATGGCTGCTTCCTTCTTTAAACTCACTTTACCTTCATTGCTTGGGATTAAAGATGTGGGCTAAGAGTGAGTGCATTCCAGCCAGAGGGACTAAAGGTGTGTGCTGCGGGCTGGGCCATACCACAACTAGAAACAGGTTGTTTTCAGTAAATAACGCAATCTGTGGGTTCAGAGAGCGATCAAATATCTTGCAACCCTGATCTTCTACCCCAAGTGCTGGGATCATAGGCAGCGCAGTCTTTCCCAGCCACCTCAGCATGTCTGTGCATGAGGTTTGTCTGGTGTGGACATTCATCTCACTTGGAGGATGGGTCTGTGTAGTGTAGTGGGGCCCAGACTCTGATTGCTCACTCTTCTCCTCAGAGTTTTGCTGTTTGGTGTTTAGAGGTTTGGTTTGGTTAGATTGGTAATTCTAGCTCAAACTCTTGGCCCATTTAATAGCTGGGACAATCAGTGCACTTGTTACATCGTAAGCACCCGGTCTAGTTCTACGTTCACATTAAGCATGGCTTAACTTTTTCTCTTTTTCCTTCTTCCTCTTTTTTTTTTTTTCTTTTTCTTTTTTCTTTGGTGGTATTAGAGATCTCCCAGAGCCTTGTTTATGTTCAGTAAGTGCTCCACCACTGAGCCACCTCCCCTGCTGCCACTGTCATCTCATCTCTCTTTTTTTCATGTTTTAGACAGGGTCCCAGGTAGCCTAGGCTAGCCTGGAACTCATCTTCCTGCTTGCCTGTCTAGTGCTGGTACTTAGACCTGTGTCTAGGCTCATTAATCACTGATTCTTAACAGTGATTTTAATGAAATAGTAATTCTAGATCTATTATTTTGTTAGAGGGCTTTAAAATGGTGGTTTCTAACCAGTATTCATTTCTCGTGACTTTTCTATGAAGCATTCTCCATTACTGAGTAAAAGCATACTTTAAAGATAATGTTGTGGGTCAGTCTGTGAGCACTGTGGTAGAGCAGAGGCGTGAAGGGTGTGAATCAGAGTTACAATATGCTGCAGCCCTCCAAGCTTTGAAGGTGTGGACTAACTGTAAAAATAGATGATGGCTGAAATGTGCTAACGATTACCTGAACTATTGAACAAAATGGCGCCAACTAGACTTGCTCAGTGCCGGGTTAGCACAAACCTTCAGTTGGTCAAGGACACAGTGCGAAGGATGCTGAACTGGGAATGATTGACGCTGCTGTGGTGAGGTGGACCTACTGTGTAGGGAAATGTGTGTGCAGAGTTCTCTGGTCGATGAGTATTTTTTTTGTGCTTGTATATCTGTGCACCATGTGTGCCTGGTGCCTAAGGAAGCCAGAAGAGGAGGCTGCATTCCCTGGGCCTGGAGTCAGACAGCTCTGAGCTGCTGTGTGGTTCTAAGGTCCTTCGGAATACAGCCTGGGCTCTTAATCTCTGAACCTTTTTTCCAGCCCCAGAATGATGGATTTATTTATTATTTAGCTGGGTGTGGTGGCACATGCCCTTAATCCCAGCACCCAGGAGGCAGAGACAGATCTCTGAGTTTGACGCTACCCTGATTTACAGAGTAAGTTCCAGGACAGCCAGGGCTACACAGAGAAACCCTGTTTCAAAGAGAGAGGTGTTGCATTTTCTGTGAATGTTTTGCCTGTGGAGGAATGTTTACCAGTATTTGTACTTGGTATCTGAAGAGGTTGGAAGAGGGCACTGGCTTTCCTGAAACTGTAGTGGATTGTTGTGAGCCACCACATAGGCGCTAACAACTGAACCCAGGTCCTCTGCAAGAGCTCATGCTTTTAAACATTGAATCATCTCCAGCCTCTAGATGCTGAATCCTGTATAGGTTTTCAGTATTGAGTCTTATCCTGAGTGACTCCATAGGTGCCTGCATGTGCTTGTATGAGGAGAGAGGGCGGCACTCCAGATGCATGCATACTTGACATCTGTCGGTCTTCTCCATTGCTCTTCCTGGTCCTCACACTGCTACATCTTTGATCAGTATGAGGACCTTCAAGTTAGCTCCTGTCTCATTTCTTGGGGCTGGGCAAGTTCTCTACCACTAAATAACAACCCCAAAGCTCATGTGTCCTTTGATCTGTACCTGATTCCAATTCTCTTCTGTGGTGATATTTTTTTCTCAGGAGCGCTAGATCTCCAAGGAGTTTAAGGTCTTGAGAGGTTTTTGTAGGAGGGCTTTGTGGTGTCTAGTCCAGGGTGTTGCTGAAAATGGAGATCTCTCTGCTACTGTAATCTTTGTGTAGGTGTCTCAGTTAGCTTTCTAACACTGTGACAAAACACCATGACCAAAGCAATGTGGAGTAGAGAGAGTCTAGTCCATTGTCCGGGCTGTCAGGTCAGCAACTTCTGTAGGCCATAACAGCGTGCTGTTTACTGCCTGCTCATCATGGCTTCCTCTGCCGGCTTTTTTACACACCTCTTAGGGACCCACCTGTTCAGGGGTGGCACTGACCCACAGTAGGGTTGGGTCCTCCGGCTAGCTCACAGGCCAATCTGATGGGATATTTTCTCAGTTGAGGTTCCCTCTTCTCAAATGAGTAGCCTGTCATGTTGACATAAAAACTAGCCAGCACTATAGAGCTTCATCGTTTCAGGCTCTGGTCTCCTCCAAGGGATCAGGCCGAACCTGCCTCCATAGCCCTTATTCCAGGGATTCAGACGTGGGCCCAGCATGGGGGGCAGAATGGGAAGACTTCTGATCGGTAAACCTTGATCTTGTGTAACCCTGTTTATTGGTCCACAGGTGAACCAGTGTGTTATTGGTACTGCTCAGGCTAACAAGAAATGAAGATGGATCCAGAGCCTGGTTCCTGTGCAAGTGAATGTGCATGTGTCTCATGTGTCTATGTATTCTGTGGGGGTGGGGGTGGGGGTGGAGACATGATTTTATTGGGTGGACAACATTATATACCCAACAATCAAATAAAGAAAATTTGTTGTAGGTTAATTTTTTCTTAATCTTAGATTTTAAAACAAATGTGTAAAGTTGTTTTGCCTGAGTGTACACATGTGCACCATGCACATGTCTCTTGCTCCTTGAGTTCAGAAGAGGGCTTCAGGTCCTCTGGAACTGGGATTATGGATTGTTGTGAGCATCGATGTGGGTCCTGGGAACAGAACCTGGGTCCTCTGCAAAATCAGTAAGTGCTCTTAACCGCTGAGCCATCTTTCCAGCCCTTGTTACAGCTCTTAACGGTTTTATTAATATAAGCAGCTGCCCGAGCAAGGTATTGTAAATAAATACTGTAAGCATGTAGAAATGTCCGTTTTGACGTGTTTTGCAGAGTGAGGCTATGGGCTTTCACTTGGTGGGGCACACTTTGCCGTCTTGATGCCTCTTCTCTATCCTTCAGCACAGGAAATTGTGCCCGTAGCTGCCACACTGGGCCCTCTGTGACCCATTGCTTAGGACTGCCAGGCCCCATCCCCAGCCTGGAACAGGAATGTTCTTGACTGGTGTGAGAGTGCCAGCGCACTCCACAATCTCTTCCTGCCCACCGGTTCGAACCATGGTTCCGTGCCGCCTAGTGCCCATTGGCTGGTGTGGGCGCGTCACCGCCTCAGTACTAGTTCCGAATAGCCCCTCATCCTTTCCCTCCCTGAAGGAGCACAGCCATACCAGTGCTCTGGCGGCGGGAGGAGTGGCTGTGTGCCCAGGTGCGGGGCGCAGGCGGGGTTACGCGTGCGCAGAAGGGCGGGGCGACAGGAAGCGTGAATGGGGAGGGCGGTGCCGCTCGCGGGGGCGGAGCTTTGAGTGGCTACGGGGGCGGGACAGTTAACGGATGTGGCATGGGGCGGGGCCCGGCCCTGACCTGCGCAGGCTAGCTGCCAAGAAGGTTATTTCCTGCTGCCCTCCGAACAAGCCTCTGATCCGAAAAAGGGGCTACAGGGATTAACTCGTCCTCCCCGACCGGCCGCGCCCCCAACAGCGCAGCGCCCTCGGGGCCTGCTGGAGGTGAGGGAGGTGCTGCCTGCCCGCCCCTCCGTTTTCTCCTCCCCCTGGTGCTCCCCACCCTCCACTCTCCTCCCTCCTTCTGTCGACTCCTCCTGCCGCCGCTGCTGCTTTGGCTGCTGCGTCATACGCCCCAGAGCCGCCAGGACGGAGGGGCTGGGCCCCGGGACCCCCTGGCCTCCTCCTGCACGCCCCCCGGCGCTCACACTCAGTCTTCCCGCACCGGGGACTCACCCAGGTCTCTTGGGTCTGCCCCTACCTGGCTTCCAGCTGCCCCAGCTGTCACTGGTAAGGAGAAGGCGGGAGGCCGGGAGAGGGGGGCAGGGAGCCGGGGGTCGGTGCCCAAGAAGGGGTGGGAGAGCCTCTTGGTCCCAGCGTAGGGTCTGTGCTGGGGCGACTCAAGTCCCTTTTTGGACTGGCGGTGTAGGGGAGTAGAGACTTGAACAGGGACACGCCCCCCTCCTGGGGCACTCAGGGAAGTTATCCAATCCCGGGTCAGGGAGCCCCAAATTTGAGGGTGACCTAACCTAATCTGGCATCAGGATGGTGGTTCTAAGTAAGACGCACAGGCCTGGGGAGGCAGCTGTTTCCACTCCGGAAACGTCTCCAGAAAAGCTCCCAAAACATCTCTGGGCAACAGACTGCCCCAGTTAGGATACCTCTAAACAGCTGGGAACGGTGAAACTAAGTGGTAACCTTGATTCTGCAAACATCTTTTCACCTGAGGTCCCTAGGGGCTGGGATACTTCAGAACTAGGCAGGGGGATGGAAAGGAGTGGAGTCAGAAGCTGGCCAGAGCGACCCACCTCCTTAAGTCTCTAAAGGATTAGGAGATGCTTGCTCGATCAGGGTTTCTCTATCCATAACAGGGACCAACGAGCACAGTGAAGCTTCCTCAGCACTCAAACTAACCATCCCATTCCCGAACAGCCCCCCACAGGATGCAATGGCGCAGCTCCCCCGGCTGAGCCGTTTGGGTGCCCCCTCTCTTTGGGATCCAGCTTCCCCTGCTCCCACCTCAGGTTCCAGACCTCGGTTTTGGGAGGGTCAAGATGTGCTGGCCAGATGGACTGATGGGCTGCTGTACTTGGGTACCATCAAAAAGGTAAGACCCACCTCTGATCTCACTGCCTTCCCAGTCTCCAGTCTGATTCTCGTTCCCATTTTATCATCTTTGGTCATCCATTCTAGGTGGACAGTGCTCGGGAGGTGTGTCTGGTCCAGTTTGAGGACGATTCCCAGTTTCTGGTTCTGTGGAAGGACATCAGCCCAGGTGAGACCCTTCAGACTGCAGCCTATGACAGCAGAAGCTGGAGTGGGTGGGGACACTGGTTGGAAGTAGGCCTCCTGACACTTTGTTCTCTCCCAGCTGCCCTCCCTGGGGAGGAGCTCCTCTGTTGTGTGTGTCGCTCTGAGACCGTGGTCCCTGGGAACCGGCTGGTCAGCTGTGAGAAGTGTCGCCACGGTGAGAGGGCAGGATACTTAGATGGTGCAGTTGCCCTGGGCCACTAGCCCTCCCATGTAGCATGAGTTGTGACTCCTGTCCTGGCCAGTCTTCACCCTGTCACCTCATCTCTCAGTAGAGGGAGAGGGAGCCAAAGATGAAGGTGACATAGGCTGTGCTTGGCTGAGGGCTTGAGGGTAGCTTACAGACATTTCTTAATCATGCTTCCTTGGGCAAGGCCCTCAACTGCTAGAAGCCATTTACTCCCTCGCAATGTCAGGCTGAGACACACCCAGCAGGACCATGGTCAGGACTTAGATGCATACAGCGGTCTGTCTACTCTCAACATTGTTCTTATTCAGCTTATCACCAGGACTGCCATGTTCCCAGGGCCCCAGCCCCTGGAGAAGGAGAGGGCACATCCTGGGTCTGCCGCCAGTGTGTCTTTGCAATTGCCACTAAGGTAAAGGTACCTCTCTGCCCCTTGTGTGGGAGCCTCCCAGGATCTCTCCTCTTCTCCTTCCCTGCCTCTCTGAAGTTTCCATCTGTTCCTCTGCAGAGGGGAGGCGCACTGAAGAAGGGTCCCTATGCCCGGGCCATGCTGGGCATGAAACTCTCCCTGCCATATGGACTAAAAGGGCTGGACTGGGATGCTGGACATTTGAGCAACAGACAGCAGAGCTACTGCTACTGTGGAGGCCCTGGGGAGTGAGTGAGGAGGGTAGCAGAGCCCAGGACAAAGGGGAGCGAGCAGGGTGAGGGGCCGTGGTTTCAAGAAGGCTGTCTGAGGGCCACAAATGCCGTCTTCCCCTTGAGGTGGAACCTGAAAATGCTGCAGTGCCGGAGCTGCCTCCAGTGGTTCCATGAAGCCTGCACCCAGTGTCTGAGCAAGCCCCTCCTCTATGGAGACAGGTGAGACTGGGGGCACTGCACGGGAGCCTGGGATGCTTGCTCTCCCGCAGTCCTGACTAGTTAGCCCTCTGCAGCTTGTATTGGAGGGTTGAGTGGGGTACATCCTCTGTCCTGGCCTATGTACAGATTCTATGAATTTGAATGCTGTGTGTGCCGGGGCGGCCCTGAGAAGGTCCGGAGGTTACAGCTTCGCTGGTGAGATGGGTTGTCCTCCACCATTTTGCCCTGATGACTCCTGACTGTGCTAGCACTGCTGCTGCTGACAGTCTTATGCTCCTCCAGGGTGGATGTGGCCCATCTTGTCCTCTACCATCTCAGCGTTTGCTGTAAGAAGAAGTATTTTGATTTTGACCGAGAGATCCTCCCCTTCACCTCCGAGAATTGGGACAGTCTGCTCCTGGGGGAGGTAAGGGTTCTAAAGTTTGGGAACTGGGGTGGGACAAGGAATGTGTGCTCTCTGACCTATTTACCCTCTTCCTTCAGCTCTCAGACACTCCCAAGGGAGAACGTTCTTCCAAGCTCCTTTCTGCTCTTAACAGCCACAAGGACCGGTGAGTCAGAAGAGGGGGAGGCTCAGGGATGATGTGCCAGTCTGGATGAGGGGAACAGCATGGGATGCTATGGCACAGACCTGCCTGCCTGCCGACTTTCCCCTTGTCCCAGTTTCATTTCAGGGAGGGAGATTAAAAAGAGGAAATGTCTTTTTGGTCTCCATGCTCGGACCCCTCCTCCTGTGGAGCTTCTCACCGGAGATGGAGCCCCCACCAGGTCACTGGTCCAGGGGGGATGGGGGAAATTCTCAAGGATATGTTTGGAGGGTACATGTACAGAAATGGGGGTCTTGGGGTGCCTGGGAGGGGCTGGGGGGATAAGGAGGCCTCTTACAGCTTCCCTTCAGGGCAGGGCCCTGGGGGAGGGGTCTCACGTCCCCTGGGGAAACGACGGACATCGGAGCCAGAACCCTTGAGGAGGAGGCAGAAGGGGAAAGTGGAGGAACTGGGGCCACCCACAGCAGCGCACAGTCAGCATGGGTCCCCGGAGCAGAGGGCCCTGCAGGTACAAGAGCAGGGGAATCCCATGGGGCAAACCGGTGGGGTATGTGAAGGAACTAAGGGTCATCTTACAGCCCTCTGCCTTCTCCCACAGGCCTCAGTGTCTCCACCACCCCCCAGCCCTAACCAGAGCTACCAGGGCAGCAGCGGCTACAACTTCCGTCCCACAGAGGCCCGCTGCCTGCCCAGGTCAGTGCCTGGTCCAGTTGTGCCCCAGCCATTCCCTTCTCCACACACTGTCCCCTGTAACTCTTCCCTTTCCGCCCTCCCTTCTTGATTCTTGTTCCAAAGAGACGTGCAGAGCCAAGCTCCCGCTGCCCAGCCTTCTGGCCATGCAGGCACACTAGTGGTAGTGTGAGCTCTGCCCTTCGCAGGGAAGACATGCTTCCCTGCTTCAGGTGCTGACTTGCCTGTTCCCCAACCTCAGCAGCCCCATCCGGATGTTCGCCTCCTTCCACCCTTCTGCCAGCACTGCAGGGACCTCTGGGGACAGTGAACCCCCAGACCGGTGAGTCTATCCTGTCAACACCAGTTCCCTCCTCTCCTTATGTGACTCAGGCTTTAGTCTCACAAGGCTAGACTAGCATCAGTCACGGCCACCCTCCTGCCTTGACTGTTGGGACTCAAGGCATAAGCCACCTACAACTGCCTGGCCTGCCATCAGTCTGGCCTGCCATCGGTCTGTCTGTCTTACTGCTGTCTTCTCTCTTCCAGGTCACCTCTGGAACTTCACATTGGCTTCCCCACAGACACCCCTAAAAGTCCCCCCCACTCAGTGACTGCCTCATCGTCCTCGGTCCCAGCCCTGACCCCAGGCCTTTCTAGACATTCACTACCCCCTTCTCCCTTGTGCCGTAGTTTGTCTCCTGGGACTGGGGGAGGAGTCCGAGGTGGGGTTAACTACCTGTCCCGAGGGGACCCTGTCAGGGTCCTCGCTCGAAGAGTGCGGCCCGACGGCTCTGTGCAGTACCTAGTTGAGTGGGGAGGAGGGGGCATCTTCTGACAGCTCACTTCTGCTCACCTCCCCATCCACACACTGGCACTTTCATGCCCTGACCTCTGACCTCACCTACAGCTGGGATGTATCTGGAGAGACAGGGAGTGGTTCTCCCTCCTGCCCAGGCTGGAATCCACGGGAGTGGGGAAGAGGTCCTCTCCTCTGCCCCTTCATGATTCCTAGTCCCCCCCCCCATTTCCTTTGATGTTATTTTATTACAGCTTTTGAGATATTTTTTAAGACTATTTAACCCCTGGGATTAGAGATTGGGGGGGTTGGGTGGTCGGATTCCAGACTGTATGACTATAATAAAGATAAATAAACCTAGCAGGCATGAGTCATTTTGAAAGATACACAGAGGCACTCTCGATTTTCCCAAACACATCTATGTCACAAGAGAAAAGGCAACGAGAGCAGGAGAGAATTTATTGGGGGCTCAGTCATCACGTGGAAGCTGGGGGAGGGGCACTGAGCAGAGGGGGCTGTGGCAGGAACAGGGCTCATCAAGGTAGGGCTGTGCCAGAATCTGAAAGTGATTCTGTGACCTGGTGCACCCAGTGCAGGTACGGGGGATTTCCCTGCTCCACGGGCAGTGCAATCACCTCGGCAACTTCATAAGGGTGCACAGATCTGCGGATGTGATAGGGCGGGGTTATCCATACACCCAAAGACACACCCCCTAAGACACCAGCCCTGGACTCCCCTGGAAGTCCCAGCACTCGGTGTCCATCTCGGTGTCCCTCTCGGAGCTTTTACCAAGCTGTGGGTGGGGTCTCACTCAGTAGCAGAGTGCTTGCTTGCCTGGAATGCTCAAGGCCCTGCCTGGTTCATCCCCCAGTACCACCACCAAAAGAAAACCTCCAAAGTTCTTACCGAACAAACTCCGTCAGAGCAGGGACCAGGGAGCTTTGGGTTTTAATCATCTAAAGGGCAAAGACAGAGTTCAACCAAAGGGGTGGGGCTGGTGTCAGGTGAGGGCCAGAGTTGTCAAAGGGGCCAGGCAGGAGGGGAATTTTCTCACCATCAGCACCTCACTATCTTCTTCGATCTTTCCTTTCCATTCATAGCTGAAGAGGTCAGAGAAAGAAGGGAACAAAGTCTTGGGAAAGGAAGATTTCTCCCAGAAAAAGCTCTCAGCCCCTCAAGATAGATTAAGTTTCTAAGTGACAACTCACATGGATGTGATCTGAGGGATGAGGTTGACGCAGGCTGCCAGGCGCTTCTCTACCACTGCCCTGAGGGTGAAGCGAGATCAGAGTGCGCACGGGCCTGGAGTTGTCCTGGCAACCCAGAGACAGCACCCTTCCCCTATCCCCAACCCTCCCTCTAGGTCATCTGGCCGAGGTCCCCACCTGGCGATCTCCTTGGCGACTTTTTCGTTGGGACAAGTGACAAAGGCTGCAGAAACTGTTCCTGGAACGTAGCCGGAGCCCGAGGCCGGAGAGGGCTGGGATGGAGGGCTTCCAGAAGCCATGGACAGCAGAGCTCGGGGTAGCAACAGAAGGCGGGAAGCCACCGGCAGTAGCGCAGGCATCCAAAGAAACGACAGGAGCAGCGTGGCCTGGAGAGGGGGTGGGGGGGGGCGGATTCAGTGTCCCCACAGCTGCCCCAGGAAACTGCACCCGGGGTGCCTTCTGGGGCAGACAGCAAGCCTCTGCCCTGCCTTTTCTGCACCGGGAAGAAAAAAGTCCCTGAAACGTAAAAGAAACTTGGGACAGCTCCTCTGTTCGGCGGCTGAAGACCGGAAGGGGCGGGACCAGACTCACCGCTCCGCCGAGCAGGACGCCAGGCGCCCGCCCCCAGTTCATGCAGCCCGCGCTGGTAGAGAAAAGAAGAGATCAAAGGCCGCTCATTTCACGGAGGAAGGACCCCCGATCCCCGGCGAAGCGGCCTCCTCTTACCTGCAGCAGCCACGTGACGAGAAAACAGTGCGCACCACGTGACAGGAGCAGCTCCGCCTTCCCGGGAGTCTCCAGACCTGGCCAATCCCAGCCCTCGAGTGCCTCGATAACCCTGCCTCCTGGGGGGGCGGGGCGTCCGGCCCTCTGGCCAATCGGCAGCTTTGATCTGAGGACGTGCGTCGAAGTGGCCCGCCCATTTCCGTGAAGCCTCACCGGTTGCTGGCAGGGGAACGCTGCTGCGGCGGCGGCCCGCCGTCACGTGACGAGGCCCGTCCTTTCACGCGGCGCCGCCTCAGGAGCAACGAGCGGAGGCCAATCGCCGGCCGGGCCTCGGCGGCCACGTGACACAGGACCTGGCGACCCGCGCTCTCGCTGCGTCAGGCTGGGGCCGGGGAGTCGTCCTGAGCCCCGGAGTGTGCCTAGTAACAGCCCCCTCCGTCCCTCCCTCCCCGCGCTGACGCGCAGGGAGCAGGGAGAGCTTTGGAGTAGCCCTGGGTGGGGACAGTGGCCCACCCCCGCCACCCTCCCGCCCTTGTGTTAGCACCGAGCTGTGAAGCCAGCTGTCCCTGGGTAGGGGGCAGTGATCAGGCAGTCTCAGCCATGGGCACTGCCATGGCTGGGTGAGGGAAGACACCTTTTCAAAGCCTGGGTGACACCTGTAAATGGGCTAGTGGGTGATGGGAGATACCGAGAACCCAAAGCTTAGGACAGACTGACTGGCAAATAGTGAGAGTTGCAGGTTAAAGTTCAGAGTGATGGCCCTGTACTTTCTCCCTTGCTGATTCTTCTTTCCCCAAGACTGGCCCACCGCTCGGTCTTAGGTCTCCTTACCTTCATCCATTCCTCCAAGGAGCCAGGACCTGCCCTACATAACCTCCCTGGAGCCTAAACACATCCAGTGACCCAAAAAATGGAGAGGGGACCAGTGAGAGGCCAGAGAAGAGGGAGGAGACAGCAGGAAAAAGGGCTCTGTCGCCCAAATATCAGCCCTCTCTCCAAGGTCTGGGGTCCTTGGCGTCGGTGGCGGTGGCTGATGTTAGGCTCCTGCATTTCCCTCTTGAGTTGGGGGGTGGGGGGGGAGTGTCAGAGATCCTTGTGTGTGTAGGTGAGGAGGGCAGGGGTCCAATATTTGGGCCCTTCCTGGGGTCTGAGTTACCTGTCGAGTTGTTTCAGGGAATTTGAGTCCTGCGATCACCAACTCAGATCTTTCAGATGTAATGTATTTTAGATCTCTGTATGGTCATCTTTGGGTCAGCCAAATGTCTCCTCCCTCATCCCCAAGTTTGCAGTTTCTTTGAGATGTGAGTGAGGGGTTTCTTATCTCTAGCTAGATTCTAAAATCTAATTCTGGCCTGGGGCTCTTTCTGATATTGGCTTCATCTTTTTCCTTGAGTCGAGGTCTGTTTTGGGTCCCCCCAAACTACCATCCTGGGGTTCGCATAAGATTAACGAGGGTCTGGAGAACCTTGTGGAGACTATATTCTCAGATTCTGACCCATGACTCCTTTAATTTGGGTTGGGGTGGTGGTGTGAGCTCAGAGGTCTCTTTCCTTCAAGATTTGGGTCTGTGAGACCCAATTTGTTGTGTATGGAGTGAGGGGTGACCTGGTGAAATATCTTTCTCTGGGTCTGGGGTCTGTCTCAGGGTCTTGGGTCCGCTTCTTCAGGACTACCATCACTGGTGTGTACGAGTCAGGGGTCCCTCGCTCTCTCTTTTTCCGGGTCTCCCTGAGTAGGGGTGGGGGCTGCAATCTCTCCCTCCTCCTCCTGCTCTCTCCTCTCTAGCTCGCTTCCCCCGCCCCCCCTCTCTCTCTGCTGCCGCTGCTGCTGTTGGCTCTTATTCTCTTCCTCCTCCTCCTCTCTCCTCCTCTCTGCTCCTCTCCGCTCCTCTCTCCTCCTCTCTCCTCCTCCTCCTCCTCCACCTCCTCCTTCTCCCCCTTTCTCTCCCCCTCTTTCTCTCTTCTTTTTCTCCCCCGTCCCCCCGCCCCCTCCCCCTCAGGCCTGATGAGCAGGTCTCGAGCCTCCATCCATCGGGGGAGCATCCCCGCGATGTCCTATGCCCCCTTCAGAGGTACGGTGGTGGTAAGGGGAGGGGAGGGCCATATGGGGGGGCAAGAGGGGGAGGGGCAGGGGGCGGAGGAGGGCCGGGGCCACCGAGGGGAAGGAGCGGCTGAAATGGAGGGAGAGGGGAGGGCTGGGAAGGCAGAGGTGGGAACAGTGGGAAAGGAGGGATTAGAGGCATAGGGGTAGGTAAGGGGTAGAGGGGCTGGGCACGGGCCTTGAAGGGGGTAGGTAAGGGGTAGAGGGGCTGGGCACGGTGATGGAGGGTGAGAAGGGAGGACTGAGTTTGGGGGAGGGCTGCAGACATGGTTTGGGTTTGGGGGCTGAGTGAGGAAGAAATTACCAAGGAAATAGAGGCACGGTCTTAGGGAAAATGAAAACACAGGCGGCGTGAGAAACCAAGACGGTGGGAAGGGAATTTGGTGAGGGGCTCAGGGTGGTAGCACTCAGGAAAAGAGAGGGGGATGGAGGGAGGGAAGGGGCCAGATGGAGAAAGAGGGTGGCAGTGGGGGGTGGGGGGTCCAGATGGAGGGAAGAGAGGAGAGAGAGAAAGGGTTGGGGGAGGGGACATCAGAGAAGGGGGAGGATCAAGTGTTTTTTGTTTTTTTTTTTTTGGGGGGGGGGGGGGGAGATGCAAGTAAGATTGAGGGATGGGAGCAAGGGCCAGGTAAAAATCCTGAGGGTGACTGGCCCTCATTAGGACTCTTGAGAAGTGAGCTGCAATCTCTGGGTCTCATCTGCTTTCTTCACTTAATCGCTTTGACCCCTTCCCCCACCCCACCTCCTCTTTCCAGCCCCCCTCCCTGCCTCTGCTGTCCATCACTTATATCTTTCCCCCCATATGGTGTCCGTTTCTTATATGAGTCCCCCTTCTGTCCTTCCCCTGTATTGGTCCCTATCTCTTCTCTCTTCTCTCTCCTTCCCTCTCTTCTAATAACTACCTACCTTAGTACACCACTGCTGCTCTCCTGGGCCCCACGTCTCAGCCCCCCGTCCAGTCTCACTCACCACCTCTGCCCCGTGTTGGCTGAAACCCTCTGGTCCATTCCCTTGCCCTAGGCATACACCACCATCTTTACTTCCTTTTCTCTTAGGTCCACGCTGTTACTTGTCCCTCAGCTCACCCTCTGTTTCCTACCCCACTTCCCATCATGACATGTGGCCTGTGCCTACTTCATCTTATTCCCCAGCCTGGTGATTCCTCTCTTCTTGTCCCCTCTGCTTGCTTGGTTGATGGAGTTTCGGGGGGTACCAAAACACGGGTTTTGAAGGTTGGAACAGGGCTCTAAGGAATCCCCATCTTGGACCCTTGTGGAAGTTCTCATTCCAGTAAAAATTCCCCATTTCCCCTTTCTCTGCCATATTCCATTGCCTCCTAGGGTCATTAGTGTTCTTAACTATAGACTGTGTGTGTGTGTGTGTGTGTGTGTGTGTGTGTGTGTGGAGTTGTACCTAAGCTAAGGTTCCCTGTGTCCCTTTCCTGTTCCCAGTAGAACAGTGTCCCTTGAGGTCTAACTTGCTTGCCCCAGCTGCAGCCTGGAGCTGCTCCTCTGTTGTGTTTTGGTTATATGTATCAACAGACTTCTCCTCTGGATCCACAATGTGTTGGGATGTACTAGGCCTCAAGTGACTGTGAGCTAAGTTATGGGTGACTGTTGCCGTTGTTGTGCTGGGGCTTTGAATCCTAGTGGGTTTTGTTGTTGTTGTTGGTGGTTTTGTTTTTTTTCCCCTACCACTGAGCTATAATCCCGAGCCCCATCAGTGGTCTTTGATATTTAGAGAATATGAGTAGACTCGCTAAGAAAGCATGGAGACAGTGAAATTTTGAAAGTATTGTGAGGTCTAGGCACGATTCCCCAGGTGTTCATCTTTCTGTCTAACCTGCAATTTGGGTAAACTTGAGGAATGTGACCATCATCAGTAAGGGGAGGGAGTTTCCTAAAATCACTCAAGGGGCTGGAACGAAGCTTAAAGGCCAGTTCTCCTGAAATGTGCCCAAGTTAATTACCCCACACAGGTGACAGCACTGGATTGTTCTTCCTGTGAACATTCTCTAACTGATCTCTTAAGCCTAGCTTTATCACTCCGATGTCACCAGTCTAACTTTTCTGGCTCCCTTAAGACCTTTCCTTCACTGTGTCTCCATAAATGGTATGTGGCATCTATGCTAGCAAGACAGAAAAGATGGAGCAGGGAGACCTTTTGGCCGCCTGAGCATGCACAACTGTTGGCTCCATTTTCTTTTCTTCTCTTTTCTTTTCTTTCCTCCCTCTGGAAAGTTGTCCATCTTCAGATCTCATCTTGGGAAGTTCCTCTGTCATCGGGCTTGGCTGTTCCACTCTTTCTTAAGTTCCTTACTGTTCCCAGTGATAGCCAGGTGTGGCTGTCAACCTGTAGAGTTGGCTCCTGTCCTATCTATGAAGATTAGGTAGGGGGAGGACGGTTGACTCTTGATTTCCTGAGCATGCTGCGGACAGAGAGGCCAGTCCGGTCTCTGGTCATCCAAGCTGTGTACTTACCACCTTCTCCCGCCCTGATCCCTGCACAGCCAGATGCTAAGAAGAGCTACCTTCTCCCTGGTAACATCTTCCAAAGGATGACCAGGGTAGGAGTGGGGAATTAGGAAGGGAAGGAGAGGGGGGGCCTCGCTCCTCTCTGAACATGTAAGCCCCCCCTCTTCTAAATGTTTAGTTCTCAGAGTCTCGTGACTCAAATGTTCTTCATTACACCATCTTCTTTCCCACAGTTGGGTACCTCATATTCTCCTAAACGTGTGAGGCCACATCCATTGTAAGCAGCTTATTAATGCTTTTCCCCTGACCTGTGTCTTTTGCCAATTTCATAAATCTCCACACACACACCCTCAACACTAGTGAATGGGCAGAGTTCCTCCCCCTCCCAGTAAAGTCCCTCTCTGTCTTGAGACTAATTCTCATCTTTGAAGCCATGCACATCCCCTGCCTGGAGCCTCCTATGATGCCACTCAGTGTGAGGGACCATCTTCTGACCCTTTAAAATCACCAGGCACATCACACCCAAGACCTCCTCAGGAGGGTGGCACTCCCTTTTCCCTCTTTGCAGACTCTCCTTCCCAAAGTATAGACCCTCCCTCACTGTCTGTGTGTCTCTGTCCCCCAGATGTACGGGGACCCCCTATGCACCGAACCCAATATGCTCATTCCCCGTACGACCGTCCCGGTTGGAACCCTCGGTTCTGCATCATCTCTGGGAACCAGCTGCTCATGCTGGATGAGGATGAGGTGAGCGGGTGAGGGGGTTGGGCAAAGCGGGGAAGAGCCTCCAAGGAGAGGATGATGGGGAGAGAGTGCCCCGGAGAACAGTAAGGAAGAGAGACAGGAGGTGGGACGAGGGAGGCCATTGGGATTGTTACATACAGCTGGGAATTGCTTCGGAGGAAGGCCCCCTTTTCCTTACTTGCTCTAAGTTCTTCACTTTCCCTCCCCCCTCCAATATGGATGGGATGAAACAGGAGGCACCCTCAGATCTTCAGAACCATAGCTCCTCCACAGCACTGCCAATGGCCTCAAAGTCCTTCTGGCGACAGAGTATGGGAAGCTATGTATGGGAGCAGGACTTGGACTAGCCAGAGAGAGGAGGTGGAACAGACAGGGAGTCTCGAAGGAGGTCGTTAGTGGTCATGGAAGGTCTAGGAGTCCAAGGACTGTTGGGTCCATAATGGGGCCCAGTTCTGAAGGTTGAGGCCCCCGGGTATAATTTTGGGAGCCATCTTTAGAGAGTGTAGGGTGCCCCAGGAGAGGTGGTGAGAATTGTGCCTGAACATTGTGGGGGCTGGAACTGGATTTGGGGCTAATCAAGGTGTAGGGGAGCCTTGAGGGCAGGTGAAAGTGTGCACAGAGAATGTCCAGATCTGACATAGAAGTGTCTGACAGGGAGCCTGGTGGCTCTGGCTGCAGCTGAGGTGACCTGGTGGACAGTATGGGGTACTGGAAGGCACTGGAGAGATTTGCTGTAGGGTATCAGCCTTGACTAAGGATTTGAAGTCCATTGAGTGGTCTGGGAAAAAGAGCCAACATGAGTGGGAGCCAGTGCCGCAGCGAGAAGGAAGGAATCAGACATGGAGACAGGGGACCCACTGGCCACCCGAGGCCAACAGGAATAGCCTGTCTGGTAGGAAGGTGGGAGTGGGAAGGGAAGATGGAGGGGGAAGAATGGAGGCCCCCGGGAGCTGGAATTGGGTAGATGGCGGGGCTGGGGCCTCGTGGGAGTGTAGCTTCTGATAGGGGTGGAAGTTAGGATGACGACTCCCAGGGGGAGCTGAGGTGAGGCCTAGGAAAGGTAGGGCTTAGGGGAAGAGCAAGAGGGTAAAGGAGGGAGATGAAAGGGGGAGGTGACCAGGCCCTCTTGGGGGAGGGGAGCTTGGGTCCCAGTCTGGCCGCAAGCCGGGCTGTGGGAGGGAGACAAGCTGTGGAACTGATTATAAATGCAGCTGTGACAAGCTTGGAGCGAAGGGGGCGAGGGAGGTAGGAGGTTGGGAGGGAAGCAGGGAGAATGGACGAACTGAAGGTCACAGGGGAGCCAGGAGGAAGCTAATTCCTGTGCATTTGTGGGAAGCGCTGAGTGGGGTTTGGGAGAATTCTCCAGACTGTTTCAAGAGAAATGGAGGGAGAGCAGGGAACGAGAAGTCCCCTCACCAGGGCCAAGGGAAGTGGGCAGGGGTGGAAGGGGCAGGTGGGCTAGCAAGGGGCCGGCCTTCCATGGAAGGGGAGAGGAGGGACGGCGCAGGCCCGTGGGGTCTGACACACTCCCCAATCCCCTAGATACACCCCCTTCTGATCCGCGACCGGAGGAGCGAGTCCAGCCGAAACAAACTGCTGAGACGCACCGTCTCTGTGCCAGTGGAGGGGCGGCCCCACGGCGAGCATGGTACGGCGGCCGAGCAGGCTCGTGCCCCGGACAGTCGCTGGGAGCGGGCGGGGGCGGAGAGCAGCCGTGATCCCGTTCCCGAGGACAGGGCGCCCTCGTCCGGGCTGCGCGGGGTACCGGGGCTGTTGGTGAGCTGCCCCCGCGTGTCCATACACTGCTTAGCTTTGCTCCCATTTTCCTCTCCAGCAGTGAAGTTTGACTGTTTCCCTGGTGCTTGTAAAAATAATCTGCTTAGATCTTTAGTCTCCTGTCTGTGCTCCTGGCCCGGGCCCTTGCATCCTCCACTGAGAACTTGGAGAGAATGACCCAGGCCCCGCCCTCCCCCAGACCCGTGTCCCACTCGCGAGCTCTCTTCTTTTTCCAAATCTTCAGGCCCGTGGCCTTTCCTTCTTCCCCCCGCAATTGATTCCGTTTTCTGCAGTCGTATCACTCCCTGCCTTCTCGTTTCTCCCCATTCTCATTTCCTATTCCCCCTTGATCCCCGTGTTCCTCCCCTCTGCTCCGGGTGGAACTTCCTCAGACCCCCATCTCCTGACTGTCTCTCCAACTCTCTCCCTCTCTCCATCTGTCTCTTCCCCTTCCTCCTCCCTTCTGCCCCCCACCCCCCTCTTTAGTCATTTAAAAAAAGATTTTTGTCTTCCTCTGAGAAGTTCGCTTAAAAGGTTTCCATGGGAACAGTGAGGGGAGATGAAGGCAGAGAACAGGGATCTGCAGCCAAGGTGCAGAGAGACGCACGCCCTCAGTCCCCAGAAACCCCCTTGCCACTGCCCAGTTCCTCAGCATTTCCCTTCCGTGACCCCCCATCCAACCCCATGAGACCCCTTTATCCCACCATCTCTTCCTCCCCAGGGTTACAGGCTTCCTTAGAGGACCAGAAGCCTGTGCTATCCAGCCAGCTGCCTGCTGATAGGTCTAGGCCTCACTGCCCTTGGGGGCCAGCTTTGGTACCCCAGGCCAGTGGTCAGGGATGTGTGGCACTGCCATGGAAACTGACATGAAGGTGTAGGTAGCACTCTGAGGCTAGCCAGGAGGCAGTGGTGAAGAGTGTATAGAGAATGGGTGATGTGTGTCTGTCTGTCTGTCCATCCATCCATCCATGGCGGGCATGTTTTTTGTTTGTGCACTGGAATGGTAACATGCTCACAAGATCATGCTTGTCATGTGTCTTGCTGTTGGCCGCTCTGCCCACACAGTTCTGTCTCCTTAGAGTCCTCAGAGTGCCGAGGCCTTTGGTGTGGGTCTCCTGTGTTTTGGGTGGAGTTAAGGTGGCCTGTGAAGGTTACTGTAGCGGGGCTTAGTAAAGGCTGGGAATGGTTTCGGAGATAGATATATATGGGGGCAGGGTTTATTAGAAGTTAGTAGGTGGTGAACGTTTGGAGTCCTCGGAGGGAAATAGAATGTGTAGAGGGCATGGAGGGTGTGCGGGGACGTAAGGGGTTTGGGGACTTTGGGGACTCCACTCTGCAAAGGTGTTTGCTGAGGCTGTGGACGCTCCAGCCCGGGAGAGGTCGCCGGACCTTTGAGGGCATTGGAATCCAGGGCTCCTCCTCTGCTGGGTGGAGCTGCAAACCCTCACTCCCTTCAAGGGTTTCTCGCTCTCTCTTTCTCTCTCTCTTTTTGGGGGTGGGGGTCCTGTTCACGAGGCGATGATGGGAGGCCTAGTTGGTTTTGGGGGTCTCTCTGTCCCCCTCCCCCGTCTCCCTCGCGCTGTCTCTGGGCGACGGGGCTCGTGACAGAGGCGGCCACGGCAGCAGCGGTCGCCTAGCAACGGCGGCGGGGCCCGGGCAACGGCGGCAGCGGCGGGAGCGGCGGCGGAGGGAGCCGTTCCCGCGGCTGTCACCGCGCGGCCGTCCAGGCCGTCCCGGGCCCCGCCGCCGCCCCACCGCGTCGGGCGGCGCGAGCCGGGCCGCCGCCCCCTCTCCTTCCGCACCCGCCCCTCCCCCGCGCAGAGCGGGCCCCTCCCCCATCGGGGACACCCTCGACCCCCCGGGGGGCGGTGCGAGGTAAGGGCGGGGCCGGGCGGACGAAGCGCGCGTGGGGGGCCGCGCGCGTGGGGCGGGGGCGCGCGTGTGCGTGGGCACGGGAGGGGGCTGGGGAGGCCGCGGTGGCGGCGGCGGCGGCGGCGGCAGCTGCTCCCTCCGCATGTTCTCGCTGCATCTTCCGAGTGGGGGGAGTTATGGTAACCGGAGGGGGGGCAGTAGAGGTCGGGAGGGAGGGGGTCTGGGCATCTTCCTGCTTGTGACCGCGCATGGGGGCGGCTGGTGTGAGGGGGTCTTGGGGCCCTGGTGTTTGCGTGTGTGATCTTGACCGTGCTTGTGCCCCTGTGTGTTGGTGCATGTGCACATGGGGCCCAATTCCTCATGCACACGTGTAGCCAGCACTGTGCAGGTATGTCCTGTCTTGTCCCGCCTCTGCCAGTTAACAGCCTGAGGGCCTGTGGGCCAAGCCACACAGGTTTATGGGGCAGTCTGTGGCCATACTAGTTCTTGTCACCTCTGACCCTGAGCGTGCATGTCCCGGATTAAGGCTGATGTGTAGGAATGTGTGGCTGGCCAAATGAGAATTTTCAGTGTCCCTGGTGGCAGGTGTGTGTCTTTGCATGTGTGTTCAAACACTGGCCTGAGAATCTGTGTCAGTCCCAGCATGGGTGTCCAGGGTGTGTCTAGATGTGGGTGGTGGTGTGCCGGTGTGTGTGCCGGTGGTGGGGACAAAGTGTGTGAATGATTCCTTGTAGTCCGACTGCATGGAACACCTTTGGACTAGGCAGGTATGAGCCTTGATGCCTGGTCCCTAGATGAGGACAGAGAAGCTTGAAGGGAAAGAAGTGAAGAGGTGGAGGTGGAAGTAGGGATGAGAGAGTCACTAAGAAGAGAGCAAGGGGCAAGGGAGAAAGAATGCCTCGAGAATGGGAACCTACAAGAGCAGAGCTGGACTCAGAGGACAGGGAAGTGGGCAGGCAGCTGAAGAGCCAGGTCTTTCGGTGAAGCAGTCTGAGAATGTGCAGAGAGGGGGATGCTGGAGGGCCTAGGCTGCCCAGGTCTGGCTGGCTGGCTTGCAGGAGGCCATCCAGCCACAGAAGCTGGTTCCCAGTGAGGCCTGTCACCACGGAGACTGCAGAGCGTGCCCTCCCCCCAGTTTCTCTATTCCTCATCTAGCCCAGCTCCTCATCTTCCTCTGGCTCCCTCTCTCCCTGGCTCCCTTTGAGAGCTGTCAGCTGGATATGGAGAAGAAAGGCTACAGGAAGGGTAGGAGAAATGTTTGTGGGTGATGTCAAGATTAGAGACATTGGAGAGGCGGAGTCCAAGCCCTTGTTCTGTGAGTGTGAGTGTGTGTGTCTGTATACAGGGTGTGTACTGTGTGGGTGTATGCACAATGCCTATGTTACGGGTCTGTGTAGGTGGCTGGCTGTTATGTGTGTGCATGCGTGTATATATCATGCAGGAATGGGACATGGAGACCCAGCGTGGCAGTGTATGCTTTTCAGGTTTGCTGTGTGTACGTGGCTGTGTCCTTTTTTTTTTTCTGTATATGTCACTGCAGGCAGCACTAATGACAGGATATCCCATGTTCCTGCCACTCTGCCCTCTTCTCTGTGTCTGCCTCCTTCTTGTGTCAGAGTCCTTGGGAGCATGTGCATGTGGCCTCCATGCACCTGTGACTTATTTTTGAGTTCCTGGCATTATGTGTCTTTCCTCCAGGAACTATGCAAAGCAATTAGCAGATTTTGCCCCCTCTGTGAATGCTTTTAGTTCCAAAAGAAAATTTTAGTGCATTTGAACTTAGGCCTTTATGGCTTTATTAGAGATGCATGTGTGTGAAAATAATGGCTGACCTAGGTTCCCTGGAATGAGGGTAAGGCAGCCATACCTGAGAAATGCAGAGGAACGGATGAGGAGGGAGCCCTTGCTGGCCTCCGGGTGACAGAAGGCTCGTTAACACATTTGCTCCTCATTTTTTGTTTTATTTGTTCTGTTTTTCCTGGTAGCCATCACAGATGCTGGTGATTAGAGTCATGGAAAAGCTAGAAGGAAGCTGGGGGGTGGGAGGAAGGAGGGAGCTGTCCCAAGTCAGTGACCGTGGTTGTGCTGTGCTGTCAGTGTGAGTGTGCTTTAGGATGTGGTGCTTCCTTTATCTGACTGGGGTCACGATGTAGATGTGTGCATACAAGGTGCAGGGTGACACATGGGACCACCGTATACTTCAGCGTGTGTCTCAGGGCTTAGACTGACATGTTCCTTCCTGCCTGTGGGGCATGACTTGTCATAGGGTTACATGTCCATTTATGTAGTGTACCTTCCACATGATAGCCGCATAGTCCACACCAGCAGTTCTCATGTGGCTGGCTGAGTTCAAGTATGTATACCCTGTGGCAGTGCTCACAGATGTCTAGGCATGTGGGGGTGTGGGCCTGGGGTCCCCATGCTCATGGCTGTCTCTATGTCTCCGAAGCACGTAGTTTCCTATTATTTCTCCTAAGGCGGCTATGATATACACGGTTCTCCACTGCTTGGTGTATTTTTGTGCTCTACACACGATTTCTGGGAGACAGAGAGGGTTCTCGTGTCTCGGGATCCAGACCTGCTTGTGTGTGCAAAGCTGAGTCTGTCCATAAAAGGAGTAGAGAAGGACTGGCAGGCTCCGAGGCAGTGGGCAGTCTGGAAGCAGGCACGAAAATGTAGTAGGGCCTTCACTGTTCTCTTTTGGAACCTAGCGGGTTAACAAGCAGTTCTTCCGGTCGCCCCCCCCAGCCTGTAGCTTCTTGTTGCCATGGCGATGGTGGCCCCGCCCCTGATGCAGCACCAGCCCCCCCATTGGCTGCAGTGGTGACTGTGGGGCTGAGGGGGGAGCCCAGGCCTGGGCAGCCATTCTGGAGCTGGAGCCGGAGCTTGGCAACCCCCACTTTGATTCTCCTTCAGCCCCTCCAAATTCCCTAGCAGCGGCCCTTCGGCTCCCTTCCTCTAAGCTCCTGTTCCTTCGATTCATCCGCATTCACCTCCCCCTCCTCCTCACCAGCCTTTACTTGGGAGTCCCCAGAATCCCACTGCCCTTCCTCCCCACTCCCCTGCATTCTTTTCTTCTCCTCTTCGACCATTCACTAGCACTGCAGTGCACGTGGAACCGGCTCCTTCTCCCGCTCCCCATCGGCCCCTTCCTCGGATCTTCTGTTCCCCTCCACTCAGCACAGGTCTCTTCTGAGGCCTCCCCCTCCAGTCCTGGGAGGGGGTCATGGGAGGCAACCCTGGACCTCCAGACAGACAGGGCCTCTGGGAGGTGTGGGGCAGGGAGAGGATGTGCCTAGCTGGGAAAAGAGGAAAGCCCATCCATGGGCAGTGACCTTTAACCCATCTCCCCCGAAGCAAACCCCCTCTCTCGGGTGGGGGACGGGCAACTGAGCCTCCCTGGGCCGTGGATAATCTTCATTAGGGAGGTTTTACGAACCCTCCTGACTATGCCCCCCTGCTGACTGCCAGTCCCAGTCATGGGCTTACGGCCTCCCACCCCGACCCCGTCAGGGGGCTCCGGCTCAGGTTCCTTGCCCCCTCCTTCCCACCGCCAGCCTGTCCGCCGCCGCTGCTCTTCTTGCTGCTTTCCGGGGGGTAGGTGAGGCCGGAGCTGAGGGACCGAGGGAGGTGGCTAATACACTGGCTCGGGGTGGAAATTGGGAGTAACAGTTCCCCAGCCCCTTCCCCAACTTTCCTTCGGGCCCTTCCCCCCCTCCAGAATACCACTTGGGTCGCTCGAGGAGGAAGAGTGTCCCAGGGGGGAAACAGTACAGCATGGAGGCCGCCCCCGCTGCGCCCTTCCGGCCCTCGGTGAGTGAGTGGATGAAGTGCCTGCCAGATGTGGCTCAGCCTTGCCCCAGCTCTTCCAGCCCCAGCTGGAGCGCCAGGATTCTGGAAAAGAGGGCCAAGGAAGAGTGTACATGTATCCCCACCTCTTTGCTTTACCCCTTCTTGGCTCTGCCCCCTACTTGGACCAGCCCTCCCACCTTTTCCAAGCTAGTAGTGTATTTGTGTATCTGCTCACATCATACAGCACCCGTGGGAGCGAGGAAGACAAACTGGTGTCAGGGCTCCTGCCCCCTTTCCTCTGCTCCATGTTCTTGCGGGGATTCCCTGCCAGCGGAGGGTGTCCAGGGAGACTCTGAGCCGCCCCAATCACCCCTGTTCACATTTGCTCCCCAGCAAGGCTTCCTGAGCCGGAGGCTAAAAAGCTCTATCAAACGTACAAAGTCGCAACCCAAACTTGACCGGACCAGCAGCTTTCGACAGATCCTGCCTCGTTTCCGAAGTGCTGACCATGACCGGTAGGTACTGGACCTGAAACACGGAGTGGAGTGGGGGATTCCCTGAGAACAAAGGTTAACGGTGCTCATGTTGGTTGGGGTGCAAGAGACATCAGAGAGGAGCTGGCCTCAGCTGTGGGTAGCAGGAAAAGAGGTGGTGACAGGGAGGACCTGCTGAAGCAGGGGAGGAGGTGAAGGTGAAGGAGAGCAGGAGGACTCGTGGGGAGGAAGGAGGGTGGGCTCCCACCCCTCGTAGGACAGGACAGACTGGTGAGAAGGAGCCAACAGGACCCAGGTGGGAGGTGAAGAAGGGCAGGGATTAAGGCCAGCAGGCTGGACATGGGTGAGGGGTAGCTGGTGTTGACAGGGTGAGGACAAGGGCTCAGAAACCCCAGTAGCAGGGTCTGTGGGGAGCAATCGCACAATAGGAAAGGGAGCGTCTGGTATGTAGGTAGCAGAATGGGGGCAAAGGCTGGGGTTAATCCAGGGCCTGAGGAATGAGGAAGGAGATCTGGCTTCTTGCCTTTGTCCTTCTCTGGGCTTCCCCTAGTCCAGTCATTCCCTGGAGAGAGTCTGTCCTTTTCCCTTGTGTCTGGCTCTCCTAGGGACTGAGCAGGGTAGGAAGGTTGGGATCAGGTGAGTCACACCTTTCCCTGCCCCCTTCCAAGTAACCAGTGCTGGATTTGGGGCTGGAGGGGGGGTGAGGGCATGGTATTCCTGGCCGCGGGGGGGGGGGGGGGGGCGGGGGGAGCGTGGTGCTGACGGCAGCCAGAGCCTGTGATGACGGGGCTGCTATAAATAACCTCATGGAGGCTCCCACACCCGAGCTCCCCTCCTGCTTCCCCATGCTCTCCATCTTGGTCCCCTACCCATTTCCACACCACTTGCTATCCCTTCTCCCCTCGCTCTGGTACCTCACCCCGGTTTATCCTGTGAGCCCGGGGCCCTCTCCTCTGCACAGCTTGCGCGGGCCTGCTCTCCCTTAGTCTTCCTGCCTCCCCTTCTTCCCAAGTCTGCTCTCCAGCCTCTGACCCTTATCTCCTGGGCCTCCCTCTCTTTATCCCCTGGTTGTACTAAAACTTCATTGATAGTTTGAATCATAAAATGTTTATTAGGCACTAACTGTGTGCCAGGTCCAAACCAGACATTACTGTATTTCCTCTGTGACTGGAGTCTTTGCTTCCAATTTTTTCCTTTATATTGAGATTCTGGTTTCTGGAGTCACCTAGACATGTCCAGGCCATTTTGTTTCTTTTCTTTTCTTTTTTTGCTGTTGTTGTTTGTTTTGGACATGGTTTGTTTTAAAGATAAGGTCTCACTATGTGGCCCTGTATAGCCTAGGACCTGCTATAAAGTCCAGGCTGGCCTCTGACTTAGCAGGTATCTATCTACCTGTCTGTGCCTCCAGAGTGCTGGAGTTAAAGGCCTGTGTTATTTTTGGTTTTGTTTTTTGTTTTTGTTTTGTTCAAGACAGGGTTTCTCTTTTTAGCCCTGGCTGTCCTGGAACTCACTCTGTAGACCAGGCTGGCCTCGAATTCAGAAATCCTCCTACCTCTGCCTCCTGAGTGCTGGGATTAAAGGCGTGTGCCACCACTGCCCGGCCAAGGCCTGTTATTGTGCTCAGCAATTCTGAGTTATTTCTAGGTATCCGAACTCCTTGAGTATGAGTTGTCGCAGATAAGCCTCTTGAAGGGCTTTGGTTTTCTGATACCTCCCACATCCATGGGAGGAACCTGGGCTTCCTCCTGTGACACTTGAGTGTGAAGGCCTGAGGCAGAGTCCCTGATGCTTCTCTGACCCCTGTGCCGCCAGGGCCCGGCTGATGCAGAGCTTCAAGGAGTCACACTCCCATGAGTCCCTGCTGAGTCCCAGTAGTGCTGCTGAGGCCTTGGAGCTCAACCTGGATGAAGACTCCATTATCAAGCCAGTACACAGCTCCATCCTGGGCCAGGAGTTCTGCTTTGAGGTAATGGCCTTTGTGGACTGCGGTGGGCTGAGAGGGCAGGGATGTCAGGAGAACAGGGCTGGGAGCAGGGAGGAAGGTGTGGCGCAGTCGGTCTCCAGCCCCCCCCCTTTGGTCCCCACCTCAAACCCACACTCCTCTCCAGGTAACGACATCATCTGGAACAAAATGTTTTGCCTGTCGGTCTGCAGCGGAAAGGGACAAATGGATTGAGAATCTACAGAGGGCTGTAAAACCCAACAAGGTACTGGGGAGGAAGGGAAACAAGGGCCGGGAGCCTAGTGGGCTAAAGGGCAGGGATTTGGAAGGAGGGGACCTGGGTGGTCCCCGTTTTTCAAAATCCTCTGCTTATTTCCCTTTCTGTCCCAACTGCTCCCTTACATCACACTCTGCTTCCCTACCATGAGAACCACAGAGCTAGGGAGCCGACAGGGCTTGTCGAGTCCTCCAGTCCAGTCTCCCCGAAGACGGAAGGCCTCACACACACCTAACAGGTGGCTACCCAGCCGTACCCACAGTGCTTTGTAAAATCTACCAAGTATGGTTGGACTCAGTGACCTCAAGGTCCCCTTGACAGAGGCCCTGTGCATCTGTGCACCAACCAAGACTTATGTTCCCTGAGAAGAAGCTGCCAGTGTGTCAGCTGGCCTGACCCCAGTTTGTAGCAGGCTCACAGTCCAGGCCATCTCCCCCCCCCCCCCCCAGGGCCTTTATTAAGAAATCCCACTTAAAATGCTAGACACAGTCTGAGCCACACAGAGTCCAGGTTCCACACTGCTTTCAACACACTGCAGTAGCCTGTGACTCACAGGGACGCAACCTCTCAGGCCCACCCCAGGGTGCGCTGCACGGGTCACACACATAGCACAAGTATTCTTTGTTTGCAACATCTGATGTTTCTGCGGGACTTCCTCATCCCGTCTTTGAGGGCTTCCTTAGTTTAAAAAAAGAAAATGTTGCTGGGCGTGGTGGCACAGGCCTTTAATCCCAGCACAGAAGCAGGGGGATTTCTGTGAGTTCAAGGACAGAGTGAGTTCTAAGATAGCCAGACTATGTGGAGCCATCCTGTTTCAAAAAAAACCAAAAGTAAAAAACAAAAACCCATCAGTGCCATTTGCCGGCCAGAGCATGACTTTCTGGACTCGGCTCTTTCCTTCCATGGTGTGTGGGTCCTGGAGTTCATAGCCATGCTTGGCGCCTTCACCACGCAGGCCATCTTGTGGGCCTCAGTGCTCTCGACTCATCCCTTAAGCATTTCCCAGCATGAACTCTCTCCGAGCTGCCCTTCTCTGTTGGCTTCCAGGGCTGCTGTAAAAGTCACCATGAGCTGAGCCAGTCAAGGCTGTTCTCACAGGTCAGGGGACTAAAGTCCAGTATGAGCAGGGCCATGTCAGTTCTGAAGCTACCTTCAGTCCTCCCCTTTTATATGGCCAGCTTCCTTCTCTATGTCTCTAAATGGCTCTCTCCAAGTCACCAATCACTGGATTAAGAGATCACATTAATCAAGTATGCCCTCTTGTTTTTTTTTTTTAAGATTTATTTATTTATTTTATGTATGTGAGTACACTGTAGCTATCTTCAGACACACCACAAGAGGGCATCGGATCCCACTACAGATGGTTGTGAGCCACCACGTGGTTGCTGGGAATTGAACTCAGGACCTCTGGAAGAGCAGTCAGTGCTCTTAACCCTGAGCCATCTAACTAGCTCTGTATGTCCTCATCTTAATTGACATCTGCCAGGATGCTATTTCTGAATGAAATCACACTCAAATTCTAGGGAGACAATAATCTGCAGTCACTGCTAGGTATAGTGGTGCATGTACTTCTACATATCCTCATTTGAGGCCAGCCTGGGCTACCTAGTGAGACTATCTCAGAACCCAAACACCGGGTAAAATAGAATTCTGGGAGTAGTGGACACTACTCAAGCCCAGTGTACTTACTGCTCACCTTACGGTCACCATCTTGGTCCTGCATGCTCACTGTGCTGGTGTGTCTTCTTCACCCTTTTATCTGCCCCAACCACTGCCTCCTGCCAGGACAACAGCCGCCGGGTAGATAATGTGCTGAAACTGTGGATCATAGAGGCTAGAGAGCTGCCCCCCAAGAAGCGCTATTACTGCGAGCTGTGTCTGGATGACATGCTGTATGCACGGACCACCTCCAAGCCTCGCTCGGCTTCAGGAGACACCGTCTTTTGGGGCGAGCACTTCGAGTTTAACAACCTGCCTGCTGTCCGGGCCCTGCGGCTGCATCTGTACCGGGACTCGGACAAAAAGCGAAAGAAGGACAAGGCGGGCTACGTGGGCCTGGTGACTGTTCCGGTGGCCACCCTGGCTGGGCGCCACTTCACGGAGCAGTGGTACCCCGTGACCTTGCCGACAGGCAGTGGGGGCTCTGGGGGTATGGGCTCAGGGGGCGGAGGGGGCTCAGGGGGTGGCTCAGGGGGGAAAGGGAAAGGAGGCTGTCCTGCGGTGAGGCTGAAAGCCCGGTACCAGACGATGAGCATCCTGCCCATGGAGCTGTATAAGGAATTTGCAGAGTATGTGACCAACCATTACCGAATGCTGTGTGCAGTGCTGGAGCCTGCCCTGAATGTCAAGGGCAAGGAGGAGGTCGCCAGTGCTCTGGTTCACATCCTACAGAGTACAGGCAAGGCCAAGGTGAGCGCTGTCCCTGGGGAAAGCTGGCCTGAGAACAGGCACTGGCTGGTGGGTAGTGAAGAGAATAACTCGTGAGGTCGGACTCTGCAGAGGCTGACCCTTGGGTTTTCCTGGGCTCCAGGACTTCCTTTCAGACATGGCCATGTCAGAGGTAGACCGGTTCATGGAGCGGGAACACCTCATATTCCGCGAGAACACGCTCGCCACTAAAGCCATAGAGGAGTATATGAGACTGATTGGCCAGAAATACCTCAAGGATGCCATTGGTACTTCTGGTCTTCTTCCTTAACCTCCCTGTGTGCCACCCCTAAATCTGGCTGCCCAGACCTCACATCCACCTTCCTCAGAGTCCCAGGACCCCAGCCTCCAACCATCTGATTCTGCCATTCCTCCAACCCAGGGAGCCCCTGTCCCTGCCCTTGGAAAGTGTGACCGCTCCCTGTTGTACACTCTCCCAGGGGAGTTCATCCGTGCTCTGTATGAATCTGAGGAGAACTGTGAAGTAGACCCCATCAAGTGCACAGCGTCCAGTCTGGCAGAGCACCAGGCCAACCTGCGGATGTGCTGTGAGTTGGCCCTGTGCAAGGTGGTCAACTCCCATTGGTGAGACTGGGAACGCTGGGCCGGGGGGCCAGGGCTGGGCAGTTGTGTGTCCATCTGTTCATCCATCTGTCCATCCTCAGAGGACCAAGCATCAGTACAGGCAAAGCATTTTCTGGGGTGTCATAGAACAGAGAGAGATGGATGAGGCCTGGTTCCTGATCTCAGATGGCCTCTAGCCAAAATGAGTAGGGACACACATGAGATGCACAAAGAGCCACAGAGCCGTTAGGATGTGTGTTAAGGGAGGGTCCCTTGGGCAACACCAAGTCAAAGCAGACAAAGCCGTGATGCGGTGCCCAGGGCTGGGCTGTGAGGACTGGGCTCAGGGGCTGGTATTAGTACACAGTAGGCAAAGGACGTTTCCAGGGCCGTGAGATAGCACGGGTGTGATATGAGGAGGCTGGGAAGCTTCAGAGGATGGCTGGCAGCTGGCACACAGGGCTCGAGCGGAGGCAATAGGAGAGAGCTGTGCTTTGGGAATGAGAATCTGGAAGTCCAGGGCTCAGGAGTCTGCAACCATCAGAACGCTTCGGGGTAGCCTTAAAGGTGTTGGCACCAGGAAGAAGCTTGACTGAGACTGGCCCAGGAGTCATTGAGCTACATGAGGAGGGAAGGAAAGAAGCCCAGACCATTGGAGGCTCTGGTTCAGGTGTGAAAACTAGATGTTGATTCAGGGTGGAGTCAGAAAGCCTAGAAAGGGTCTGCTCAGGGTCTGCTAATCAGCAGGGGTTGTCTGAGGGGTTGTGTGGGGAGTCATGTGACTCAAGAGGTCATGAGACTGTAGTGCTTAGGAGACCCACAGCCTCACTGACAGAACCAGGGAAGTCAGAAGGAGGAGCCAGCTGGCAGTGTGGGGGCGATGGTGAGCTCTGTTTTACACTAGTCAAGTTTAAGGTGTCAGTGGGACATTGAAGTGGCACTGGGAGGCGGGGAAGAGCGAGCTGAGCCATCCCAGGGACTGGGGATCATGCCTGGGGCACGTCCATCCCCATTTCCCTGGAATCCAGAAGAGTTGGGGGGTCCGAGCTCCCTGTACCTCAAGTGACCCTCCATCTCTCTCCCATCTCTGTCTCTTCCCTGGTGTCTGTTTTTCTTCTCCTCCTCTCCTTGTCTCTCTCACACCCTCCGTCTCTCTCCCATCTCTGTCTCTTCCCTGGTGTCTGTTTTTCTTCTCCTCCTCTCCTTGTCTCTCTCACACCCTCCGTCTCTCCCCCGTGTCTATCTCCTCTTCCCCCTTTCCCCCTCACCATTTCTCTCTCCAGAATCTGTTCCCTCTACCTGTGGCCCTCCTCTTCGGCAGCCTCCTGTCTTTCTCCTGCAGTCCCTCCCTCCCGGTCTCTCACCTGTCTCCACACCCTCACCTCCTACCACCCCCTCAGCATGTTCCCTGAAAGCTGAGGGTCTCTGGGGCTCAGTCCCGGTCTCTCTTTCTCTCTTTCTCTCTCTGTCTCCCCACCCCTTCCCCCCAGCGTGTTCCCGAGGGAGCTGAAGGAGGTGTTTGCATCCTGGCGGCTGCGCTGCGCAGAGAGGGGCCGGGAGGACATCGCTGACAGGCTGATCAGTGCCTCGCTCTTCCTGCGCTTTCTCTGCCCGGCCATTATGTCGCCCAGTCTATTTGGGCTCATGCAGGAGTACCCAGATGAGCAGACCTCACGAACCCTCACCCTCATCGCCAAGGTCATCCAGAACCTGGCCAACTTTTCCAAGTGAGGGAAGCTTCAGGAAGGGTGGGATGCTGTGGGCTTCTGGAAGGGTCTCCTGAGTCACCAGAGCGTCTGTGCCCCTGGCCAGGTTTACCTCAAAGGAGGACTTCCTGGGCTTCATGAATGAGTTTCTGGAGCTGGAGTGGGGTTCTATGCAGCAGTTCTTGTATGAGATATCCAACCTGGACACCCTGACCAACAGCAGCAGTTTTGAGGGCTATATAGACTTGGGCCGAGAGCTCTCCACACTTCATGCCCTGCTCTGGGAGGTGCTGCCCCAGCTCAGCAAGGTCAGTAGATGTCCCCTCTGTCCCATCCCCAGGTACTTCCAGAGGCAGCCGGGCTGAGAGATTATCTCTGCACAGAACTCCTGTCGCCCTCCTGTTCCCAGAAATGTCACCACCACTTCCAGTACACTTCATGAAATCTCTACCCTTGGCCTCTGAGGCCCTTTTAGAACTGGGCACTTACTCATCAAGTGACAGCCTTGTCCTTCCAGGAAGCCCTCCTGAAGTTGGGCCCACTGCCCCGGCTCCTCAATGACATCAGCACAGCCCTGAGGAACCCTAACATCCAAAGGCAGCCAAGCCGCCAGAGTGAGCGGACTCGGTCTCAGCCCATGGTGCTGCGAGGGCCGTCAGCCGAGATGCAGGGCTACATGATGCGGGACCTCAACAGGTGAGCACCCTGCTTCCACGCTGCTGTGCTCTGGAGCCTGGGCGCTCGTGGATGCTCCTCGCTGGGCCCTGTATGTATCTCTCTAGACCTCAGAAGGGAAGGATGGGAAGCCCTTAGGACAGTGGTAAAAGTGCAGGCAGTGGGGGCTGAGGTTCTCTTCCGCCAGCGAGGGAGAGGTGCAGAGCCCAGAAGTACAGAGGCCCCTCAGCCAGAGGGACCCCGCCACGGCTGGCTGACTTTGTTCCCCTGCCAAGATACTGCTTGTCGTTAGGCTGTGGCTCAGTCATGTGGTACCAAAATCATCAGGTGTCTCTGAGAAACCTAAGCCCCGGCTCCCCCATACCCCCTTACCCCGGAGAGCTCTCCATGATCCAGTTTGATGGGGGAGGGGAGGGAGGGTCTGGGCCTTAGCTGCGGATGGTGTCCTTCATCTTGTGATCACCCTGCTCTTCCTCACCCATGTCTTGGTCTGCAACACCATGCCCCTCCCACCATTCCTTCCATCATCTGTCCACACCTCTTCTCCTCCTGTCTGTGCTTGCCCCTTTGCATCTCTCTCCAGCTCTATCGACCTTCAGTCCTTCATGGCTCGAGGCCTCAACAGGTGAGGGCTCTGTGCTCCCTGCCCTTCTGTCCTGCTGCACTGGCCTTCACAGTGCACCTCATCTCCTCCATGCCTGCCCAGACCAGCCCTCACTCCTCCTTCTCCAGGCCTTCTGCCCTCCCTAGGCCTGTCCCTTCCCTTCTCCCATCCTCCCTGCCTGCCTCTTAAGGGCTGCCGACACTAGCTCTCAGCCCTCCCCTGTGGGTCCCACTTCACCTAAGGCCAGCACCAGCCCACAGGCTCAGGTGCCCGTCGTTCTGGCCTCACTCTGCCTGTGTCCCCCTTTCCTTCCAACAGCTCTATGGACATGGCTCGCCTCCCCTCCCCAACCAAGGAAAAACCACCACCGCCACCACCCGGTGGGGGTAAAGACCTGTTCTATGTGAGCCGGCCACCACTGGCCCGGTCATCGCCAGCATATTGCACAAGCAGCTCGGACATCACAGAGCCAGAGCAGAAGATGCTGAGTGTCAACAAGAGCGTGTCCATGCTGGACCTTCAGGGCGACGGGCCTGGGGGCCGCCTTAACAGTAGTAGTGTTTCCAACCTGGCAGCTGTTGGGGACTTGTTACACTCAAGCCAGGCCTCACTGACAGCAGCCTTGGGGTTGCGGCCTGCACCTGCCGGGCGCCTCTCCCAAGGGAGTGGCTCTTCCATCACAGCAGCTGGCATGCGCCTCAGCCAGATGGGTGTCACTACGGATGGTGTCCCCGCCCAGCAACTGCGCATTCCTCTTTCCTTCCAGAACCCTCTCTTCCATATGGCTGCTGATGGGCCAGGGCCTCCCGCAGGCCATGGAGGGAGCAGTGGTCATGGTCCACCTTCCTCCCATCACCACCACCACCACCATCACCACCACCGAGGGGGAGAACCCCCAGGGGACACTTTTGCCCCATTCCATGGCTATAGCAAGAGCGAGGACCTCTCCTCAGGGGTCCCTAAGCCCCCTGCTGCCTCCATCCTTCACAGCCACAGCTACAGTGATGAGTTTGGACCCTCTGGTACTGATTTCACCCGTCGGCAGCTCTCACTTCAGGACAACCTACAGCACATGCTCTCCCCTCCCCAGATTACCATCGGTCCCCAGAGGCCAGCTCCCTCAGGGCCGGGAGGGGGCAGTGGTGGAGGCAGTGGTGGTGGGGGTGGGGGCCAGCCACCTCCCTTGCAGAGGGGCAAGTCTCAACAGTTGACAGTGAGTGCTGCCCAGAAACCCCGGCCGTCCAGCGGAAACCTATTGCAGTCCCCGGAGCCGAGTTATGGTCCTGCCCGTCCACGGCAACAGAGCCTCAGCAAAGAGGGCAGCATTGGGGGCAGCGGGGGCAGCGGTGGCGGAGGGGGTGGGGGGCTCAAGCCCTCCATCACCAAGCAGGTATGTGAGGGAAGGGTATGTGAGTGGAATGGGTGAAGATCAGGGAGGGAAGCAACAGTGTAGTCTGTTTGGTGTCACAATGTTCTTACCTCCTTTGTTCACTAAACAAATGTGTGACCTGTGGCCTGTATTCTCACCATGTAGGAAGCAGGATCATTGCAAGTTTGAGGGCAGCTAGGGCTAGGTAGTGATAGTGTCTCTAAACAAAAGCCTCACAAACGTAAGAAGAGAGCACTCGGCAATGTCCCATGAACTGTTGAGGCACCAAGCATGTGTGGATGAGCAGTTGAGGACCCCAACCTCAGCACTTCCTTCAGGCAGGCAGGATTGCTTCACCAGTTCAGTCAGACGGAGAAGAACTAAGGTGGGGAGCAGGTCTGGGGGTCACTTCTGTGTTCTCTTCCTCTGAGCACACCCCCTCCCCCTCCCACCTTTCTGCTGTCTGCTCCTCCTTGCTGGTCTCAGCATTCCCAGACTCCGTCCACGCTGAACCCCACGATGCCGGCCTCGGAGCGGACCGTAGCCTGGGTCTCCAACATGCCTCACCTGTCTGCTGACATCGAGAGTGCGCACATCGAACGGGAAGAGTACAAGCTCAAGGAGTACTCAAAGTCCATGGACGAGAGCCGGCTAGACAGGGTACGGTGGCCTTGCCCTCTGCCCCGTTCCTCCTTTCTCAGGCCAGGGGAGGAAGGCTGTCAGTCCTCCGCCCATGCTCAGCTAGCAGGGTCAAAAGAAACAAAGACAGGCCTCTTGTCTACTAAGTAGTCCATTCAGGGAGATGTGTATGAGTCTGTTTACACCTGACCCAACGCTTTGTGGGTCATCTGTCTCATCTGTCTGTACTATAGACCTGTCCTGTAGAGGGAGCTGTTCTGTTTAAGCTCTGAGGGAGACAATGGCTCCAGGATTAAGGCAGATGTGAGGAAACCACCCAGGCTGGGCCTGCCAGCACAGGCCCGTGAGCTGTTACTCAGGAGGCTAAGGCAGGAGATGTCAATTCAAGGCCAGCTTGGGTAGCTTAATGAGACCCTGTTTCAAAATAAAAGGTGAAAAGAAATCCGTGGAACACAGCTTGTGGTAGAATGTTTGCTACGGTGCATGAGGCCCTAGCAGAATATCAGCAAGTTCTACTAGAGGGTTAAGCACTCATGCCCCAAGGCAGCTATCCCAGGCCATGAAGTCCCCGTGTCCCCTCCCCCTCTCCCCCCTTCATCTAGAATGGCACTCGCTGCTTAGGAGTGGACCTTCAGAGGATGATAAAAGCCTCTGAGGCTGCCTTTCCTGCCCGTCAGCAGATGAGGAGTCCTTGTTGAGGGAAGCCCAGTCCAGCATGACACAAGAGCTTTTGGAAGTGAAAATCAGCTGGGACTGTGCCCTGCCTGTAGCTAGGGCTCTCTATGTAACACAGGAACCGCTGCAAGTCAGGAGCTAAAGTTTTAGCGTCATTTCACTGCTGAGTAGCTATGTGTAAGCTGGGGGTAGAGCTTAGCAGTGAGGCTCTGGGTTTGATCCCTAGCTCCGGAAACAAAACGGATGATAAAAGCACTACGTGTGACACTCTATATTAAGCAACGTGGAAATGAAGAGGCTGGTCTGAGCCCTTCTTGCCCTGGAATCCCAGACTCCTATTAATAGTTGTGTTCTCAGCCTGGGAGCCCCTTGACCTCTTGTCTGCAGGACAGGACTAGGGAGTCACACAGGAGACAGCACCTGCCCCACCTCACCCAGTTTCTTTTTTCCCGCCTATCCCCCATGTGTTCAATCTTAGTTTGGAATTCTTGTCCCTCTGGCTTTAGTCTGTAGATGAGCTTCTCTAGGAGTGTCCAGGAGCCTTGATAGAGTGCCCTATGGAGCCCCATATTCTCCATGCATACGTGAGGGCACGGCACACTTCTAAGGTGTGGGACTGACTTGACTTTGTTTGAAGCCTCAGTATTACTTCAGAGCTTTCTTAAAAGCAGATCAAGTGTGTTCAATAGGCAGAGAAAGGATGGGGTACTCCTTGTGCCATGGCTGAAGTGACAGGGATGGGAGCAGGCTGGTAAAGCCAAGGCTGGGCGCCTCTCACAGTGCGGGGTCATGTGCCCGGCGGGCAGGTGAAGGAGTACGAGGAGGAGATCCACTCACTGAAGGAACGGCTACACATGTCCAACCGGAAGCTGGAAGAGTACGAGCGGAGGTTGCTGTCCCAGGAGGAACAGACCAGCAAGATCCTAATGCAGTACCAAGCTCGCCTGGAGCAGAGTGAGAAGCGCCTGAGGCAGCAGCAGGTGGAGAAGGACTCCCAGATCAAGAGCATCATCGGCAGGTGAGGGGCGGCCTGGGGAGGGAGGAGGGGCTGAGGCTGCAGGGAGATGGAAAGGGGAGAACCTGCTCAAGGCATTGAGTGATCTCTTACCACGCCCCAGCACTGCTTACACACCGACTCCTGAAGCCCTAGGGAGATACACCAGTGACTGTGGTCTAACCATCAGCATCTGGATTTAGGCCTGGACTCCTAGTTCTCCTTAATCCAGCCTGTGAGGCTCATCACAGAGCTAAGCAGCAGCTCCTAGCCACAGGAACTCTTAACCACTCCCATGCCCCTGATCAGAGCTCCTTGTCCAGGCTTGGAATGGGTTCCATTAGATGGGCTTTTAGCTTGTCAGTGCTCCAAAGACCTGCCTCCTCAAGGCTACCACAGCCAGAGCCAGCAGCAGCACCCAATCTATTGTGATGTGAGATTTAATTAAGAGAAAATGGTCTTTCCACCTGACTATCTTATGATACAGCTGTGAGTCTTCAATGACTCAGGCACGGGGCACAAAGCTCCATCCTCTGTACACAGGGCCTCTAGAAGGGCCGGCTGAGCTGGGGGATCTGGCTGACAGGAGTCTTTGAGATACAGAAACCTAGCTGTACATAGTTGTGCACACTTTTTTTGATTTTTCCAGACAGGGTTTCTGTGTAGCCCTGGCTGTCCTGGAACTCCCTCTGTAGACCAGGCTGGCCTCGAACTCAGAAATCTGCCTGCCTCTGCCTCCCAAGTGCTGGGACTAAAGGCGTGCGCCCACACCACTTGTTTACTTGTGCACACTTTTAATCCAAGCTTTTGGGTGGCAGAGGCAGGTCTATCTCTGTGAGTGTGAGGCTAGCCTGGTCTACATAGAGAGTTCTAGCCAGGGCTGCATAAAAAAACCTTGTCTCAAAAAACAAACAATGACACAGAAATCTTACCAGGAGAACCCATGTCTGTAATTCCAACATTTAGAGTCTGAGGCGGGAGGATAATCTCAGCTACACAAGGCGTTCTAGGTTTCCCTGGCTACAACGTGAGACTCTTGATGAAAACAACCAATGGGAGAAATCAAGTTGACTTTCATGAGTTTGAGAGATGACTCAAGTGCTTTAGAGAATGTATCTGACACCTTGGGCCTCCTCAGGCTTCTGCACTCGTGTGCACAGACAGATTCACACAATTAAAAATGTATATAGGCTTAGCGGCAACAAACAAAAGCTGGGCGTGGTGACACACGCCTTTAATTCTGTCATGTGGGAGGCAAAGGCAGGCAGATCTCAGAGTTCAAGGTCAGCTTTGTCTACACAATGAGCTCCAGGCCAGCCAGAGCTACACAGTGAAGGTGCCCCCCAAAACAACATACATACATACATGCATGCATGTCATTAAAAAGCCCCCCAGAAGGTAGGCATGAAGATCCCTGGGAGGAAGTGGAAAGCAAGACTCTGGTGAGAGGCATCTTTTAGATAATGGGGGAAGAGGAATTCTGCAAGGAGAGGAAACGTGCGAGGTTTTTCCAGGGATTCCCCAGGGTCAAGAGTACCACAGGTGGGCTCTGAGTCCGTGCCCGCCACTAACCCCACTGAAGCCCGTCCCTTCAGGCTGATGCTGGTGGAGGAGGAGCTGCGTCGGGACCACCCCGCCATGGCTGAGCCGCTGCCTGAACCCAAGAAGAGGCTGCTCGACGCTCAGGTGGAAATTACAATGTCATTTATCTTCTCCGTGTCCCATCCCCATCCATCCCACCGTCTCTGTGCACTCACCGCACCAGCCGTGCCGCCCTGGCCCCATCACTGTCTGTCTGTCTCCTGTTGTCCTGTTTGTCTACTCATCTGCATCCCATTGTCTGTGCCTCCGTAGTCACTCCTGGCAGTGCCAGCCTTACTCCCGTGCCTTCCTGTCCTGTCTTCCCACTCTTGCCTGCATCTCTCAGGACCTCAGCCTCTCAGCTCCCCTGCCTCCAATGCCCTTGAACTTCTGCCTCCTCCTGGCTCACTCTGTCTGCTCCCTCAGCTCTTCTTAGCCAGGAAGTACTGAAGGTCCTACTGGGTAGAACAGAACATACCATAATCTGAGCTGTAATCTCTCCAGCCCTGGGCGCCCTAGAGGCTCAAGGCTCTCCTGACTTCCCGTTCTGACTCCTTGGTAGGTCCCTGACTCTTCAGATCCCAAAGGCCTCTCCCAGAGACCCTTTTCCATAGTGGAAGCTCAACCTTCCTTCAGCGGCCTCTGGTGTTTTCCGAAGCTACTGTCTGACTCTCTGTCGCCACCCTCTCTGCACCCTGGCCCCTGCTTCCCTCAGATCCTGCTCTTTCCTATCCATACTCCTCCTCCCTCTGCTCTGACCACCAGGCCTCCCTGCCACCACCACCAAGCTTCCTGACCCCATGACCCCACTCTCTCCCCCTGCAGCTCCTCATCAGGTAATTCTCCTGGTTCCGCTTTGACCACGGGCGGAGGACACTGGGGGAGGTGACTCCGGACCACTGCAGGTTGGTGGTGAAGCCCACCCCCTTCAACTCTCTGGAGCCTTTCCCCTCAATGCTGCGCACCACACCCAGAGACCCTCCACAGACCCCTCCCTCCTGACACCTCCTGCACAGATCCCTTCCCAAGGTACAAGCAGAGCTCACCTGCTGACACCCCACACCTACCCGTTGATGCTCAGCAGTTCCAAATGGGACCCTTCAAAAGACCAGCCACTTACAGTCTCCCCAGTTCTCCCCACATCACAGTCCCCACCAGCCATCTCCTGGCCACCTGCCTTTCCTCTGCCTATCCAGTGTCTGTCTGTCACCCCCCATTTCACCAGATTGTCCTTGGGAGCTGGGATGTTGGAGTGGGTGGGACAGGGTTGGAGGGATATTGGCCTGGGGCCAGGCTAGAGGGCTGTGCTGACTGTAGCAGGTAGGTTGGGATTCCCACTTTCTCTCCTGATCCCTCACCCCCTCCTGCTGTCACCTCTTTGCTCCTTGTCCTTTGCACCCGTGAAGCAGAAGGAATCTGAGGCCTCCTTAGTTCTGGGTAGAGGCTGGGGATGTGCAGGAAAAAAATGCTGTTGAGATGTCCTAGCAGTGGACAGAGCAGGTAGCACACAGCAGCGAGAGTCT
>JADRCH010000129.1:3107844-3209148 GCA_019843965.1 Rhynchomys soricoides | reverse complement strand
ATGTCCTAGCAGTGGACAGAGCAGGTAGCACACAGCAGCGAGAGTCTTGGGCAGGTGTGAGGCTGGACTTAGTTTCGTGTGGCCTGTAAGTTAGAAGTGAGGAGAAACAGCTCCCCAGAATGGGCTCAGTAGGCAAACTTAGTACCAGGCAGGGACACCAGGAACAGCTTGTTAAGTAGCCTCTTCCGGCAGAGCCCAAGTTCCTGTTGCTAATGCCACTCATCTTTCCCCACGGCCACCCAGGAGCCTTTCAGGACACATAATCCTATCCAAAAGCCAGTGAATGGGAAGAAGCTGTTAGGTACACCTGTCCTGAGACACAGTTCTGTGGGAAGGATCTGTGGTGGGCAGTGGCTCCTCACATCTGCCTGCCTGGCCTCTGCTAAAGTTGTCAGTGATCTGTAAACAAATGCTGAGACACACCAAGGAACCTCACCATTTAGAGGACTCCTGCAGTGAATTCTTTTATAAAATGAATAATGCCACCCTAATTTATCCAGTTTCTAAATCTGGGTTCATGAGGGCGTAGGGGGCATGCCCATGTGTCGTCATGAGCAGACAAGCAGAGTGGAGGCGATCTGAGGGTTCCTTCCCCTGCTCTCCTGCTGCGTGTACTCAGGGTATCCCACGACATTTAAGTCTCCTCTCCCACTGACTGCCTGGGGGATACCCAGAGAGCCAAGAGGGCAGCTTGTCTAAGGTTGTATTTTAGGTGGCCTTGTAATAACAGGTGAGTCTTTGATTCTGATATGGGGGTGGGGGAAGCTGACCTCGAAAGGCTTCATTTTTTTGTGTGTGTCCTTTGGAGATAGGGTCAGATATAGATAGCTACGTGCCCTACCTAAATGTCTTGTAACTTAGACAGTAATTTCTATATTTGTTCCAAACTATTTGTAGCTTTGATGCCACTGTAGTGTAGCTACTACTTAAAGCTAATAGAATTCATTTTAAGCTGTATTTTAAAAGCCAAGTATGTGTCCAGCATTGTGGGGCCACACAGCTCCCTCTCCCAGCACAGGCACAGAAGGCTGCGCTGAGGGTAGGAGCCAGGAAGAAAAGAGCCCTAGAAGTTTCTGAAAGTAGGTCCAGGGATGGCCTGGGGTCTGCTACTCCAGCCGGAAACCTGGAGAGGGGAGGGTGGAGTCAGTCAGTCTGGGATGCAGTCTGGGCACAGTGGTTCTCAACCTGTGGGTCATGAGCCCTGTGGGGTCTAACAAGCCTTCACAGGGGTCCCATATCTAATATGTACAATTCACAACAGTAGCAGAGAGCAGTATTAAACAGTATTAAAGGGCCACAGTGTTAGGAAGGCTGAGACCACTGCTCTAAACCTGGGAGGCATCCCCACTGAGTGTGAGAGGAGTCTTCCTACAGGATGACCCTCCACATCATCTCCCTCATCCCCTTCCTGTTTCCAGCACAGTCAAACCTAGTCTGGGACAAAACTGAATGACAATGTCTATTTAGGGAAATGCCTGTCTTCAAAACACAGTAAGTAGAGCTCTGTGGCCAAGGCTTCCTTCCACACAGGCCCTCAGAGAGCACAGCATAAGGAATGAAGTCTGTTTGCCAGTGGAGGTTAGGCCCCCTCCCACAGACATGGTTTCCACCAACTTGTTTAGCAGACTTTTTTTTTTCTCACAGATAAAGGAAAACTCAAGTCCCGTTTTTGTTCAAATTATTAACAAACTTCCATACCTGTAGGGGTTTGCACTAATGAGGTTTTACTGTGCTGCCTCCCCTGGTTCCTCAGTGCATTCTGGGAAGTTCCTGCCTGGGGTGGAGGGTGCTGGGAGGGGGATCCAAGGAAGTGGGGCTGGGCCGGGGTTCCTGAAGTGGGCTTATATTGGAGGGAAGGTGAGAGCTAGCTGTTTCTGAGCTGGTTTTCTGGTGTAGGTCTGGTTCGAGGCTCCTGGTAGGAGGAGTTGGGGTGAGGTTTCCTGGAGGTGAGAAACAAACAGAGGGGTGGCTGTGGAGTGGGCTGGGTACGGGGTGGGCGAGCACAGCTTGGGGCTAGCATCCTGGCCCCTGCGAAGCGTCTCAATAAGTCCGCGCTCTCCTCTTTGGTGTCTTGCAGGAGAGGCAGCTTCCCCCCTTGGGTCCAACAAACCCGCGTGTGACGCTGGCCCCACCTTGGAACGGCCTGGCCCCCCCAGCCCCACCCCCCCCACCCCGGCTGCAGATCACAGAGAACGGCGAGTTCCGGAACACCGCAGACCACTAGCCCACCCAGCGTCACAGACCTCCTTCCCTGTGCACCCTACCCCGGCCCACCCAGCGTCACAGACCTCCTTCCCTGTGCACCCCACCCTGGAACATCACCAACCACCAGGACTGGACGTCACCAAGGGACAGCGGGATTGTCTCCCTTAATGCCTCCTTGGGGCACCCATCTGGCGACCCCACTGCTCCATTCTAGGAGGGAGAGTGGGACCCTCAGCTGCCCTTTCACCCCAGGATACCACCTACCCCACACAGCCCCTTCACTCTGGGGTGCTATCCCCTCCTCTGCCTCACAGTTCCCCTGAGCACTGGGGGACAGACCCCACCCCACACTGGGAGTGTGGCACCTCCAAACCTTCAACTTCAGGGTGATTTTTTAGCAGTAACCAGAGCTGACAATCTTAACTCCCCTCTACCACCCCATTTTGGCCTCCCCTGTCCCCCTTATGGGGAGGGGACCCCGGGTGAGGGGGCCCTATTACCCCTTGATTTCTCAGGAGCGTCTGGGGGGGCTCAGCACGCACAAACCCCTTCTCCTCTTTCCACTCTTACATTAACTCTCCCCACCCGGAACCCAGATGGGGTGGAGGGGGCCACCGGGGCAGGGAGGGGGCGGCAAGGGGGGAATGGGAGTTGCCTCCCCTTCTTCCCACACCTGATCTGCTCTTGGCTGGTCCCAGAGCGGGGTGAGGGGGCTCATGCCCCCCCCTCCCCCAGTGTGTTGGGTGGGGTGGAATTGAGGTTCGGATGAGGGGGTTGGGGTCTAGGAGGCCACGTGTGCTGGGCTGTAGAGGACAGACCAGCTGATCTGCCCTACGCTGACAACGCAGCCAGCCTTCTACCCCTCCCTCTCTTGTCTCTACTCCCATGGGGAGGGGGAACTTACTCTAGGAAAAGCCATGTCTCTCTCCCCCAGGAGGGGGGACCTGTGTTGGAGGATGGGTGTTTGGGGGCCCCCTTACATGACTCTGTCCCCTGGGGGAGGTAGGACAGGGCTGGGCTTCCCCCTCCCACTCCCCCAGTCTCTCTCCCTCCCTCCCGCCAGCTCCACGCTTTTTCGGTGTTTTTCTGTACATAGCTCTCTGGCGGAATAAGGGGAGGTGGGATGGATGGGGTTTGGGGTGGGTAGGCCATGGAAGGGGAGAAACCCCTCCTGGGTACCCCCTCTTCTCTGACTGCTGCCCCCTACCCAGCCTTGTCTCTTCACTCCTTCTTGCGTTTGGTATTGAGAATTCTTCCCAGACTCCAGACTCGACCTTTCTTTTGTATGGACAGCTCTCCTTCGGTCTTACCCCTCTACATACACCCAGCCGGGGCCAAATTTATACTTATATAAAAGTTGTAAATATGTGAGATTTTATCCCATGCCCTCTCCTCTGCTTTCCCCCATCAGGCCTTACCCTTGGACCACCTCCCTCCTCTTTGGCTGTTGTAATTATCTGGGGTTTGTACTGTACATACTTGGGGTGGGGGGCTGGGAGGCGACCCCTGTACAGAGCTTCCTGGCTCCCTAGCCCCACCCCTCACCTCCCTCCCCACCCACCACCTTAAGAGTAGGGAGAAGATCTTCTTACTCATTTTTTTGCTGTTTGTTTACTCGTTCTCCTTCCTGCCCCTGCTCCCAGACTCTTGGTCCCCCACCACTGCCCCCCTTTCCTCCCACTCCCGGGCCCATTTCTTTCTTTTTCTTTTTTTTTTTTCTTTTTTTTTTTCCTTTTTTTTCTGGAGTGTGTGGTGAAACAGAAAAATCATGTTTAATAAACCGGAGATTGTTCTTTTATCGCTGGGCTGACTTTTATTTATTTTTGGTTTTTCAAGACAGAGTGTGTGTGTCTGGCTGTCCTGAAACTCACTCTGTAGAACTCAAGAGATCTGCCTGCCTCTGCCTCCAAAGTTCTGGGACTAAGTGCTGCCTCGCCCTGCGTTGGGCTGACTTTTTAGCCTGGAGTCTCCAGAACCACCTGAAGGGTGACGGGGACTACTTTTGGGGAGAAAAAAATAAAGTCTGCTTACATTACACACTGGTCCAGCCAGGAGAACACTCTATACCGCAGAGTCTTCCTGGTGAACCCCCCACTCCCGCACTCTACGCTCTCCAGCACTCCACCCGAAGGCGCTGAGGCTGCGAAGTGCAGGGTCGGTGACTCAGGGTTTAATTGTGAGGACGCTCCTCTGCCAAATGGAGGGAAGAACCCGGGTTCTTGGCAAGCGTGCGCTCCAGACGCGGAGGACAGCAGCACCTACCTCGCGCTGCGGGAGGGAGGACGCACACCTCGCAGCGGAGCCCATCGCGCCCCTCACCTCGACCCCAGAACAGGCGGACCTGTCCTTCACCTCGGCCGCACCCCCGATCCCACCCGGCGGTGCTCCAAGCCACGCCCCTCTGCCCGCACAACCAATAAGGAGAGACTTTGTAGGGTGCCGCTCTTCTATTGGCTGCAGGCTTGGCCCCGCCCCTCGCGCCTGGCCGCAGCGGCGTCCGGCGGAACTCCGGGAACTTCCGGCCGGCCAGGCGCAGTGGAGGCTGCGGTGCTCCGACGCGGTCGCGCTTGCGGTGGGGGCGTGTCGGTGGGAAATCGCGGGGCCGGAGCTGGCGGAGCCGGCGGAGCCGTCCTGTGCGAGCACGGTGAGGAGGGGCGGGCGGCGGCGGAGGGCGACCCGAGACGGCGAGGTGGGGCGCCATCCCCTCCCTCCTCGGCTTCCGCTGGGCCTGGAAGTGAAAACTGGTTAGTGTTTTTGTTGGGTTTCTTGGTGGGCGGAACTAATATACAGAAGCTTATCACTGAACAGTTTTCAAGGGTCGATGGGGAGTGGCTTGAGACAGGTCTCATACCCCGAACTTGTGTGACCCCAGTCTCTTTCCTCCGCAGCCTTCACCCCGTATAGAGAGCCCTGCTCTGTCCAACTCCCTGGGATTTATTTCTCTTTTCCGAGGTAGCCATGGATGCTTCGACTCCTTTGCCTCCCGCACCCCATTCTCCGAGATGCAACCCAGCCCCACAGACAATCCACATTGAGTTCCCTCATCATAGCTCTTCGCTTCTGGAATCCCTGAACCGCCACAGGCTGGAGGGAAAGTTCTGCGATGTATCCCTCCTGGTTCAGGGCAGGGAACTTAGGGCTCACAAAGCAGTGTTGGCTGCTGCCTCTCCTTACTTCCATGACAAGCTGCTTTTGGGGGATGCGCCCCGACTCACTTTACCGAATGTCATCGAGGCAGATGCGTTCGAGGGACTGCTTCAACTCATTTATTCAGGAAGCCTCCACCTGCCCCTGGATGCTCTCCCTGCCCATCTCCTTGTAGCCAGTGGCCTTCAGATGTGGCAAGTAGTAGATCGGTGCTCAGAGATTCTTCGAGAACTAGAAACGTCCGGTGGAATTTCAGCTGGCGGAGGAGCCTCCAGCTTCACACTTTCCACAACGTCTTCAGGAGGCTGGTGCATTCGCTCTTCCCCTTTCCAGAACCCAGCACAGTCCTCTGCTTCTACAGAGAATTCTGTTTCTCCTGAGAGCCCCATTGGAGGGGAGGGGAGTGACCTAGAAGGAATGTTACAGATTCAGGTAAAAGTAGAGGAGGAAGAGGAGCAGGGGCCAGCAGCCCCACTCTTTCAGACTCCTCAGCCTGAGAGAGTGTCAGGAGGGGTTTCCCAAGCATGTGGACCCCACCCATTGCCTACATCTGCTCTTCCCAGCAAGCCTTCAGAGGATGAGAACTCAACGCCTGATCCTCCCGCCCCTCCTGTACAAGCTCCCCAAATCTTATGTGTTAATCAGGAAAACATCGAGTGTAAGGAGGAGATGTCAAGAGGCAGGACTCTGTCTGGAGGAGCAAAAGAAAAGACCAAAGTACTGTCTGGAGAGGACTCTGAGGAAAAGGGAGAGCTAAGATACTTGCTTTCTTCAGGAGGAGGAGAAACGTCTGGAGCAGGAGATCCATCCTGGAAACCAGTGGATCTTCATGGGAATGAAATCCTGTCAGGGAGTGGAGGACCTGGAGGAACAGGTCAGGCTATGCATGGGCCTGTGAAGCTAGGAGGGACACCCCCAGCAGATGGAAAGTGCTTTGCTTGCTTGTGTGGGAAACGGTTTGCAGTAAAGCCAAAACGAGACCGGCACATCATGTTGACCTTCAGCCTCCGCCCTTTCGGGTGTGGCGTCTGTAATAAACGTTTCAAGTTGAAACATCATCTGACAGAGCACATGAAGACCCATGCTAGAGCTTTGCACGCGTGTCCCCATTGTGGCCGTCGGTTCCGCGTCCAGGCCTTTTACCTTCGGCACCGGGACTTATGCAAGGGCCAGGGCTGGCCCACTTACCACTGGACTTACAAATGACTACTGACTCTGTAGTGATTTCTAGGACAATGTAGCCACTGCTGCTAATGGACTCTTACCTTTCACCACCTCCATCCTGGATTGTGTAATCATTCCAAGATTATATATGTTATGTTATGAACCCCATACTCTTGGGTATTGGTCTCACCTGGTGTATTTGGAAGTTCAGGTTTAAACAAACTGTAGGAGAGTCATGCTTCTGAACCCTTAACCTAAATGGCCCTTTTTGTATTGATAGCCAGTGAAGGAACCACTGACCTCATATTAGTGAGAGAAGAGTTGGAGCAAAATGACCCAGTAACTCTTACCTCCTCTTCATGAGGAGGTGAGGGAGCTGGTCTCCAACTAGGGATACGTTTGATTCAGAGTTCAAGTGGTTGCCAGACTAAACTCTGAGCAGCCTTTCCCTTGCTGTCAGCAGTGTTCTGTTTCTGTACTTTCTGTCATTTCTTTCCAGATGTTTCTTAGATTGTACTTTGCTTTTCTCACCGGTAGACACCTTTTTCCGAATATCCCTTTAAAAATACTTGAGCAGGGGTGGAGAGATGGCTCAGCCTTTAAGAGCACTTGTCTGCTCTTCCGGAGGTCCCGAGTTCAATTCCTAGCAACCACATGGTGGCTCACATCCATCTGTAATGGGATCCGATGCCCTCCTCTGGCCTGCTGGCATACATGCAGACAGAGCATTCATACATTTTTAAAAAAATGTACTTGAACACGCAACAAGTGTGGAGCACACATTTAATCACAGCACAAATGAGGCAGAGGCAGGTGAATCTCTTCAAGTTCAAGGCCAGCCACAGCTACACATGGTGAGACCCTATCTTTAAGGGGAAAAATAGTACTTGAGCACTTTAGCAAACAGCATTTCATATGCTGTTCTGAAAGTCTGTAATAGAGGATATTTCCTCAGCCATCACCTTGTCCACTTTTCACTACCATTGATAACTTGCTTATGATTACAGTGACATATGTGACCCATGAACTCAGGAGATGGCAGCTGACCTACAATGCTCTCGGGGTCTCATCTGCTCTCTGAACAAATTGCCCCGCTTAGAGAAACTCAGGGTTGAAACTACACATGGTGAAGTCTGCAGAGGAGCCACAGTGGGACCACACTGCTTTCTTTCCCATCTCACCCACACTTGGTAGAAACAGCACCTTTGTAGAGGTAGATAGTAGAATGGAGGTGAAGGGAAATCTGTTAAACTCATTAATAAACTCTGCCCTGAAATCTAAACTGACCGTAGACTGGATTGAGTAATTTATGTGGAAGAGATGTGAGAACGGAGTTGCGGGACCTGAGTGTGTTCCTTTTGCAACCAGTTACATTGATGGAAGAAGAATCTGCTTTCACAGAGACATCACAGAGAGTGCTATCCTGGACTCAGGCCCTGCTGCTGCTGCTGAGGAACCTCTGGTAAGTTACTTTATGTCTCAGAGTCTGACCTGCTATTGCTTGGTTCTCTTTCTTGGTTTGTTGAGACCTCTTTTTACTATCTAACCCAGGCTGGCCTCAAACTCATGATCCTCCTTCCTCAGCCTGTGGAACACTAGGATTACAAGCACATGTTGACATGGCTGGCTTACGTCCATTTATTGAAAGGCTTTGGGTCCTATAATATTAGCTCAAATTATTTACTAATTTCTTGGAGTATGCATAGTGTTGCATGGCACTTTGATTTATTCTATAAATACTTAGAACAGAGCAGTGTGTTAGCCCCTGGTTTTCCCTAACTGGGACAGTGTCTCACTACCCAAACGGGCAGACCTGAGTTCAGATCCTAGCACTCATGGAAAAAAGCCAGATTTGGGCTGACAAGAAGGTTCAGGAGGCACCTACTGACAAGCCTGACAGCTTGAGTTTGCTCCCTTGCTTCCACATGGTGGAAGGAGAGAACTTGCTGGGGGCCACAGAGCAGCCTGCACAGGAGATAAGGAGTGGGTGAGGAGAGGGAGGGAGTGAGACATGGGTGGTCCAGGGAATTTCACAGCTCTGACTGACTAGCAATCAGGTGCCTATTTATTTATATAGGTTTCGCAGAACACAGATTAGTGATTATCCAAAAAGTACAGATTATGTGTTTGATTTTTCATTACATGTCCAGGATTGCAAGTTCTGCTGTAGGACCGTGAAAGGCAGCCTGGTTTCTGATTGAGCTAAGGTTTAAAACCTGGAGACGGTAGGCGTTTTCCCAGGCTCCTGACAGGAGGCCACAGCTCTCCATAGGTCTATGGCCATCGGTCACATAAGGGCAACAAACACCCCAAGGCCCTCCGCAGGTAAAGGTGTGGTCATAGAGCCTCAAGACATCCATGTTTTAATGAGGTACCTAGAGGCTTAGCCAATAAACTCCCCTTCCCAGCCACTTTAACCTCAGGCCTGTCTTGAGCTTGTGGGGTACGGTTTCACTCATCACCACTCTCCACCATGACAATAAACACCCTAAAAACATGGACTGTCTCTCTTCATTGGGATCCGCTGCCATGGGGAATGATGGAACAGGCCTTTATCTAAAGAGCCGTGTCCAGTCTCCCTCAGAAGGCCTCTCGGTGTTCCCAGCCACGGCCTCCACCAAACAGAGCCAGCTAGCAGCTGACAAGCCAAAGACTTGGTCCCTGCAGGACCCAGCTGGGCTCCTCCCCGCCTTTTCCCCCTCTGCCCTGGGCTAGATCCAGCCAGAAGGCCCCCACTCCATTCTCAGCTCTTCCCAGGCATCCAGTAGTGCCTGGGCCTGCTTCCCCACCCCCTGGGCGGTGTCCCATGGCTTCTCACAGCCCGGCACCGTGGGGTGAGCTGGTCAAACTTCCCATGTCCCACCTCTTCCAGAGGCCTGAGCCCTGGGGTAGACAGGACTCAATACCACTCTAACCCAACATTCAGTCACAATTAGAAAATACAAACAGGGCAGATTTTAATGTATCTATGTATTTATTTTGGTTTTTTGTTTGATTGGTTTTGGTGCTAGAGATTGAATCTACAGCCTCACACTTGGAATCTCTCAAGCGAGCTACAAACCCAGCTGAATCTTGTCCTTGTGGCAGTGGACTGAAAATAAATTTCTCGCTGGGCAGTGGTGGCGCACGCCTTTAATCCCAGCACTCGGGAGGCAGAGACAGAGGCAGAGGCAGGTGGATTTCTGAGTTCGAGGCCAACCTGGTTTACAGAGTGAGTTCCAGGACAGCTAGGGCTATACAGAGAAACCCTGTCTCAAAAACCAAAAAAAAAAAAAAAATTTCTTGGGCGAGTGTAGGCTTAGATTTTTCAAAACCCACTTTAATAAGGTTTCTTAAACACTTTAACCTCCCTTCTAGCCCACCACACACCTGAGGGAGTGGAAAGGAAGGGTTAATAGGCCAAAGGGGGATGTGGACCTGTTTAGAAACAGTTCTTTTGGGCAATTCCAATCCTCGTCGTCAGGATATTGCCAGTTTAGTTCATAGGAATTAGCAGCAATAGCTCGATCTACTCGCAAATACCATTTATGAATCCGCAATGGCAGTTTTGATTCAGAAGAAACCATGAGGCTCTGCCAGTCGCCCAGAGTTCACGAAAGCGGCAAGAACTACCAGAAGTTCTTCAGGTGTGTTTCTCTCTACAAACTCATAACAAACAATGATCAGCGAAGAAGGCAAAGCTAACCGATGCCTCAGCATCCTTAGTGAAGACCAGCAAGGAGTGGCAAGGTGAACCAATGCCACCCAGCGTCGTCCACTGTCTGTAGGGTTAATGCCATGCATCCCCTTAAGTGTCTGCTGTAGCAAAACATCACTTGCTCTTTTTTTCAGGCAGCTTCCAGAAAAACACCATGTGTCCAAAGCAAAACCCTTCCACATGTCTGAGCAGAACATTTTCTCATAAGACAGTTTCTGCACTCAGGAGGCAGAGGCAGGCGGATCTCTGAGTTCGAGGCCAGCCTTGTCTACAGAGTGAGTTCCAGGACATCCAGGGCTACACAGAGAAACCCTGCCTCAAAAAAACAAAAAAAAAAAAAAAAAGACAGTTTCCAGAAAAACATCACATGACACCACTGAGTCTCCAAAGAAACCAGAAATTTCCATTTTAGGCATGGGTTGGGAATGTAAGTTAGTGGTAGGTGCTTATCTAGCAAACACAAAAGGTCCACAGAATAAGTAAATCTCAACCAAACTTCCAGGTTCATACCTACACTCAGCTAGAGCACCTTGTCCACACCGCAGTGTGACTGAAATCTTGAAAGAAAAAAAATGAAGTCCTGACTAGGAGAGAGAAGAGTGTATATAGACCAGCAGAGACCCACTGGAGATAGTTTTCCACCTGTGACCCATCTGGGATGGCTTAAAACCTCCATGTTGTAGAAATGTTGAATCCTAAACTGCAGTTTCCACCTTGTCTTTAACCATTTAGTTCCCAGGTAAAACACGCACCTTTATAATAAGCCTTAATTAGCACAAGAGCTGGGCAGATATCTGTCCTCTGTGCTATTATGCCGATTTCTAGCTAATAATCCCATTATATAATTTGTCATGTTTTGTCTGTGCTGCTTTTAACTCCAGTTAGCCAACCCACATGGCCATTATTTTAAGATTATTACCCAATGGCAGTCTCTCCCCTGTATCCCCTCTCTCACCTCATGGTTCCCCTGACTCCAAGCCCAGGAACCCTAAACCCCACCCATGTCTCTTCTGCCCCAGCTACTTGCTGTCAGCATCTTTATTCGACAGTCAGGGATAACTTGGCAGGCAAGGTCACATAGCATCACCTGGGTCTACTTGTGGTCTCTGGGAGCAACCAGTATTTAGCATAGCAAAACACCTCAACACCTCAGTATATGTAGCATAGACTTGAATATTGAATGAAGGTTGAGCTGGGCAGTGGTGGTGCACGCCTTTAATCCCAGCACTTGGGAGGCAGAGGCAGGCGAATTTCTGAGTTCAAGGCCAGCCTGGTCTACAGAGTGAGTTCCAGGACAGCCAGGGCTATACAGAGAAACCCTGTTTCAAAAAAAAAAAAACAACCAAAAAACAAACAAACAAAAAAAGAGACCTTAAAGGAAGGTTGAGCCTGCCCAACTACCTCCATTCAGCCTGTAAATTTTAAGGCAGGGTCAATGTTTATTTATTCGTTTTGAGAGAGAGTCTTTGGCTGTCCTGGAACTTGATTTGTAGACCAGGCTGGTCAGGAACCTACAGAGATCCTCCTGTCTGCCTCCTGAGTGCTGGGATTAACGGTGTGCACCCCCATGCCTGACCCTCTTTAATCTTTATAATACTTGGTTATCCTATGAGACAAACTATTTTTAGTCATTACCTGATATGCCTTTTTGTTCTGGACACATCTTTGCTGAGCCCCTTAGCAATCTTACCTGTTAGATACATGGAAAAATTAAATGGGGGCTGGAGAGGTGACTCAGCAGTTAACACTTCCTGCTCTTACAGAGAACTCAGATTCAATGCCCAGCACCCACATGATGGCTCACAACTGCCTATAACTCTAGTTCCCAGGGACCCAACTTCCTCTTCTGACCTCCTAGGCATGCACATGGTGCACAGATATACAAGCAGAAGAAACACTCATACACACAAATAAATAAATGAAAATTTAAAAAATAAAGATAAGCCAGGCAATGAAAACACAGGTCTTTAATCCCAGCACTTGGGAGACAGAGGCAGGTGGATCTCTGAGTTCAAGACCAGCCTGGTCCACAGAGTTCCAGGACAGCCAGGGCTACCCAGAGAAACCTTGCCTTGAAAAGCCAAATTAAAAATAAGAAGAATAAAAGTAAAACTGCAGGTATAGACTGAGATCGTTGGGCTGAAATGAACATGGCAATGCAGAAGGAGCAGTAATTACAAAGTCAGCTCCAGCTGCACGGAGAGTTTAAAGATAGCCTGGGCTACATAACACTGCATGAGAACAAAAAGATAGAAAAGAAACCACTATGCCAGATTCCTTTTCAAGCATTAGCACCCCGAGAGATCAATTGCTTTTATGAAAAGTGACTTGGATAATATACCTGTACCCTTCACAGCATAAATCAAGAGGTCATGTGACCCTTATCTTGACTCCTTAATCCTTGTTGACATGCAATGCGTATGTTCTTAAACTGTATATGTGTGTGTTTTTGTGTGTGTGTGTGTGTGTGTGCGCGCGCGCACGCATGCTGCTTGCATGTGGAGGTCAGGACAGCTTACAGTGGTCAGTTCTCTTCAGCCACATCAATGTCCAGCTCAAACGCAGGTTGTCAATCACAACAGCAGCACCTTTGTCCTCTGAGCCATCTCCCCAGACCCCTGCCCCTCTGTAGGACATGTTCTTCCTTCCCTGTGCTCACAGGGGTGTTGGCCATCGTCACAGTGTTCCCCACCTTCATCCCTGTGTCGGGTGTATCATGTAAAGTGAGAACACACTAGGAGATATGTCCCTTGGTTACAGGCCGCTGCAGGAACACTGTGGAGTGATTATGCAAACCTGAGTGCTGAGCAGAATGTACCTGTGTGAGAGCCTGTGTGGCTGAAGCACTTACGTGGCACATGGCTGTGACATACAGACACTGTGGAAACCACTCACCTTCCAGATAGTCCCATGGAGTCAGGCTGATGTCAAGCTCACCGGGTAACCAATGATGGCCTTGAACTCCTGATCCTGCTTACACCTCCAGTGTATGGATTGCTCTCCTGGCTCATTCCCACCCCCAAATGGTATGATGCTTTTCTTGTTGCTGTGACTAAATACTGGCAACCTACAGGTTTGCTTTTGGCTTCCAATTTGAAGAGACACAGTCCCTCTTGCTGGGGAATTGGGGGTGGGAGGCAGCACAAGGCGGCTGGATACTGCACTGCAGTAGGAGCAAGGAGGGGGGATTCTCTTATTCCTTGTGATCAGAACTTCAGCTTATGGAATGACACCACCTACACCAGGGTGCTTCCCCCAGGTCAGTAGAACCTCCCTGGAAAGCCTCATGAACCACTGAGATATTATGCTACAGGAAATGGACCAGCCACAAAAGCACAGATGATCTTTTGCAACTGGCATAGTGACCAATGTCTCTGAAGACCTGCAGAGGTTATTTAAACTTCTAGAGACCAAGCCCCGTGTATGCTGGGGAAGAGTGTGAGGGCTTTTGGCTCTCAGGTGTGTGTGACTTCTGTTTCAGCAGAGGACAAAGCTCTGGAGGTGGGTGGATGGCAGTGAAAATTTCACAGTAGTGTGAGCATGCTTAACATCAAAACTACACACAGACAAAATGGATAAAAATGGGAAACTTTATTAGCTGGAATTTAAAAAAAAAAAAAAAAGATCCCCCAGTGATGAAGGCATTAACATCAGTGGCAGCTGCGTCACAAAAAGACAAGCAGACATCATGTACCACTTGCAGAAAATGCCCCCACCACATAGGAGTTGGTATTGCAAAGAATATTCACCATGAAAATGATGAGGCCTTAAGAGCTAACACACACAGAAAATGTCTGGGGCCAGGAAGCATAAGTCAACAAGCAAAGCTGAAACAGGACAGGCAGCTCGGCTTAACATACAAAAGTACTTTGCAAGAGGGTAAAGGGGGGAATTTAAAAGAATTTTAGTGGCTGGGTGTGATAGTATCCACCTTTGATCGCTGCCCCCCAGGAGAAAGGAGCAGGAGGGTCTCTTGAGAGTTACAGGCCTGTCCAGTCTACATACAGCAAGTCCCAGGTCAGTGAAGGCTGCATAATAACAACCTGTCTTTGGGCTGGAGAGATGGCTCAGTGGTTAAGAGCACTGACTGCTCTTCCAGAGGTCCTGAGTTCAATTCCCAGCAACCACGTGGTGGCTCACAACCATCTGTCATGGGATCTGATGCCCTCTTCTGGTGTGTCTGAAGACAGCGACAGTGAACTCATATACATAAAATAAATAAATCTTAAAAAAAAAAAAGAACCTGTCTTAGAAACAAGCACACAAAAGAATGTTAATGGCTATGGCTATAGAGAGGGCTTGGGGGTCGGGGGGTTGCTCTGCTAGCGTGAGGACCTGAGTTTAGATCCTGAGCACTCACAAAAAGCTACATGAAGCCTTTAATCCCAGCACTTGGGAGGCAGAGGCAGAGGCAGGCAAGTCTCTGAGTTCAAGGCCAGCCTGGTCTACAGAGTGAGTTCCAGGTCAGCCAGGGCTACACAGAGAAACCCTGTCTCAAAAAACCAAAAAAAGAAAAGAAAAAGAAAAAGAAAGAAAATTTTTAAATTTTTAAATTTTTTATTTATTTTCCCCAAGACAGGGTCTTCCCCTGCAGCCTAGGTTGGCTTTGAACTCACCCAAGATCCCCCTGCATCATCCTTCCTAGTACTACAACTAGAGTCATGCACCACAAAGACCGGTGCAAAAGTGGTTTTCCTTTCTTAGGTTTTGAAATAGAATCTCCCAGGCCGGCCCTGAGAGTGGAAATCCTTCTTCCTAGCTACCTGAGAGTCAGCTTCAAAGTGTGAGCTGCCAAGACCATGGTGTTAGAACAGGGACTTAGCTGAATGGCCACATGGAGGTTGCGGTCACTGCGGTTCACCCAGGGGTGATGAAATTCAGTGAATGGCTGTGGAAAGAGCAAGGAACACAAGTGAGTCTGGGGCATCCATCCACATCCAGGTCTAAGAAGCTGCTGAGCTTCTTTCCTTGGCAGGAGTCTCCACGGGCTTAAGCAGCTGCCTGAACTCTGACAGAGCATGATACACTCCAGGTAGACAAATGGTGCACTTGGCTGCCTGTGTTCTGTAGGTTATGCCCCGCCTCTCCAGCACCACACTAGGTGCTACTGATGTTTTCCTTAACCCGTATCCAGTTAAGAGACTCACTATGTTATTAAAGTAACTTTTATTCTCCTGATGTAATTGTCATCTCCGAGGCTTACTGTCTCTGTCTGAGAACCTAGGCCTAGTCCACAAAGCTTCTAGCTTCCGTACAATCTAATCTAGACCTAGGATGTCTTCAGCCTCTGAGACTTAATGCTGAATAAGCTCACCCTTTCTAGTTCTTTCTAAGCTCTGGCTGGCTGGTTCAACTCAGCTGTTCTGGTTCAAATTCCTCTCCAAACTGACTGATTCAATCCGGCTTCTCTCTCAGCCTCTGACTTTTTGCTTTTCCTGGTCTCAAAATACGACAATCTGTTCTGATCTTCTGGCTCCTCCTTCTCTGGCTTGTTCTCTCTTCGACCTGTCTCTGTACAACTCGCCCAGTTAAAACTGCCTCCTCCTCTCTCTCTCTCCACTGCCCCTCAGGTAGCTTCCCTTTCCTCTCTCTTCTCTGAGTCGGGCGTATCCTACTCTGTCAAATCTTTCTCTGATTCGTCACTTTGTCTGCCATTCAACTAGACAGCATTTTCAAACTTACCTTCACTGTTTGGGAGTAAAGGTGTGTATTAAGGGCGTGTCTGTATTCCAGCCAGAGGGATTAAGGGGTGTGCTAAGGGTGAACCACACCACAACTAGAAACTGTTTTTTTCCCCCAGTAAATAATGCAGTATTGGGGTTCACAGTGTGATCAAATATCTTGCAACACTATGTAGTAATTTAAACAGCGTAGTCCGGGTTCCTCCTGCTGACTCAAGCCGAGGCTGAGTCCTGGCTGTCTCTGTTAGGTCATATCATCATCGGTATTGCTAACTTGACTTCTACCAAACTGGACTGCCGGTGTATCCGTGAAATGTTTGTGAGCGGATTGAGCTGCTGCTGCTGACCTGTGAACTGAACGGCCGAGTTCCAGACAACACAGACGGGAGTTGCTCCAAAGAACCTTTCTAAACAGGTCCACTTCCCCCGTGTCCTTTCTTCCCCACTACCTCTGGTGGGTGGTGGGCTAGAAGGGAGGCCGAAGCATGTAAGAACCATCATTAAAAATATAGTTTGAGAAAATTAAGGTTACAACACAGTGAGGCTTTTTTTAATGTGCTACTTGTTGTTGAATACAGGGTCTCACACACTAGACAAATGCTTTATGATTGAGCTGCAGTCTCAGCCCAATAATGGTTGCTTTTGTGGTGGTGATGATTCTTGTCTAGTGTGAAAATGTACGGAGTGTGTGTGAGGCGAGTCCTTGCACCTGTCCTGCCAGCGGTTCTGAGAGGAGCCTGCAGCAGTACCGTGGGCCGCTGTACCGTGAGGAGCAGGAAACGCCCAGGCTGTGGGGATCGTTGGACATTGGCTCTGGATATAGTGTGTGTGTGTGTGTGTGTGTGTGTGTGTGTGTGTGTTTATGCCTGTGCATGTTTGGGTACATGTGTGTGTGTGTGCGCGTGCGTGCATGTGTGATTGTGTGTGTGCATGCATTTATGTGCGCATATGCTTGTGAATACGTACGTGGGGTATATGTGTGCCTATGTGCGTGTGTGCATTTGTGTGCGTATTCATGCCTGTGCATGTGTAGGTCCATGCATGCCTGTGTGTCCACGTGCGTGTGGAAGCCAGAGGTCCATGTCATTGTCTTCTTCAGTTGCTCCTCCACCTTTACATGTTTTATTTCTGTGTGTGTATGTGTGTGCCCTGGTATACATGTGAATGTGAGAGGGTGCTGGAGTTGGACTCTCCCTTTCATCTTCACATGTGTTCTGGGACTCAAACTCGGGTTTTCACATGCACGCACACAAACACATATTCCATACACATATGCACACATATATGTGCACATGCTTGCATATATGTGCACATGCTTGCATGCACACACTTGAGCCATCTCACTACCTTTTTTTTTGTGGGGGGGGGGGACAGGGTCTCTCACTGAATCTGGAACTCATAGATTAGGCTAGACCAGCTGGACAGCTAGCCCCAGAGGCCCTCCTGTCTCTGCTTTCCCCAGGCTGGGATTGCAGGTGCACGCAGCAGCTGTCAGCTTCTTCTGCACAGTGCTGGAGATCTGAACTCACTAGGTAACCTCCTTGGCGCTGCTCGTAGATTTATTTGAGACTGTGTAGCCCAGGCTGGCCTCCCATTTATGACCCTCCTACCTCTCACACTGTCATGCCTGGCTTTGCTATATCCCTGCAAATAGCCTCTTTATTTAATTAATTTTTTAAAAGAATTCATTACATGTGTATGAGTATTTTGTCTGTATGTCTGTCTCTGCCCCACATTCACGCCTGGGCTCTCAAAGGCCAGAAGAAGAGTTTTTCCTGAGGCAGGGTCTCACTATAGCCCTGGCCAGCCCAGACTTGCTGTGTAGACCAGGCTGACCTCAAACTCAGACACCTGCCTGCTTCTGTCTCCCAAGTGCTAGGATTAAAGACATTAGGTTTTTCATTTTAATTGTGAATGCCATGATATAATAATTGGTTTGTTTGTTTGTTTAATTAACAGTGGGGTAGCTGGGGAGGTCAGCAGTTAGGAGTATTTGTCATTCTTCCTGAGGACCTGAGTTCAGGTCTCAGCATCCACATCTGGCAGTACCCACATGGTGGCTCACAACTGCCTCTGACTCCAGTCCCGGAGGATCTGAGTCCGTCTTCTGGCCTCCGAGGGCACCAGGCATGCAGATGGTGCGCAGACAGACATTCAGACCAAACACCCATATACAGAATAAAACAATGGAGTTTGTTGGTGTTTGTTTGTTTTCGAGACAGGGTTTCTCTGTGTAGCCCTGGCTGTCCTGGAACTCACTCTGTAGACCAGGCTGGCCTCGAACTCAGAAATCCACCTGCCTCTGCCTCCCAAGTGCTGGGATTAAAGGCATGCGCCACCACTGCCCTGCACAATGGAGTTTTTAAAAGAACATTTACTTAACTACAATATTATACTTACTAAAATTAATTCCTTATTACAAGTACCACAGTCTGGATCCATGTTTTTAAAGGTGTCTAACCAAGGTCTGACTGCCATGGTGTTCAGGTTATGCTCATTCTCAAGAGGCTTGTTAGTTTGGGGTGGTAGCCCAAGTTACCAGACACTTCCTGTAAGAACTGTGAAGGACTAGGGGTGTCATTCAGTGGTAGAACTTGTCCTAGCATATTCCAAGCTCTGGGCACCATCCCCAGCACCATGGCAGCCACGAAGAGAATGTGCCCTTGCCTTCTGATTTCTGTAGTTACTGAGAAGTTTGCCGTCTCTCTGGGCATCAGTGCTCTGTGGGAAACCTGAGTTTCTTTCTGAAATTTAGAAGCCTCCACCACCTTTGAATTAAGTCTAGTGTGTCAATAGAGGGTTTGGTCTATCTTGGGATTTATTTCCTGACACTGAGATTTCTTGTCCCAGATCAGTTCTGGAAGATCTTCAGCCATGGCCTCCTCTCTGCTTGTAGAGTCAGGAATGGTTCCTGGTGCAAGGCAGTGCAGGAAATAGTCTTCGAACAAACTTGTGAACAACGCTTTCCTCCTCACTCCTCTCCCTCCCTGCTTCTTGTCCTTGAGACATTTTGGAACAGCCCCCCCTTACCTGCCGTATCTCTTCTTTTATGGGAGGCAGGTGGCCCAGTCCTGGCTCAGACTTTCTGTGTAGCAGGGTGACCTTGCACCGAGTGCTGGACACAGGTGTGGTCACCAGGCCCAGCCTTTGCTGCACCTTGAGACTCTGAAGTGCTTTGCAAGGTTTTGACTTTCTGTTTGCTGAACAAGCATACACTTAGCTCATAGAGGATTAATTCCTCATGTATGCTCCCTGACTGCCCCAAGATAAGGTCTCATTATGTAGCTCTGGCTGGCCTGGAACTCTCTATGTAGACCAGGTTGGCCTCATATTCACATGGATCCAACTGACTCTGCCCCCTGAGTGCCGGGATTAAAGGCACAGGCCCTATGTGCTTTCTGATGTCAGATTATGAGCTTGTGTTGATGGCCTTGGGATAGACCGTCTTAGGCTATTACGAGATTCTGTTGAATGCGTTTTTATGAGTGTGTTTGCAAGTCTGTGGAGAAATGAAATCACACGGAAAGGAATCGGCAGTAAGGTGAGCAAGGCTCAAGTTATGTAAGAGACACAGACACAGAAGTCCACTGGAGCATCAGGGGTAAGCTATTAAACCCTGTCAAGAGTCAGTGCAATACATGGCAAAAGCCACATTAAGGACTCTTAGGAGGCCGGGTGTGGTGGCCTCAACTTGAATCAGCACTCGGGAAACAGAGGCAGGAGGATCAATGTGAGTCTGAGGCCAGGCTGGTCTACATAGTGAGTTCCAGGCCAGCCAGGGCTACATGGTAAGACCCTGTCTCAAAAACCAAAACTACAAACATACAAAATTCCCAAGAGCTTCAGAGATGGCTCAGTGTTTAAGAGCACTTGCAGATGGACTGGAGAGATGATGGCTCAGCGGTTAAGAGCACTGACTGCTCTTCCGGAGGTCCTGAGTTCAATTCCCAGCAACCACATGGTGGCTCACAACCATCTGTAATGGGATCCAATGTCCTCTTCTGGTGTGTCTGAAGAGAGTGACAGTCAGTGTACTCACATAAAATAAATAAATAAATCTTAAAAAGAACATTTTCAGAGAAAATGAGTTTAGTTCCCAGCACCCAAGCTCTGTGTCTCTAGCTCCAGAGGATTCAGGGCAAAAGCCCTCCTAGGGTATCTGTAATCACATATACACACACATACATGCGCACGCACACACACACACACACACACACACACACACACACACATCCACCTAATCAATATATAAATTCTTTAACAACAGAGCCTGAGAGACAGCTTTGTAGTTAAGTGTGTTTGCTGCTCTTGCAAAGGACCTGAGTTCAGTCCCCAGCACACACACCAGACAGCTCGCAACCACCTGTTTGCCTTTCTGGGCACCTGTACACGCATGGTAATACACATACACATGAGTAAAAAGAAATCTTAAAGGGGGCTAAAGAGGTGGCTCAGTGGTTAAGAGTATTGGCTTCACTTCCAAAAGATCCAGGTTCAAGTCCCAGCACCTACATGGCAACTCACAACTGTCTACAACTCCACTTCTAGAGGACCTGACACCTTCACACAGACATGTATACAGGCAAAACACCTATGCACATGGAATATATACAGATAAGTTTTAGAAACCTTATCTAGAAGACCAGGCTGGTGAGACGACCAGAGGTTAAGAGCACTGGCTTTTCCTCCAGAGGTTGCTGGCTCCATTCCTATCACACACATGGTGGCTTGAAGCTGTCTGTAACTCAGTCCCAGAGGATTTAAAGTCCTCTTCTGCTCTTCTGGCCTCCTCTGGCACCAGATAGACACGTAGTGCACAGGCATACACGCAGGCCAACATATGAATTAATGTGCATACAGATAGTTATCCATACAGATAATTTTAAAAACTCTGCCTTCTTCCTGCGTTCTTTGGTGTCTTCGTAATAGATGCAAGGGAAGCAATGTGTGTAACTGCAGAGCAGTGGCTGCAGTGTGGTCATTAGCTGGGGAACCCACTTAGAACCAGGGCCGAATGTCTATCACGATCATCGCTTTCCTAAAGGACTCCCAGGGGGGAGAGCACACCACTCTCTGGCCCACATAGTATTGTCCCTAGTTTTAATTTTGAATCAGGCCAATTACTTCCCTGGATTAAATAAATTGAAGGAATGGGAGAAGAATGCATAAAACCACAAAGGAATTACCATCTTAAGCAGAGAAATTTTCATATTTTATTTTCTATTTTTTTTTTTCCAATTTGGGATTTTGTTTATATACCAGGGAAAGCAATTAAACAAGCAGCTTGCTTTTGAGAAACCTAGAACCTCCACAGCTCAGCAAAGTATATCTGAGCTGGGCACCCTGGCGCTCAGCACACCCCTGTGGCTCTAAGCTGTTAATAGAGAGCTGGCAAATGCAGCCTCACGGAAACGAGCCAACTCAGCTGACAGCCGTGCTGTGTGAGCCCAGACGGGCTTCGGCCTGTGTCCACTCGGCTTGCTGGCTCTGGGCCCCTCCCTGTGTAGCTCTTCTGGGGATCATCTTCCTCAGGAGGAAGGCCGGGGCACCCGGGAGTCATATGCAGGTTTTGTTGTTGTGGGAGTTAATTTAAATTTTTTATTTGTAATGGTGTGTGTATGTGTGTGTGTGTGTGTGTGTGTGTGTGTGTCAGTGCACATGTGTATGTATGTGTATGCCCATTAGAAACAGGCATTAGACCTCTTGAAGCTGAAGGTTCAGGTGGTTGTGAGCCTCAGGATGTGAGTACTGAGAACCAAACTTGAATTTTTAAAAGAACAGTAAGTTCTTACCCGCCGAGCCTTGTTATTGTTTTTGCGTTGAGACAAGGGCTCACTGTGTAGCTCTGACCAGCCTGGGTCTTGCTACATAGACAGAGATGACCTAGAACTCACAGAAATCCTCCTGCCTCTGCCTGGTTCTGTTTTGTTCCACTTTTAATTTTAAAGTATTTTTTAGATTTGCTTGCGTGTATTGAGTGTATTGTCTGCATGTATGTGTGTACCACATGTGTGTCTAGTGCCCTCAGAGGTCAGAAGAAGGCTCTGGATCCCCTGGAACTAGAGTTACAGATGGTTGTGAGCCTCTCTGTGTCTGGAAGCTGAACCTGGAAGAGCAATAAGAGCTCTTAGCCTTTTAGCCATCCCTCCAGCTCCAAAGTAAATCTCTAAAATAGAATATTTTCTCTTTCTTAGCCAGTTGGTAGAGTGCTTGCTTAGCCCGTAGGAAGACCGGAGTTCCATCCCTAACACCATATAAATTCTGTGTGGTGGTCCTCACTTGTAAACCCAGCACATAGTAGGTGGACATAGGAAGATTACAAGTTGAAGGCCATCCTCAGCTACATAGCAAGTTCAAGGCTAGCCTAGGCTACATGAGACCCTATCTCAAAAAAAAAAAAAGATATTTTTCTAAAGTAGTCATGTCGTATAAGTTAGGCCCTTCCTTCCTTCCTTCCTTCCTTCCTTCCTTCCTTCCTTCCTTCCTCCTCTCCTTTTCTACCATTTCTTTTTGTTCTAGCTCAAGGTAGGATGCTAGGTGTGGCAGCACAAACCTGTAACGCCAGCACCTGGGCTGAGGCAGCAGGCTCTGGAGCTTGAGGTTAGTTTGGGTTACATAATGGGCCGCTGTCTCAAATAAACAAAAACAAACAGATAAACACAGGACCTGAAGAGATAGCACAGAGGTTAAGAGTGCTGGCTGGCGGGGCAGTGGTGGAGCGCGCCTTTAATCCCAGCACTCAGGAGGCAGAGGCAGGCAGATTTCTGAGTTTGAGGCCAGCCTCGTCTACAAAGTGAGTTCAGTGCTGGCTGCTCTTCTAGAAGACCACAGTACAGTTCCCAGCACCCAAGCCAGGAGCTCATAACCAACACCCTCCCATCGGGGAGCCAGTTCCCTCTTCGGCATCTGCCCTCACACACCTACCGTTCACAGACAGAATTTAGAAAATAAGTCTGTGTCTATTCAACTTCTTCCTCACTTTCTTTTGTCCTCTTCCATTTTCACTGTGTGTGTGAGGTGCAGTTGTGCATGTTGCACACGTGTGGTGAACTTGCCTGTCCACGGGCACATTCATGTGCAGCCCAAGGCTGACAGCTGGTCATCCCCCCCTCCATCTTCTGCCTTTCATTGAGGTGGGAGCTCTCAGTCAAACCCAGAGCTCACTCAGACAGCTAGCCCCCCAAGTCAGCTTGCTTTGCAGATCCCCTGCCTCTGCCTCCAGGGACTGGGATTAGAGCCACTTTACCCTGCCCTTAGGCCTTTACGTGGGTTTCTGGGGATCCAGACTCTGGTCCTTTCTTTCGTGTGGTGAGAACTTTAGCCACTGAACCAATCCCCTAGACTCCCTTCTTTTCTCTCTTAATATTTTCTTTTTCTTTAATCACGTTTTTAAAAAAAAAGATTTAGTCGTTTATTATGTATACAGCATGTATGCCTGTGTGTATGCCTACAGGCCAGAAGAGGGCATCAGATCTCTTTACAGATGGTTGTGAGCCACCATGTGGTTGCTGGGAATTGAACTCAGGACCTCTGGAAGAGCAGTCAGTGTTCTTAACAGCTGAGCCATCTCTCCAGCCCTTAAAATTACAAGTATATGTACATGTACATGTATATGTATGTATGTGTATGTGTATATATTAGTTCGCCTTACATTGAGTTGCTGAGCTCTGTTTGTGGTGAATCCCTAGAGAGAAACTCACCAAAAAACTTCTCGTGAGGTTCCTGCAGCTTTCTGCAGGAAGATCCACCCTTCCGCCATCCACCCCTCCTCTCTTTCTTTTCAGAAAAAAAGGCCGAAAGGCCAGCTCCCCCAGTCTGGCACACCAGTTCAGCACAGGCAAACTCTGGGAGACCCTTCGAAGTAATTCGCAAGGGACCGGAAACGTTATGCCAAGGCTCCCAGGAGGCTTTTTGGCTCCAGCCACGGTCACATATCACGCCCTGGTAGAGGTGTGGCCACACAGCCCCAAGCCATCACCATGTTAGTGAGACACCTAGAGGCTTAGCCTCGCCCCTTCCCAGTTACTATATCTGCCCAAAGCAGCAGAGACCTGGTCCCTGCAAGAACCCCAACTGCAGTCTAGCTAGCCCCTCTGCGGCATCCTGCAGCAACTGCGGTGCCCCCGGCTAGAAAACCCAGGGAGACGGCTGCCATGTAGCCATGTATTCCCCATGGATTGGCCCCCTCCCCCACCCATGGGCAGGGCCCGAAGAGACTTCCCACAGCCCACACCTGCCCGTCTGTGGGGGAAGATGCGCAGTCACTTCCCACGTGTCCTGTCCCACCTAGAGCCGCAGCACCCCAGGACAGACACATGGGGCTCATTCCACTGCACCAGGGATGGTCCCAACATCAACCAGCCATGACATATCAAGTTGCAGGGAGAGTAGGAGGGGAAGATGGATTTTTCTTTTTAAAAAACAAAAATTTTTTTTTGTTGTTTGAGACAGGGTCTCACTGAGAGCCCTAGCTTGGAACACACTATGTAGACCAGGCTAGCCTCTAACTCACAGAGATCTACTTGCTTTGAGTTCTCAAGTGTTGGAATTAAAAGTGTGTGCCACCACACCCAGCTGAATATTTTTTCTTGTTAATTTCTTTTAAAAGATTTATTGCTCTGCATGTGTGTGTTCCTGTGTGTGCACTCATGTTAAGTGCACACAGAGAGTCAGATCCTCTGGAGCTCCAGTTGTGGGCAGTTGTGTGTGTGTGTGTTTGTGTGTGTGTGTGTGGGGGGTGTATGATATGTATAAGCACAGTCATACATGTACCATGGTATGTATGTATGGAGCTTGGGGGACACTTTTTGGGAGTAAATACTCTTCTTTCCATTGTGGTCTAGCCTGGGGTAGTATAGGCATATATTTTTCTCAACCTACTTTAGCAAGCATTCAACCTCTCCTCTAGCCCACCACCTACCAGAGGCAGCAGAAGAGAAAAGTTATCAGGATACAGGGGAAGTGGACCTGTTTAGCACCAGTTCTTTGGGGACAAGCTCAATCTTCTTTGTCAGGATATCAGCAGTTCAGTCCAGTGGCAAACACCAATCCAGTCCTCTCGGCAGACACCACACACGAACCAGCAAGGGCAGTTCCTTCTAGAAGAAGCCACAAGGTTCGCCAATGAGCCAGGGTCCAAGGAAGGGGCAAGAAGCCGCAGGAACCTCATGAGAAGTTCTTTGGTGAGTTTCTCTCTTAAGACGTCACCACAAGCAGAGCTCGGCAATGCAATGTAAGGCGAACCAGTACATGTGCGTACTTAACAAAGAGTAGCGGGGCGGAGCAAAGCAAACCAATGCTCTCTCCCACTGTCTGTGGGGTCAGATTTATAACCCGAATCACTTGTCCTTTAGTGTCTCTGCTATGGCAGGACATCATTTTCAAAACCACCGCTTCGCCTGTGTCTGCTTCAGGAAAATATCATTTGACATAACTGACTGTCCAAAGAAACCAGAACTTTCCATTTCAGGGTGGGGAGCGAGCCCAGGAGGGAGGAGTCTCCAAAGCAGAGTGTGAGCTGTAGCATACTCTGCATGTGTCTTAATCAGTTTACTGCTGTGAACAGACACCATGACCAATGCAGATCTTATAAAGGACCACATTTAATTGGGGCTGGCTTAGAGGTTCAGAGGTTCAGTCCATTATCATCACGGCAGGAAGCATGGCAGTAGGCAGGCAGACACAGTGCTGATGGAGGAGCTAAGAGTTCTAGATCTCGATCCAAAGGCAGCCAGGAGGGGGATCTCTTCCTCATTGGGCAGAGCCTAAGCATAAGATCTCAAAGCCCACCCCCACAGTGACACACTTCCTCCAACAAGGCCACACCTAATATCGCCACTTCCTTGAGCCAAGCATCTTCAAAGGACCCCAGGATGCATCCACATACGTTTCCTCAGGGTTCAAAATCTCTTCCAGTCTGCCACCTCTCTACTCAGCATCCAGGATTAGACAACTACTCCTCAGTACAGTCTTGGAAGAATGGTGTGAGGAATTCACCAGTCTCCACCTAGAAGATCTGGGAGTGCAGGCCAGGGCTGTGGTCTTCATCCTTTCTTGCTCAGCATTCTGAGTGGATACCATGGAAATGGATGGCATATAATCAAAGTTTCAGATGTCAGGAAACTGGGGCAGTCAAAGTGCTGGATGACAGAATCGCAGTCCAAAAATAACCGAGTAGCCTAGAATGGGAGACTGAGCTAAGATGAGAAAAAACAGGGAGCTTTGCTGGCTGTTCTGCCTGACTTGCCCTCCTGTGTACAGGCTGAGGGGTGTGGTTAGCCCTCCTGTGTACAGGCTGGGGGTTGTGGTTTAGAAGTCTCAGTGCACATGAGGAGTGCATGGTCTTTATTTTCTTTTTTGTTTAGGTTTCACTTTATCTCTTGCATATGAGTGTTTTGCCTTCATGTATGTATATGCACCATGTTCAGCACCCATGGAGGTCAAAGCATCAGATCCCCTGGAACTGGAGTTACAGATGGTTGAGAGCCACCATGTGCATGGTGCGAGCTGAACTGAAGTTCTCTGCAAAAGCAGGGAGCACCCTTAACCACCGAACCATCTCTCCAGACGCACAGTTTATGGGTTTTATAGGCAGTCTATAAATGAAGCCATACTGCTAGGCCACAGAGCCACTCTTTGTAAGAGGGAAGCCTGCTCTCTGTTCATTTCCAGCCAGTCTTTGACTGTGGGTCAGATCCCTGCTGAATGCAGACATGCTCATTATTCATGAGACAACCAAGTCACCAGGGAAGCTTTTACAACATTCTGTTCTAGACCCTGGAATCTGAGAGGTCCCCTATTATGAGATCACACTCTAACTTGAAAAATTAGCCTTGAGGGAAACTGAGGCTGCCCCTCTCCCTTTTGGACACTGGACTATCGCCTCAGATCAGTACCTCTCTGGAGTCACCCTTCAGAGAGGCAGGACTACTGCCCCTTCCTGGTTCTCCCTCAGCTAAAAGTCTGAAGTTCCAGACCCAGAAAATGGCTACAATGTTTCTTCTTCCTCCTGTTAAAATGGCCACTTTGATTAAAACAGTTTCCTGTCTTTCCACCTTCCATTTGTCTGCTTTCTGCTTTTGAGACAGGGTCACAATTAGCCGGATGACCTAGGAATCTTTCTGTGGCTAAGATGACCCTGAACCTTTGATCCTCCTGCCTGCACCTCCTCAGTACTGGGATTACAGGTGTGCCCCGCTATACCCGTGGCTGGTCTTTGCTACTTTGTGGGTTCTTCTTTCTTCCACCCTTCTTTCCCCTTTCACCAGATAGGAGAGAGAGAGCATTGAATCTAATTTGTTTCTCCTTTCAGCATGACTCTAGCCTTAGCATTTATCTACCCTCTGAAAAGTTCCCAGCATTCCAAATGTCACACAATCGAGGAAACTATCTGCAGCTGGCAAAACCACGCCTCTGCTAGAGCACGAGGCAAATCGCAGCCATGGACAGCCTGAAGCAGTCCTTAAAAGGAAAGCGTATTATGCTGTCTTTCTTTTTTTAAGAGACCAAACTCCCAGAGTCCCCACTAGGTAGGCCCTGTTCTTACTGTGACTGCCTGTCACTCATTTTTGTTTGCTTTTGAGGCTGGGTCTCAGGCAGGCATGTTTGGCACTCATGGCAATCCTCCTGCCAGTCTCCCATGTGCTAGGATTACCAGTGTGAGCCAAGATAGATGTCCCGCTTCCATTTCTACTTGGAGATTGGGGGTTGGGGGGTGGGGCTGAGGTGTAGCTCAGGGGGAGGCCCACTGCCTGCTGTGTGTGAGTGACAGCGCTGGATGCTCAGGCCTGTAATCCTAGCACAGGGACAGGAGGGTCAAGAGATCCGTGACAGCTGTGCTACAGACTGCTTCTCAATGACCAGTGCTTGCTCCCATGCATGAGGCCTTAGGGTCAGCCCTTAGCACTGCAGTGGTATTGCCCCCCCAAACCCTCCACACACACACACAAGAGAAAGAAAGGAGGCTGAGGTATGATAATCACTTCTTTATTGAGAAGCAAAGCAGCCCCATATTCCCACACCTGGGTTCCAAACAAAAACATATTCTTTTCTTTTCTTTTCTTTTTTTTTTTTAAAAAAGCATTATTTGGGGGCTGGAGAAATGGCTCAGTGGTTAAAAGCACTGACTGCTCTTCCAGAGGTCCTGAGTTCAATTCCCAGCAACCACATGGTGGCTCACAACCATCTGTAATGGGATCTGATGCCCTCTCCTGGTGTGTCTGAAGACAACTACAGTGTACTCACATAAATAAAATAAATCTTTTTTTTAAAAAAAGATTGATTGATTGATTTTATAATTAAGAGTACACTGTCACTGTCCTTGTGTCTGTAATCTCAGCACTTGGCCGCTGAAGCAGGGGTCCCATCCGCATGTAGCTTGTTACGGCACTGGCATAAGCAGGCGAGTGACTCTTAAGTTCTATCTGAAGGACTCTGGTGGGTGAGTGGGCTTGGAGTCAGGAGCTGTGTGGGTAGTGGGAAACTATCAAATTCCTTCTCTCCTTAGTTAAAAAAAGCATGGGCATGCATATGTGTGTGCAGGTGACTGAGGAGACCAGAAGAGGGTGTTGGATGCCTAAAGCTAGAGTTTTGGGGGCTTTTGAGCCACCCAAGGGTGCTGGGAAGCAGATTTCAGTCCTCCGGAAGAGCAGTAACTGCTCTTAGCCACTGAGCCATCTCTTCAGCCCCTCTCTTTCAATGCTCACTACATATTTATACGTGTGTGTGTGTGTGTGTGTGTGTGTGTGTGTGTGTTCGTGAGAGAGCGCACATACAGATCAGAGGACAGCTCTAAGAAGTCGGTTCTCTCCTTCCACCATGTGGATCCGGAGGGCCAAACTCAGGCCACTAGACTTGATGATAAGCGTCTTTGCCTGCTGAGCCATCTTGACCACCAGCGGTGATGTATTCCTCTCCTCTACCCCTGTTCACGAGGCGAGGTTGGACCAGAGACTCTGGAGAACTTCCTGACTGTGAAGACAAGCCGGCAGGCAGGGCCCAGCTCCTCGGGTTGAGACAGGGATAAACTGAAGTGGTAAGTTCAGCTCACCCTGCTTGGCACTGCACGCAGCCCCATTTCCTCCCCCCCCCCCCGCCGGCGCTATTAATTTCACTTCCCACTATTTTCGGCACTTCAGGGGAGGAGTCTGTGGCTTTCTAGCAATTCTGGATATTATGATATGCTTTCTCACCTCTCACGGGGTTTCAAGGCTCATAAACCTCCCCCTCGGACTCGCTGCCTTATTCCAGGCAATTTGGAAGCCAGTGCTGTGGTGTCCTGCGCACACTTGACGGTTGAGGATCCCCCCTCCCCCGTGCCCTTTGGTTAAGAGGAGGGTCTTATGAAGGCTTTCTAAGTAAGACTCTACCTCCATTTCCCCTGCCTCCAAGCCTCAACCTTCTCTCCTGTTCTTGGTGTCAGTGGAGAAGCTCCCCTTCCCCCTCCTTTCTTTTCTCCCCGAACTCTCTGGATTTCAAGCTCAGCCTGACCCAGGGACTACAGATATGCTGGGGTAGCTTTGTGTGGGGTAGCCACACGAAGACTAGCAGAAATGGCTCACTCCATCTTCACTCATTCACAGGGGAGTTGGGATGTTATAGACCACTGGTAAGGCTGGGTGTGATGGTGCATGCATCTGTAATCTGAGCAGTTAGAAACAGGCTTGCTATAAGTTCAAGGCTAGCCCGGTATACATGGCCTGTTCTTGGCTAGCCACCCTGTCTTCATTCTGAGGTGGCCTCAACCCACCATTCCCTAAAGCACACCACACATTTGTGTACATTTGTGTCTCTAAGTGTAAAATTGCCGAATGGTCTGCATAGAGGCGCTGGGCAGTAGCCATGACACCCCGCATTCAACAAGACCTGTGTGGTGACCTCTGACCCACGAACAAGAATCTTGTGGGAAAAGTAAGAATGACTTTAGGGAAGACAACAGTGAGTGTCCACCTCTGTCCGGTGCTGCCGCAGACAGGAAGCAATCCCATCTCCGTAAGTCTACAGTTACCCCTTCAGGAACGGACAACAGAAAAGGGGGTCACCACCTGCAGGAAGTCTCCTAGGTCTGGACATGTGGGAGGTGGGGGCAAAGGGCAAAACCCAGGTGGCTCTCTCTGCCTCTTGTCCATTGTCCTTGGCACTGCTGTGCCCCCACCCCCACCTCATGCAGGTCAACTCCTTTGGCCACTAAAAGCCTAGAGACAGCTGGGTGTGGTGTCGAACACCTTTGATCCCAGCACTCCAGAGGCAGAAGCTATCCAGATAAATTGGGGCTCAGCCTGGTCTACAGAGAGAGTTCCAGGACAGCCAGGGCTACACAGAGAAACCCTGTCTTGAAAAAAACAAAAACAAAAACAAAAAACATTCTGGGAACCCAGACGAGGTCTTCCCTGTCCACGCTGTCTGTGGCTGCCCTCAGACCTCAGAAGCAGAGCTGAACAGCTGCGCAGGAGCAAGCACCTACACAGCCTAATGTGCTCACTCTGTGGCCCTGGAGGAGGAAGCTTGCCAGGGTGAGTAAGCAGGAGGCGAAGGCTCTCCTGTCCACCAGCACGCTGAGGAGTCCTTGTCTTCATTCTAGATGTTATTCACTTAGGTTTGAACCAGGGTGATTTCTGCTGTGTCAAGGCAGGTCTTCTCAGTGGAGTCTTCCTGGTGTCTCCCAGCTTTCTCTGTAGTTCCCACTGTGACAATCTCTGAGAGCCCAGTAATGGAGGGAGGTTTCTCCCTCCTCAGCTTCCCCACACTCCTGAAGCTTCTCAGGACGTGACATGGACCTCTGGCTACCCACACCACTTGGAGACGCCCATGCCCAGGGAAAAGGGCTGTGTACACTCAAGTACCTAGGGGACATCTCTCGTTGTGAGGTTCATGGTGGATAGAAGGTCGTTAGGGTGGCAGCCCTTTACACGCCTCACACGGCTTCTAGGAGATGGAACATTCCCCAAGGAGAGTTATCCATCTTGTGTCGTGTGTGTGTGTGTGTGTGTGTGTGTGTGTGTGTGTGTGAGAGAGAGAGAGAGAGAGAGAGAGAGAGAGAGAGAGAGAGAGACTGACTGACTCCACAGGGTTGGCTTTGATCTCACTAAGTAGCTGATAATGACCTTGAACTTCTGATCTTCCTGCCCTCCAGATGCTGAGATGATAGCCAAGTACCACAGAGCCTCGTTCAACGGGTACAGGGGATTGAGCTCAGGACTTCATGCACACTAGACAAACACACCCTACTGACCACAGCCTCACCTCTGTTCCTGAAATCTTTTTGAAGATTTTATTTTATGTATATAGATGTTTTGGCTGCACCTGTCTGTGCACCACATGCATGCAGTGCCCACAGAGGCCAGTAGAGGGCGACATCACAACTGGAACTGGACTTGGAGAAAGTCCTTAGCCATCACGTGGTGCTGGTAATCGAACCCATGTCCTCTGGAACAGCAGTATTTTCCATCACTGAACTATCCTCCAGCACCCCTCCCCCATTCTCGTTTTCTTCATACCTCGTGAAGTTCTTTCGGCAGGAACCCTTTGATGGTCAGTAACAGTGGACTGACCATCTCTTCTCTGCATGTTCTCTTTGATATGTGGAAAAGGCCTCCCCCTTCCACACCTGCCGAATCCCCCAAGCGTTTCCTGATGTGCGTGCTGCCTCCACACTCTAAGCCTAGGGCTAGCTCCTGAGCCCTAGGAACTGCTGTGCTGTGGACAGACAGGACTACACAGCAAGGCTCCCGCACACGCTCACTGCAGAGCTCAACACGTGGTCTCAAGACAGTATATCCCCAGCAGTGATTTCTCACACATCTTCCATCTTCAAAGGCTTCAAAGGGAGCCACCCTCAGAGCCGTAGCAAAGGCTGCTGGGAACCACTCAGCACTATAGATGTTCTGAGAAGCTGTAGGGACCGGGTTCCTAGCGGATCCATGCTGCCCTCACTGCCTCGGGTTGCCTCTGGTCTCTTAGGATGGGGACACAGTTATGTGGTGCTCACCCAGGGCCGGCCTTGAGCCCCAATGTGTTCAGAAAAGAGAGCTCGGGGCCGGACAGGACACACAAGAACCCCAGCGACCTGGGAAGCTGAGGCAGGAGACTGGAAAATTCATGGCTAGCCTGAGGTAACAGAGAAAGTTCACACCCAATGTGGTCAATTTAGCAAGACTTTGTCTCAAAATAATAGAAAGAAAGGGCTTAGTGGGCAGGGGCTTGGGAGAAGGTGGGTGTCTCAGGTAGAGCATATTGGGAGCAGAAGAGGCTGTTGGATCCCCTGAAAGTGGAATCACAAACAGTAGTAAGGCACCGTGTGGGTGCTGAGCCATTTCTCCAACCCCACGAAAGTAAGGGAAGCTGACTTAGCTCCCTTCTATTCCTGCCTAGGATGTGAATACGGGGAGAGAGCCACGGTAGCCATTTTCAGAGCAGGATGTGACCGTGAGGAAGTCACATGCTGGCGATGGCAATGGGAAAACAGGAGCCTGGCGCCAGGGAGCTGCTTGGAGCTGCCCACACTAGACTTCTTCAATACAAGAGAACAACCTCCGCTCTGCTCATCGACTACTGAAAAGAACCCCGCAGATTGAGCCGGCTTCTCGCTCAGCGCCTGAGCTGTAAGCACTGTGAGATGGAATCTTTCCCTGTGTTCCTAAGTCAGATCCACAAGTGTCCTCATAAAGGAAAATTCAGACGCAATTCTGTTAGCTTGGCGTGCTTCCTGACAGGACAGCTGACAGCTAAACTGTATTGGTTTCACATTATTAAATATTCCTGTTTATGTAACATTCCCCACCACCACCTAATTTTAGGTAAACCTGGGCATATTTTTCGTCCCTTCAGAGCTCAGTTATTTAAGATGTCCTAATGAGTCACACCACACTTATATTAACTTTTCAGAGACATCATGCCTTTAAACTTTGTTTATTTCTAACCGTACCTTATGTCCCACACCTCAAGCCATCCCTCAAACCTCAGCATATGCATAGTGTTTAAAGCTTGTCTGGGGGTTAACACAGCTAAACCCTGGAAACAGTCTGTGCAGGCAGATTGAGTAGAAGACACTCCGCTGCATTTTTAGAAACACTTCCAAAGATTATTCCTCTGGAACAATGTAGCAGCTTAACATGGTGATTTATGTCGGTAAGCACCTGGGAGGCCGAGGCAGAAGGATTGCCAAGAACTTGAGAGTAGCTTGGCCTACATAGTGAGTTCCAGGCCACCCAGAGGTACAGTGAAAGACAGTGTCTATAAATAAATCAAAAAGAAAAGAAAAATGTATCAGGAGAAAGGGGCCCAGGGTGGACCTCAATGGCAGAACAGGTGCAGGGTCTTGAATTCCCAATAGCGTGGTTTTGCTTTTTTTTTTTTTTTTTTTTTCCGAGACAGGGTTTCTCTGTGTAGCCCTGGCTGTCCTGGAACTCACTCTGTAGACCAGGCTGGCCTCGAACTCAGAAATCCGCCCGCCTCTGCCTCCCGAGTGCTGGGATTAAAGGCGTGCCCCACCACTGCCCAGCTCCAATACCAATTTTTTAAAAGAAGAGCAGATGTGGCTGGTCTTTGCTACTTTGTGGGTTATTTGCCCCACCCTTTATCCCCCAACCCCCCAGTTTCACTCCCTATCACTAAATAGGAGAGAGGGGAGGAGAAGGGGGGGTCCCCAGATCTCATTACTAACAAACCCCAACCAACCCCCTCTGAAAGACCAAAACAACCTACCCTTCCTCTTGGGACTTTAGCTAAAAAAATGTTCCCAGAATTCCAAAGGTCACACAAACACAGAAACTATCTGCAGCTGGCAAACCCATGCTTCTGCTAGAGCACGAGGCAAATCATAGTCAGCTGCTTCGGACAGTTCAAAGCTGCCCCATCTCCCACACCTGGGATTAAAATGAAAGCAAATTCTTGTAATAGTTTCTGCGGTTTTTCAAAAGCGGAAACAAAATTCCAAAATTGTCACTACAAGCAGAGGTGCAGGGCTAGGGAAGAGAGAGTTGAGAGGTTAAGAGCTCTGCTCTTCTACAGGACCTGGGTTTGATTCCCAACACCTACATCATGGCTCACAGCTGTCTGTAACTTTAGTTCTAGGGGACTCAATGCCCTCTTCAGGCCTCAGAAGGCATCAAGCACACATGTAGTGCAGACAAAACATCCATACACATAAAATAAATAATAAAAAAATTTCTAAAAAGATCAAGGGCTGGTGAGGTAGCTCATTAGGTAAAGACACATGCTACCAAGTCTCACAAGCTAAATACTTTGTGTTTGAGACAGTCTCACCTGTGTAGCTCTGGCTGGCCTGGAACTGGATATGTAGACTAGCCTAACCTTACTGCCTCTGCCTACTGAGTGCTGGGATTAAAGGCATGTAGCCCCACTTTTGGCGTGACCTGAGTTTGATCCAAAGAACCCTCATCTGGGAGGTGAGAGCTCATTCCTGCCCATGTCCTCTGTCCAGCATATGTATGCATAATAGGACATGTATGTGTGCATGAGTGTGTGTGATCATGATCATGTGCATGCGCGCTCACACACACACGAAGAAAGATTCAGCTCAGTAAAGGGACCTTTACTGCTGCAATTAGTTAACCTGATACTAGAGATCTTGGCCAGTGCTGTGGCTATTTTTGGTTGTCAACTTGACTACATCTGGAATTAACTAAAACCCAATAATGGGCATAACTTTGAGGGATTTTTACCTAACTTAAAGTGGGAAGAGCCACTTTTAATCTGGATTTTTATTTTAAAGATTTATTTATTTTATGTATATGAGTCCACTGTAGCTGTCCTCAGACACACCAGAAGAGGGCATCGGATCCCATTGCAGATGGTTGTGAGCCACCGTGTGGTTGCTGGGAATTGAACTCAGGACCTCTGGAAGAGCAGTCAGTGCTCTAAACCACTGAGCCACCTCTCCAGCACCCTAGCTGGGAAGAAACACCTCTAATCCAGATCTTTTGAGATGAGGAAACCTTCCTCTAATCTGGTCCATAACTTCTGGAAACCCAGATAAGGACGTGATAGAAGGAAGCTTGTACTCGTTGCCTGCTGGCTCTCCCTCTCCATAGCAAGTCAGTTCCTTTACTGGTATTAGAACCTACTTCTTCAGGGGATTCTGGCAGATTCTGAAGACAAGACGAGACACCCAGCCTTGTGCTCTGGATTCTTGGACAGTCTATTGGAAGAGAGCCATTGGATTAGCTGAACCACCCTGGATGTCCTGTAACTCACTATGTGACCAGAATGGCCTCGAACTCACAGACATTCACCTGTCTCTGCCTTCTGGGTGCTGGGATTAAAAGTGTGTGCCACTCTGTCCAGCTATTTTTGTTTGTACATATGGGTGGCAGGGGGCGGGCAGAGACCAGAAGAAAGTGTAGGACTCCCTGGAGCTGGAGTTATAGGCAGCTGTGAGCAGGTTGCTGTGTATTGTCAGACTTTCTTGATCTGCCAGCTCGCAATGAAGACAAAGATTTACTATTATTTACTAAAGCTCAGGTCTCAGCTGACTACCTTCCAACTTGCTTGTATAACTCAATTAGCCCCGTGGCCCGTTACCTCTCACTATGTCCCGGTATGTCCGACTTCCTCCGTGTCTGGCTAGCAAATCCTCTCAATTCTTCCCACAGCTCCAAACTCTGCCTGGATGTCCCCACTTTCCTCTCCTGACCTGCTATTGGCCTTCAGGCTCTCTATCGAACCAACCGGAGGGTGATGAAGAAGAATGCTTACAAAATATGATGCAGGTGCTGAGCAACGTACAGAACCCTCTGCGGGTACAGAAATCAACATTTGAATAGTACAAAGACATTCTTTACACAAAAGGATGATCCCAACGGTGTGGGTGTGGGAGCAGTGAGCGTTCTGAACTTCGGAGCTGAGTCTCCTGGTCCTAAAAAGCAGGTCACCTGGGCAGTTCCTGCAGCCTCTTAGCCACTTACTGATGCAAGCATACACATGCTTGGCCCTGGGGGAGAGAATCCACTAACCACAACACACAGGGATCTTCCTACCCTCGTACAAAGGCCAAGCGTCCTGGTCTGTAAAGCTGCCTCACTGAAGCCTCATCCAGTGAGAATTTTGAATTTGTGGTTTCTTTAAAAAGCAGAAATATTATAAGACTATGCTTTTGTTTTAATCTCAGGTGTGGGGAGATGGGGCTGCTTCACAGCAGCTGACTATGATTTACCTCGTGCTCTACCAGAGGCACGGTTTTGCCAGCTGCGGATAGTTTCTGAGATTGTGTGACGTTTGGGATTCTGGAAACTTTTCAGAGGGTAGATACATGCTAGGAAACACACACACACGCTCACTCGCTCACACACTGTGAGGTGGAGAGGTGGTTGGTAGTCATTTGAAGGGGGGGCGGGTGTTTCAGTTCGTTTGTTGTCATGCTCAAAGACAAGAAGAAAGAAAGTAGGTTTAAGGATCTCTGTCTCTCCCCCTGCCCCCATCCTTCTTTCTCTCCTATCTGGTGATAGTGGGTGAGACTGGGAGATGAGGAGGAGGGAGAACCCATTTTTTTTACCCTCTATGGAACCCCCGAGGGTACGCCCCTGTGGCTCCTTTCTGTGATGGCCCATCTCATTCTTCCTCCAGATGCTAAAATTTGACACTCAAGTGCCATCGTGATTAGAGAGCAATTTATGGGGGTCAGTTCTCTCTTAATACAGATTCTAGGGCTCAAACTTGTCAGGCTTGGTGGCAAACACCTTTCCCCCAGGAATCATCCCAGGCTCCTACTCGTTTTTTACATGTTTAGGCGGACACTCGTGACTTTGGCTGGCCTGGAACTCGTTGTGTAGACCAGGCTGGCTGCAAACTCACAAAGATTCCCCTGCCTAGGTCTTCTGGATGCTGGGATCACTGTGTGACTTTGTGGCACATGGGACACACCCTGCCAATTAGGAAGGAGCAGCACACATCAGAATCAGCTCTGATGGTGCAGGTGAGGGCTGGAGGGGGGGAGTGGGAGGGACTCGCTGCACTGTAGAGTTGTAGGCTATTGAGAGCCAAGTGAAAGGCCGGACTGTCGCTTTGTAGGTGGAGTGGCTGCTGCATTGCACAAAGCCTGGATCTGATTTTCAGTATCCTGTAAGGCAAGATGGTGTATGACTCTGCTCCCAGCACCTAGGAGGTGGAGGCTGAGTGAGTTCAGTCTTGAAAAAAAAAAAACAAAACAACATTCTGCAAATGTCTCCCCCCAAAGAGGGTGCTGACGGTGTTCCACCTCAGCTATGCACCTAGTACATGGCACTAGGTGGTTTGCCAAGTGAATACTGAGGTGATACAAAGAAACAGAAAAGACACTGGGCGGGATAGAGTCATGAAGCAGGGTGTGCAATGCTCAGGTGTCAGACCACTTGGTGGCACTACCTTGGGGTGGTGACCAACACTCAGGGTCTGAGAGAGGTGAATCAGCTGCACAGCCTGAGGGACTCTGGGCAGCAGGGCTCTGGCAGGCCTTGCCCTTTTCCCTCATTCCCTGTGCCTTGCTAAAAACCATTAGCTTACATTCCTAAAGCTCGCTGCAAGGTCTATTCTATCATTAGGTCACTTCCTCCTCCTGAGGCTGCCTATTAAGGTCTGGCCGTCAAAGTATTGAAGTGAAGAAATCAGAAGCCCCCTTTGCCTCACCTAATTAGCATGCTCACCTAAACACCTCATCCTAACTTGGAGTTTCCCCTTTGACCTTTATAAACTACCATGTGCCTATGTACCAAGGCTGTCTCCTCTCTATCCAGAGATAGTCCTTTGCCCCCACTCTGGGACATATGTCCTCTTTCCTTTGTCCCCTCCCCCCCTTTCCCTCACCCTCCACCTCCCTGCCCTCTGTCCCTCTGGGGTAAATACATCTCCTTTGTGCTGAGAACTTGGTCTTGGGGCTCCTGACTGATAGTTTTTTTTCAGAGCCTATGCACCTCTGGGCCTCCCTAAGAGACCATCTTGGATGGACGTTGAAATGGAGTATCTTACTGGATGTGTCCCAGCACAGGTTACAGCCTGTCACTCAGATGCTGCCTCTTGGCGTCAGGACCAATCAGGAACCTCTGAGTTCTCGGGTCCGGTTAGGCTTTCTGTGTGCTTCCTCGCGGGGGAACAATGTAAGACAACTTGCAGAATGATTTTACTTACTTGCCAGATAGACTTCCCATAAATTGGCATGCTGGTTAATTTTAACAGCTTGGAAGTTACATAAACGTCCAACAATAGAGAATCGGTTAAGAATAAAATTCATTATAGTGCCTAAGTATAATGTAAAACTACGTAAAGAACACTAAAAAAAGTGTTCTCACTGGGTGTGGTGCCACACGCCCATGATCTGGGTACTCAGGTAACAGGTGCATAGGACTGGAGAGTTCTAGGCTAGCCTGGGCTACATAATGAGTTCCAGGACAGGCTGGCCTCTAGAGTGAGACCTTGTTTAAAGAGAGAGGGGTGGGGGAGAAAGTGAGCCAGGCATGGTGGTGCACACCTTTAATCTCAGTGCTAGTGATGCAGAGGCAGGTGGATCTCAGTAAGTTTGAGGCTAGCCTGGTCTACAGGGCAAGTTCCAGGACACCCAGGGCCACACAGAAAGAGCCTGTATTTAAAAGCCAAAATAACAAGATAAAAGTGAAGGGGTAGATATTGGCAAAAGAAAATGTCCCAGAGGTAGGTAGTTTTGCCTTTGAGACAGCACAGTACCTTACTCAGTACTGTCACCAAACACCCAACAGAAGCCCCTGGGAAAGGTTAATTCTGGATCATGGTTCAAGAGATGTAACACACCCTGGCAGTGGGATGGGCTCGCCACCCCAGCAGGTGCCACGTGAGGCAGCAGGTCACTTAAGGAAGTAGGGATCTAGGGCAGGAAGTAGAGCCTGCCTGCCCATCATCCTGAAGCCCCACCCACACCCTCCGTGTCGCTGCATGTTCACATGGTTCCAGACAGTTTGAAACAGCGCCACCTGCCAGAAATGGGGACTTCTGGTCCGGAGACTTTAAGAACATGCAGGCACAATGTGTGGTGGTGGTAGTGGGGCGGGGTGTGTGTGTGAGGGGGGCATATTTAAAGTTCAAGACACAAGGGCTAGGCAGCAAAACAGGAAAGAAGGAGTGTTCTCAGTGTGTGTGTGTGTGTGTGTGTGTGTGTGTGTGTGTGTTTCCGATGGGGTCTCCTGGCTCCCAGGGTGCCTCCAACTCATCTAGCTGTAGCTGAGGACTTGCTGATCCTTCCACATGTTGGTTGTTATGGCTTACTGCAGAGTCAGTAGAGGGAAGCAGCGAACATTATTAGGAAAGATCCTCATTACCTTGGGCAGCTCCGACTGGTGTTAAGAGTTATCAACGGCCCGCTATTTATTGTATCTTTAAAGCTTGTTTTATTTTTAATTATGTGCGCATGTGAGCGCAGACACCCTCAGAGGCCAGGAGAGGTAGTCAGATCCCCTGGAGCCCGATGTGCATGCAGGGAACTGACCTCAGGGCCTCTGTGAGAGTAGCAATCGATCTTAACTGTGCAGCGGACTCTCCACACTCACAATGGCGTCTTGAAGGGACAGAGACCCTTTACTTCTGAAGGATGAGAGGGGTTTCTGACCCGTAAAGTTCCGAGTGAGGGGAGGCAATCTCTCTCATGGCACATGATTCAGCCCAGCCTAGCCCACAGGCCAGGAGTCACAAGGCAAGAGAGCAGTAGACAAAAGTCAGGTTATAATTCGAGGTTGTCCTCAGTCTAAGTGTCAGGGAGGCTGGGCTTGTTCACAACTGCAAGTGGGAGGGAGATGACTGAGCTTCTGGAGAGCTGTGAGCTCATTTATCAACCCTGTCCCAGCAGAGGCTGCTGGAGCGTAGGGCCTGATTTCTGGGAGAGAGAAAGGCAGCGAGGAAGTCTCTGGTCCAACACAGAGACTACATGCAGGCATTACCTCTGTGCCCAGAATGTTCTATTTTTGAGACAGCATTGAATGCTGTAGTCCAGGTTGGACTGGGATTTACAATCCTGCCTCAGTTTCCTGAATGACAGGCTTCCTCCCTCCCTTCCTTCCTCCCTCCCTTCTTCCCTCCCTCCTTTCCTCACTTCCTGTTTATGAGACAGGGTCTCACTATGTGGCTTGGCTGGCCTAGGACTCACTATGTGTATGTAGACCAGGCCAGCCTTGAACTGAGAGATTTGCCTGCATTTGGCTCCTGAGTGCTGGGATTAAAGTCGTATGCACCACGCCCAGCTTTCTTTCTCTTTAAAGATTTGTGTATTTATGTCTGTGGGTATCTGCAGGTGTGTGCCTGCTTAAGAAGGCCAGAAGAGTGTGTTAGATCCCCTGGAGCTGGAGTTACAGGTAGCTGTGAAACACCATGTGGGTGCTGGGAATTGAACCAGGGTCCTCTGCAAGGACAAGTGATCTCAGCTAACTCTCCTGCTCCTGGTGGGCACTGTAAACCCAGCAGGTTATATGGAGATCCTGGGAGTACACCAGCCTTTGCCCTCTTCCCAGGCTTTACTGAACAGCTTTCTCTCCCCCACCCCCTTCCCCTTCTTCTTCCTCCTGTTCTTTGAGATATTCTTTGTCATCGAGGCTAGCCTTGAACTCCCGATCTTCCTGCCTCACTCTCTAAAGCTGAGATTTGGGCTTTTGATACTGAGGTGAGATCCCTGGTGCGGCCTGACCTGCCACTCACTCTTGTAAACTGGGGTACAGTGTGTAGCTTTCTCATGGGAAGGATCTAAAGTAGCCAGAGGTGGGTGCAGGGCTCTTGCCAGGGGCTGATGAGGAGGAGGAGGCTGTGGAGGCTTGAATTAAGATGGGGCCCCCATAGGCTCATTCACCAGAGTGCTTGGCCCTCAGCTGGTAGAATTGTTGGGAAGGATTAGCAGTGTGGTCTCCTCACTGGCCTGGGCTTTTGAACTTTCAAAGCCCACAGCATTCTGTTAGCTCCCTCTCGGCCTACTGCCTGCTTGCTGCCATGTTCTCTTGACACGACTCTCGTGGACTCTAACACCCCAGAACCATGAGCTCCCAGAGGAAATGCTTGCTTTCATGAGTCTCCTTGGTCATGGTGTTTTGTCTTGAGGGATGGAAAAACAGGCTTCAGGGTAAGCTCCCCCAGGTCACTGGATTACGGAGGCATTGATATTAATTCACATGGGAGCAAGCACTTCAGAAAATCTATAGGGAAGCTTGCTGGCTTATACCTGTCACCTCAGTGTTTGGAAAACTGAGGCAGAAGGATTGCCATGAGTTTCTGGAATAGTTTGTTTAGGTTACAGTGTGAGACCATGTCTTGACCAAAAATAAGTAAGTAGGCTGGTTTTGGTGTCCCAGCTTTTTGGGTCCCTTGTGCCAACCCCTGTGTCTATTCCTGGGTACCTTGGGTGAACTGGGAGTTCCATGCCAGCTTCTACTATATAAATCAGTTCACAGTCAGATTGAGAAGCATGAAGCCCTGTCATGACGATGACAACGACGATGATGGTGAACCGTCTAGCTTTGTCCTGATAGAAAGTCACCGCTATCAACACTTCGTGCGTTCCATTTCAATGGCAAAGGAAGAAGCTGAGGCAGGAGAGGAAGGAATGATGTGGAGGACGAGGGACGAGAAAGCCACCCAAACAGTAACAAAAATAAAGAGAATCTTACAAACAAGCAAAGCCACTTCCTTTTAACCCCTGTACCGGGAGGCAGAGGCAGGTGGGTTTCTATGAGATAAAGGCCAGCCTGGTCTACATAGAGAACTCCAGGACAGCCTGGTCTACATAGAGAACTCCAGGACAGCCAGGGCTACATAGAGACCCTATATCAAAAAGAAAAAGAACCCTGTTGAGGGTTGATATGCTCAGTGAATAGAGGGGCTGGCTGTAGAAACTGCACCCCATACTCAGATACCAAGTAATGGAAGGAGCGGTGTCTTGGTAGCACGTGCGTCTCCCCTCTAAGTGAATATAACAACTTTTGATTCAATCCTTTGAAGAATACAACTTTAAAATCGCCAAAGTCGTAGCTATTGGTGTGACATTTTAAAAGGACTGTTTCTCAGGGCGGGACAGATGGCTCAGAGGTTAAGGGCACTTGCTAATCTTGGAACGAACTTCAGTTAGGTTCCCAGCACCCATGTTGGGCAGTTTAGAGCCAGTTCCAGGGGATCCAATGCCTTCTTCTACACCCCCACCACCACACGCACCACGCACGCACGCACGCACGCACGCACGCACACATGCGCTCATAGATACTTAATTTAAATTTTTAAAAAAAATCAGATCGTAGTCGGGTGTGATGACACATGCCTTTAATCCCAGCACTCAGAGAGGCAGGAACAGGCAGATCTCTATGAGTTCAAGGCCAGCCTAGTGTACATAGCTAGCTGCAGTCCAGCCAAGGCCACACAGTGAGGCTCTGTCTCAAAAATGAGCACCACCCACCATCACCAACAAAAAACAGCTGGGGATACAGCCTAGACAGCTGAATGCATTTTTTTTTCTTTTTGGTTTTTGTTTGGTGGGTTTTGGTCTTTTAAGACAGAGTTTCTTTGTGTAGTCTTGGCTACACTGGAACTAGCACAATAGACCAAGCCTCCAACTCAGAGACCCACCTGCCTCTGCTTCTTGAGTGCTGGGATTAAAGTTGTGCATCAACCACCGCCAGGCATCGGTAAAATGTTTTTCATGAGACCCTGTGTGGAATTCCCCAACATTGAGAAAAAAATCTTGACAGAGCCTGGTGGACTATGCTTTAATCTAAAATTCTGTCTCCAAAATAAACAAAAAAGAATTTTTTTTAAATCTGTTTCCAAGGCTGGACATGTCTAAAATCTCAATTTCCAGTACTTAGAAATAGAGGCAAGAAGATAAAGAATTCAAGGCCATTCAATACACAGCAAGTTCAAGAATATATATATATATGTATATATATTCTATGTATATATTCTAGTTATATAGAATATATATTCTAGTTAAATATATGTAAGTTAAAATTGTAAATTTAAAGGCATACTTACATAAATTCTTAAGTTTAACTTGCATATGCTGATCTTCTATTTAGAATTCTCATACATTTTGTATACTAACATATACATTTGTGTAATAAACAGAGGCATAACTTGCCCTTTGATTGGTGTTCAGTTAGCCTGTGGGCCGACATATGAATTTGTTTAAACATCACCCATACCATTTACAAACTTAGCTAATTAGGTTCTCGTAAATATTTAAACTATGTTTACAAATTTAACATACTTGATTTTATTTTCCAAGCACAAATTCCTCATGGGACATATTTACAAGTCAAATGAGAAAAAGTTTTAGGCACTAAAACATTTTCAAAGAACTCTTGTCATTCAATATTTAGTTCATGTATAGATACGTGGTGTGAGCTGCCCGCGTGGAGGTCAGAGAACAACTCCCAAGAACCCTGTAGTTTCCAGGGGTGGGTCTCAGGGCATCATGCTCTCCAGCGGGCGTCTTTAACTACTGCCGATCCTAATTTTATTTTTTAATTATGCGTACGTGTGTGTGCTTGGTGGTCTGGTGTGTGTGCACATATCGCAGATGTCCTTGGAGCCCAGAGAGGGCATCGGATCCAATCGAGTTGGAATTATAGGCAGCTTACAGCAGCCTGTTGTGGGTGCTGGGAACTGAACTCAGATCTCTGCCAGAGCAGTCACTGCTCATAACTGCTGGGTCATCTCTGCAGCTGCGAGCACCTTTTGGGTGTTTTTTGTTTGAAACAGGGACTCTCACCCACCAGGGACTTGCATTAGTATTTAGCTCTTTAACTTTCTGGTCCTTGGACTGGAATCCTCTACATCTTAAGTATATGTGTCTTTTTTGTTTGTTTGTTTGTTTGTTTGTTTAAATGACGGGTAGCTCCGGCTGACCTCAAACTCGCTATGAAATCCAGATGTATCTGGCGTAAAGAAGGTACAATTTCAAGAGACCCACAAATGTTGAAGCGTAGGAGCGCGTGCTCTTGATTTAACCGCAGCACCTGGAGTGTCCATCTGCGCCCAGCAGCTGCCCCTCCTAACTTCTCGCCCCCTCTGGTTTGGGCAGCTCCAGAAAGTAACTGGGGGTCAGGTTTGGGGCAACCTCATCTTGTTAGGTGTGGAGGGGGCCAGAGAAATCACAGCCCCAAACCTGGGGCGCACCTTCCTTGCAGGTGGAGATTACAGATTCCTAACCTTTGGTTTTCAAACAGGAGAACCGCTAGAACAAGTTAGTTCCTAGGCCCCGCCCACAAAGTGGCACGCATGCGCGTGCGCGTGTGAAGCCTCGTCGGCCATGTTGGACTCTGGCAGCACTGTCGCCTTCGGTCTGTCGCCTCAACTGGGAAGACCAGAGTTGTGTCGACATTCTGTCCACCTAAATCCGTGGCGGGCATGTGCTCGCGAGGCCGGCGACCCTCTCCTCCTGCCTTCAGGTAAAACCTCGAGCCAGTAACCTTGTGGAGAGTTCTAGCTCAGTGCTCTTTGCTACCCATGTGACTCTAAAAATGCACCTGCTTTTATGGAAGGTGGGAGTCTAACGCACCCACCCATCTCATATCGTTCCAGCATCAAAAAGAAGTTCTCAGTATACACCCCGGCACACGGCGCCTTAAGTGTTAGCTTTGAGCTTGGCACGGCAGTTCCAAACATTCTTCCAGCCCCCAGTACCTGTGGGTACCCTTGAAGGCAGGGAGAGCTCAGAGCCAACGCAGGCCAGTGAAAGTGCAGCTTTATCAGGCCTCTTGGACCGTCAGGTCATGTGATGGGCTGGGGAGGGTGTCAGAAACACAAACCGGGGTGCCCAGGACTAAAGGGAAAAAGACTCTTTGTGAATTTCGGAACATTTTAACGCCCCCAGTTTGTTATTTTTATCCTCCCCCCCCATCCCCCGGCTGCCTCTCTGTAGGGGCTCCGATGCAACATCAAAACTCCTAGGATCAAAAAAAGCCCAGCGTGTGTGTGTGTGTGTGTGTGTGTGTGTGTACATAGGGAATCGGGGAGCTGGAACATTATGTCCCAGGCAGAGTGTGAAAAAGGACTTGTGTGGGCTGTGGATCCTGTAGAGAGGTAGCCTATGGGGTCCCTGGAGTGCTGCAATCTTCCCATCAGCTCCCCAGCCAAGGGGTCCCCGACTTTCCTTGCGGTCGGAACCTGCCTGGACTGCAAAGAAGTCCGTGGCCCAGCGGGCGAAGGCCTGGCAACCCGAGTTTGATTTCCAGGTCCCGAATGGTAGAGGGAGAGAACTGATTTTTACACACACACACACACACACACACACACACACACACAGAGTGGTACGTGTGACTCCATCATATGTGCACCGAAAGAAAAATTACGTTAGGGGTCACAAAGAGCTGGCTGGGGTTTGTCCTGGTTTTCCAGTCATCTTTGGCCTCATACCCCAGGATCTTACCATCTCAGCGTGAAGATATACGTTGTAGGGAGCTGGGATTACACAAGTGTGTCCAGCTTCCCACAGTCTAGCATAGGACAGGTATCGGAGTGTAAAGATGCCAGGTTGGGTGTTGTGGGCATTGCACATTTTATTTCCAGACACAGAGGGTGAGGTGGGGGATCCATCTCCCTCCTACATTTGGCTTAATCAAGACTTTTCTCACCCCTCACCCCTATGTTGTGCAAGACAGAGAAAAACACCCCCCACCCCACCCGAGAGGAGGACCTAGGCAGACAAGGAGCAGGGTGAAGATGAGGTTCAAGTATTCACAGGTTCCGGGGGAGGGGGGTCACAGTGCACCCAGATCCACAGTTGCTTCTGCTGGTATAGTTCTCTAGCGTGGACACCTCCAAGTGAGTGCCCGCCCCTTCCCCTGCCATAGTGACCCGAGTCTGAGGCAATCTGTCAAGAGGCCTCCCTAGCAGGCAGGCTCACCTGAGGGCCCAAGGGAGAAGGTGACAAGTCTTCCTCTACCCACTAGGTTGAGAGCAGGGGTCAGGAAGGGACACAGGTTTGGAGGCCCTTGATGGACGTGTTCAGACAGCTGTGGTCTGAACTCTCACCTCTGCCCTCACTCTGGGCTCGGAATCCCTGAGAGTCCAGCCGCAAAGACAAAATGGATCGGGGGAGGGGGATAAGAGGGGAAGAGGGAGGGTGGGAGAGAGGGGAGTGGAAGATGGGGGGGTGTGACGGAGTAGGTCATGCACTCCTACAGCCGGTCCTATTCTTGGAAGCCAAGGTAGGAGAGAGCCAGGACTGTGCTCAGGTCCCTTCTCAACATCTGACCTTCCAAAGTGACAGGAGTGCTGGGAACACAGGTTAGAACCACCGGTCCCCACGCCCTCAATGTTCTGACTTTGGGCACAGTGGGAGAAAAAGGGGGGAGAATGGTATTCAAAGAGGAGTATAAAAAGCTAACTTTCTGGGAAGTAGTGGCTCAGCCCCCCCAGGGCATCAGTCAGCCCCTCTGAGACAGGATGGGGTTCAGTAGCACCATGCAATGTTGGGGTGTTCATGCTGTCTCGATGACCCCTGGGCACTGGCTCTCCAAAGCAGGGGTGCCTGTTTGCTAAAGCTTCTTTGCCCTCAGAGGAAGGAGAGGACTTTGCGGGGGAGGGGAGGGGGGACGGGGTAAGGAGAGGTTTAGTCCAGACAGGCATGTGGCTGCGGCCCCCAAAGGGGCTCCCCGGGAGTCATGATCTGAAGAATCTGTGTACCACGAATTGGCCCAACAGAACCACACCAAAAATCACCATTACACTCAGGATGGGGTCTCTACGCAAATTCAGGGCTGCCACCTATCAGGAAAAAAAAGGGGTGGGTTATAGTGACCGGGCGGACACCCCCCCACCCCCCCCACCCCCTCCCACACACACCCCCGGCAGCAGGGGGACGTCCCAACCCCATGCACTCACCCAGCCGCCTCTCTGCGCGATCCATCTGGCAATGTAATGGTGCAGTATGATATCAGCCAAAAAGCAGGTCACCTGGCCCAGGAAGCCGGTCAAACCATGTTGGTAGACATACAGGGCCAGACGGTAGCCAAAGCCCAGGAGAGCCACCACACGGCCCCAGCTGATGCCACTCTTAAATAGGCTGTGGGCGAAGAGTTTCGTAAATCATGGAGAGCCTGCCTTGGGGACCCCATCCTTTCCTTCCTCCTTTACCCGACTTCCACCCCACCCCCAGATGGGAAGCTACATGGCTGAGCTACCAGTCCAGGTCAGAAAGTCTGCCTTGGCCTGGCTGCCCATTAGGAAGAGCCTGGCTTTCTAGGAAAGGAGACAGTGGAGAGAGTGATGAGCTGGCTACCGAAGGTACAGGGGGCCCAGAGAGGGAAGATGGAGCGGATAAGGTGACAGGGAGATTACCTGAGCATGCTGCAGCTGGCCTGGCAGCCCAAGGGACAGCAGAGAGAAAAGGACAAAAGAGATTATGACAGATCCCCAAATCACAGGGGCACGGGGTGGGGCCTGAGAACAGGGACAGGATGCGCCACATCTGCACTGGTTTTAAACCTGTCATCTGCGTCTGTGTCTACTGCCACCTTTATATCTACCCTGATGCCGACTCCATGGTGCAAGGAACGGACAGTGCTTGGTGGCACATGACTATGATCCTAGCCCTTGGGAGGCCAAGGCAGGGTGATCAAGAGTTCAAAGCCAGCCCAGGCTACATGAGACCCTATGGGGCTGGAGAGCTGGCTCAGTGGTTAACAGCACCTACGTGGTGGCTCACAAGTGTCTATAAACTCCAGCTCCAGGAGCCATCTTCTGGCTCCTTGGGGCATCAGGCACGCAAGTTGGTCCGTACACATACATGCAGGCTAAACACTCATACACATAAGATAAAGAACAAACAACAAAACTCAAGCCAACTCGGATGTGGCTTCAGAGTGTGAACACTGATTTCCGGTCCTTTTCCCGTTCCCTAGGGTTCACGGGGGTGGCCTGTGGCAAGCTGGGATGTGAGCCCTGTTACTGAGTGAACCAGCATCAGGTGGTCTCTTAGATGCCATCGTGTTGAAATTGGGCTGACAGAAGTTGGTGGCCAGACCCTCTTTGGTATGTCCCAGCCAAGGGACATACAAGGCTCTGGGGAACATCTCCACCCCAGGGTGCGAGTCATTGGCCCTAGAGCTCCTGTGCAAAAGAGGGTGAGTGAGAGGGCCAGAGGAGGAGACAGGAAGAGATCACGTGACAGTTCACCCTGACACTGTTCCCCAGCCAGGGAGCCCGGCGCGCGCGTACACAGGGTGAAGTGATGGGCTGGTACCTGGAGGCGATCTTGGTGAAGAGTTCGTAGGCATTCGCAGCTGTGGGCTGCAGCTGTTCTAGTAAATTCTGGAACTCTGTGTCGTAGCGCCGGTTAATATCGTCTCCGATGAGAGCAAGCTGCCGACCCACCTGACCCAAGACGCTGTAGGGACGAGCATCAGTCAGAGAGCAGGAAGTCTGCACTGGGAACCAGGCTCGTGGCCGAGGGGCTTTCCACGGGGCGGGGGCAGACATTTACCCTAGCCCTGTCTGAAGGTCGAGAGGGAGTGACCAAGAGGGCTCCCAAGACCTGTGCCCCAAGACTGGAGCTTACCTGTTGGGCTCTAGGGGCAAGTTGTCCATCTCGGGGTTAGCAGGGGCAGCCGCCCCCTGGGTCTCTTGTTCCTGCTGGTGGAGGTAAAAAACGTAGCTTCGAAAGACCTCCTCTGTATCCTGGGCAACCTGCTGTTCTGCGGATCAGAGCTGGGAGTCAGCGAGAGCAGGCTGTCCCCAGCACCCTTCGTGAACACTTACCCCTCCAGCCCCGGGTAAGCGTTCAGCCCTCATGAGAGTTAGTCCTAGCACGTGACGGGGAAACCGAGGCACAGGCGGCCGAGCTACGTATACAGGGCCATGTGGCCGAACAACTGGGGAAGCTGTTCGTCTTGGTTGTCAACTCGATGGGTCTGGAGTCGTCAGGTCTGGGTGTATTTGCCAGAAGGACTGAGGGAGGGAGGGCCTTCCTTACCTTCCAGTTGTAGTGCCACTGCCTGCCCTCCCCCCCTCCCGCCTGCCCTCCCCCACTGCCTGCCCTCCCCCCACCTGTCCATTCACTGCCTGCCCTCCCCCAGTGCCCATCCACCCCAGTGCCTGTGGTAAGTACATGCATCTCGCTGTTGCTGCTTTTGTTGATATCAGCACCCAGCTGCCTCTGCCTTCTGCTGTGCACTGAGACCAAGGAATCCTCCAGGGCTTCAGCACCAGACTGGGACTTCTGGGGTTTGTGCCTTGTGACCAAGCTGCTGCCGGGTTCTCAGCCGCCCCAGCGTGTAGATGGCCTGCACTGGACAACTCAGGCCGGTCAGGGATCCCAATCTAAGGAGTCCCCTTGGGATCTCTGCCCACTCGTCAGAAGAGCCCTGCTGCAGAATGGCAGCCCAGAGCTAGGCTCTGTGGTGAGAGTTCTGGGTTTTTTTAAGTCCCCAGTTACTCTCTATTGATGTTTTTGTTTTAATCCCAAGTGTGGGCTAGGGGGCTGCTTCAGACCGTCCACAGCTGCTGACCATGAGGGACTTCTGCTCTAATGGGACGTGGCTTGTGCCAGCTGAAGATGGTTGAATTTTGGGGACTCTGGAAAGGCCCCAAGAGGGCCTGTGGCAGCTGCCGCTGGTTCATTGCCTTTGCTATCCCTGGACTGCTGTTTATTCTGACGACGAAGGTTGGTCTTTCCCTGAGGAACCAAAGGACCCTAGCCAGGAGGAAGTGGTCTATTTTGTTGGCTGAAAGAGGTCTATGCCCCTTTCCTGGCTAACCTTCTTTCTCTCCTACCTAGTGTTGGGGGGTTGGAAGGAATTAGGTGGAAAGGGACTTAACCTTCTATAGGTTACTTCAGACTAATTAGGGTCAGTGGGTTTCTTGGGGCAAGTCCAATCTTCCTTGAGAATATCCAGCAGTACAACGATAGCAAATGCAGCAGCGGGGGGGGGGGGGGGAGGGGGGGGAACAGCCGCCACCACAGGCCCTCTCAGAACTCTCAAATTTATAACCTCTCCAGAGTCTCCAGAACTAAACTATCTGCAGCTGGCAAAAATCATGTCTCCCTAGAGCGCAAGACAATCCTAGTTGGCGGCTAGAGACGAAGTGACACAGCCGCATATCCCACACCTGGGATTCAAATGAAAACATTCATATAACATAACTTTTAAAAAATGAATTTCAAGATTTATGTTCATATATATGAGTATTCTGTTTTCGTGTATGCCTTCATGGCAGAAAAGGGCATCAGATCCCATTACAGGTGGTTGTGAGCCACCATGTGGTTGCTGGGAATTGAACTTAGGACCTCTGGAATAGCAGTCAGTGCTCTTAACCGCTGAGCCTTCTCTCCAACCCACATAACTGGGTTTTTAAAGAAACCAAAATTCTCACTGCAGGGCTCCTGAGCTGTCTTGGGTGGGGATGTGGACCCAAGTCCTTGGAGTGTAGGTAATGGGAAGAACCAAGCTGAAATTGGGGAATCTTTGCCCAAAAACATCAGTCAAAAGAGAATGGTTTGTTTTTCACTATTTTGAGACAAGGTCTTGCTGCTTAGCCTTGGCCAGCCTGGAACTCGATAGGTAGACCAGGCTGGCCTCAAATTCACAGAGATCCTCCTGCCTTTGCCTCCCTGGTGCTGGGAATAAAGGTGTGCACCCCCGAACACTGTAGGAATTGGTGGTTTTGTTCTGAGACAGGGTCTTAGTTGGCCTCACTCGAGCCCAGGCTGACCTGGAATTCGTTCTGTAGGACTGACAGACCTGGGATTGCAGACATGAGCTACCACACCCAGCTCACACAGACCTAGGATATGAATCCCAAGTCCAGGGACCAGCCTGACCTCCCCGCCTTTCCACTTGAGAGAAGAGAAAGGTCAGCTATTTCACTTCCTCTTTGAGGTTCATGATAATGCCATTCCGTGTTCACAGACCTGACTGTGAAAAGCCAGGTCACTTCCTTCTTTCTCCCACTGCAGGGATACAGCAGCCAGGCGTGGTTCTTCTGTCTCCTTCCTCCCTCCCTCCCTCCCTCCCTCCCTCTTCATGCCCTTGCCTGTGCCCTGAGAAGGTGCACACACACACACACACACACACACACACACACACACCAGTCTCATGCTCTTCTGAGTCTTGTGCTTATGAGGTGCTGAGGGGCAAGAGGACCCTTACCAGAAGGGGATAGGGACTCATCACAGCCCTCCTTCGGAGGACCTGGTCCTTGTCCAGATGCCATTTTTCAGGTCTTGGTGGAGAGCACCGTCACTGTCACCTGCAGAGACAGGTGAGAGAAAGCAGAAGTGAGGCAGGGGGATGGTGATGTATGACTTCAATCCCAGCACTCAGGAGGCAAAGGCAGGCACAACAACCAGGCTAGCCTGGTCTACATAGTGAGTTCCAGAGAGGATAGCCAAGACTATACAGTGAGACCCTGTCTCAAGGGGGAAAAAAATGGAGACCGACCCCAGAGTGTTGCCCTGGTCACCACAGAGCAGGGCACCCCACTTCCTTAGCTGCCAGGAAGACCTTACAATCCTCTGGGTCTAAAGATCTGTCAACTTGAGGGCCTGGTGGTATCTTTTGGGAGCAATTCGAATTCAGCACCTAGTTGCACCCCTTCCCGGGAAGCACAAGGACCATTGAGGCAGCCAGGCCTCAATGAATTTTGAATTCATAATGAATTTGAATAATGAATTAAAATCCATCTAGGTTGAGGGTAAGGCCTTGAAGAGGCTGTGGTAAAGACTTGCTCTTTCCAGTCACTCGTGGACAGTGTGAAGCTGCTTTCAGAGACTGGTGTGTGTGTGTCTGTGTGTCTGTGTGGTGTGTCCTTCCTGGTGTTTCTGAGGCTGCCTGCCCCTTCCTCAGCTGGCTATCTCTCAGCTATGAGGTCTTCCTCCAGGGTCCACCTCCCCATGGCTCGTGGGACTTGCTTGTTACAACAGGGCCTCGGGGCAGCAAACTCTACCATGGACTCCAGCCACTTAGGGGAACTTTGCTGGGTGTTGGGTGCTGAAAATTCCCATTATTGGCTGGATGTGATGGGACATGGTTTGATTCTAGTGTTCGGGAGACAGAGGATCCTGGCAGTTTGGTCTACAGGCAGAGTCCCAGGCCAGCCAAGGCTACATAGTGAGACCTAGTCTCGAAAAGAAAAGAAAAAGAAAGAAAAGGAAGGAACGAAAAAAGAAAAGTCCTGTAACACAGGTGCGGCCAGTGCCGTTGTGCACTGGAAAAATAGGAGGAGAAAGAATGAATACCTGGGCCACGTGGCCAGAGAAAGACATTTGTCTTGCAGAGTTATTGTAGTGTGTGTGTGTGTGTGTGTGTGTGTGTGTGTGTGTGAGAGTGATAAAATGTGTGTGAAGGTCAGGGGGAAGTTGGGCAGTTTTTGGGAGTGGATTCTCTCCTTCCACCAGGTGGGAACCTGGGTTGTCACACTTGCCCCAAAGCCGCTTCCCCTGCTGAGCTATCTCACTGGCCCAGATTTTTTTTTTGACAGAGTCTCAGGGCTTGTTGCATAGTTTGCCCCCAGGGCTTCTCTCCCTCCCATCACTGCTTGGAAGTGAGCTGGGGTCTCTCTCTCACAGTCTCCCCATTGTACCTCATTGCTGCTGCATATCATTTGCCAGATCACACCACACACTTTCCTGCTGTCTTCTTTGGGTTATTGGTTTATTTATCTACCTATCTATCCATTCATTTCAGACAGGTAGGCAGCCCCAGGAAAGTCTTGTATCCCTGATCCTCCTGACTCAGACATTGGCTGGCTGCTGGTTATAGGTGTTCCTTGCCATGCCATGCCATGCCATGCCACGCCTAAGCCGGGTTTCCTCTTTGACCTGCCTCGAGTACAGTTAGTTCCTGAGGCTAGGCCTTTCGCTTTCAGTTTGCACCCCTTCCAAGAGTCCCACCCCTTCTAAGCTGCGTCCATCACTTCAGGATGCACTTCATCTCTCATCTTGGGCTAGAGACGGTTTTTAAAAGTTACTCAGGTGCTCTCTGAAAAGGGGTGGGGGAGGGCAGGCTCCCCTTCACCTGCCATTTCATTGATGGAGAGCAGACCCTCCTCTTGTCATCCCTGAGAGCCAGGCCTCATTAAGACAGCTCTCTGCCTGGCAGAGTCTACCTAACAGCTCCTTCCGGGATAGGGTGCTCTCTTCCTGATACCTTGTAAACCCAGGCCAGCAGAGTCAGGGGACACTGACTCCATCCAGATCTCTCCAAAAAAAAAAAAACAAAAAACAAAAACAAAAACAAAAACCACCCACCCTGGAGGCTTACTGTTGGAGAGGCTCAAAAAAGCCCCCCCACAGCCTGTGTTGCCCTGGACCACCTGGCCGCCATCCAAGTGGCCTTGACTTCCCATTATATCTACTGGCTGGGCCCAGGATGCATGTTCCTCACAACCAATCACTAGGCTGTACCTACAATTGTTGGGGGGAGGAGGTGTCCTGGGACAGCAGGGGTTGTCAACTGCTTAGTTTCTGTCTCTGTTCATGACCTTGACCCTCCCTTCCTTTAAGATAAATAAAGTCCCAGTTGCTTGGCATCCAGGGCCACCAGAGCCCGGCCAAGAAGGAACACTTTCTGATGTATAGCCAGAGGCCCTGTTTAGATTATGCCCCCCGGCTTGGCTTTATGGATCACCCAGGGAAGCCACAAGGCCTCCAATGGAGCTTTCTGCCCCACCCTGGGCCAGAGTTGCCTGGGATTAGGGAGATGGGGCTTGGCACTGGCTGCCGGGGTGTACCTGAATGACTCTGCTCCAGATGTGGAATGGCTCGCCGTCCGAAGACAAAGATCCTGAAGGGCTGCTGGCTGCTTCCAGGGCCAAGGTTTCAGGCCTGACTGGCAGGAACTGGTATCAGTGAATTCATGGTGCTGGATGCCGCCTTGGGTCGCCTCTTGGCCCAGGAAACCTCGCGACTTTGTGACCATAGAGGAGCTAGCAGCTCCCGGCAATGATCAGCTCCCTCTAGAGGAAGTTCTTGATGGCCGCCGGATGCAGACGCACAGGGAGGGAGGCTGCTTGGAGGAAAGTCTAGTGAGCCAGGCCTGGAAGCAGCTGCTCCACCACCTCCCCTGCCTGTCCTGTCCCAGCCAAGGGGGAAAAGCTTTCCGTTTTCTGCCTCTGATTTCAGGGCCTTCCATCTTCTCCCTCTAGTGAAAAGCAAAACACAAACAACAACAAAAACCAGGATGGAGCTGAGGGTGGCAGAGCTGACCTGTAGTCCCAGAATTCAAGAGGCTGAGGTAGGAGGATCATGAAATAGAGGCCAGCCTGTGCTACATAACACCCTGAAAGGGAGGAGGAGGAGGAGGAGGAGGAGGAGGAGGAGGAGGAGGAGAAGGAAGAGGAGGAGGAGAAGGAAGAGGAGGAGGAGAAGGAAGAGGAGGAGGAGAAGGAAGAGGAGGAGGAGAAGGAAGAGGAGGAGGAAGAGGAGGAAGAAGAGGAAGAGGAGGAGGAGGAGGAGGAGGAGGAGGGCTTAGAATTTGTGCTGTCCTAGATCCCTGCAAGCTGCCAGGTGTCAGGGACTGATCTTAAACCCAGAATAAACAGGAGTTTATGGGAAGACAGGAGCTTGTGAGTCCTGTTCTCAGCATCTGTACCCCCACCCCTGAACCTCCCTATCTGGTCTCAGCCAGGCTTCCACAGTCTGTGGGTGCTGCCGTGTTATGCCTCACCATCCCTCAGTCTCTAGCCTGCCTCTGAGACCTGCTGAGCTGGACCCTGGCCAGCTCTATACCCGATGTCCTTCCAGCAGCACCCACCCCTCCCCCCACCCTCCAGTTATCCCCCCAACCCCCACCTCCTCTTTGCCTTCTAGAACTTCTGGAAGTTTCCAACTGGAGGTTTCTACTAGCAGTTGGTCCTGGGCTGGCTGCCATGACTTCTCCCTGAGTCTGGGTCCCTCTCAGGATGGCAGCCCAGGCTCGGACCCCTCGGTCACGGATCACAGGCTACTCCTCCATGTTGCGTTTCCTCCGAAGCCTGGTGGGGAGTAAGGGCCGGTCTAAGAGCTCTAACAAGCCCCTGTCCAAGAGCCAGCCCAGCTCCTCACGGGAGCAAGATGGTGTCTCCCCAAGGATGGGCCACCAGGGAGGTCGTGGGAGGAAGGAGCCACGGCCCAGGGTCCTCTCTGCAGCTCCCTCCAACCCGAGGCACGATGCCGTTGGGCTGGGCACTGGGGACACAGGGTCCCAGACCCTCACCTCCAAGGATGTCCTGAAGCTAAGGACCCAGGGTGTTGAGGTAACATCAGTTCCTACCAGAGGAACCCAGGAGGTTCTGGAGCACCTGCCTGAGAAGAAAGGAGAGGAGGAAGAGCCAGCAGGGGAGGTCTCCAGGGCCTCAGACAGGTGAGGGGCTCGAGCTGCTGGGGCTGGGGCTGGGGCTGGGGCTGGTGGGGTAGCCTGATCTAGATAGAGTGGAAGGAGGATGTAGGTGTGAGAGCCATGAGTGGAAGGAAGCCCATGGCTGTGAAGAGCTGGGGTAAGGGGTCCCGAATAGTGAAAACCATGAGGGACAATTAAGGGTCCCAAGGGAGGGAAGGGTCAGCAGGTAGGGTTGGGGTCATGGATTGTGGAGCACCAAACAGGGAGCTGAGGTGTGGCTTAGGGGTGGAGCACCACCTGCCTAGCATGTTCCAGGCCCTGGGTTTAGTCCCCAGCACAACAAAACAACCAACCAGGCAGTGGTGGTGCACACTTTTAATCCCAGCACTCAGGAGGCAGAGACAGGCAGATGTCTACATTTGAGGCTAGCCTGGTCTACAGAGCTAGTTCTAGGACATCCAGGGCTACACAGGGGGGAAATCCTGTCTTGAAAAACCAAGTAACAACCAGAGAAAGTATACTAGAGGTGAGGAGGGAGTGCATTAGAGTCTGGACAGAAGTGTTCTGCAGTAGGCTCTGCTCCAGCCTGCACCCCACTGGTCTTAGCAGCCACTCCCTGTGTGGAAGGTGCTTAGCTCTCCACGTCCTATATCCCCCAGAGGTGATAGGAAAACCTGTGTGTTAGATAACCCAGAAAACAGAGCAGGTCCCCAAGAGACTCAAGGTAGAACGGGCTTGGCCACATCTATGGGTGACCCCCCCCCCCAACTGACTGTAGCTTTGGGATTAGGGAGCACTTTGACCAGGCCCTGGAGACAGAACAAGGATGCCTGCCGTGGGTTCCGGGACCACTGGCACTCAACCCTGGAGCCTTCATCAAGGAAGAAGAGGATGATGAACACGGTCTAATTGAGTTTGGTGAGGATGCAGGTGGGAGGGGCAGAAGGGAGGGGGAAGATGGGGAGCAGAAATGGATACCTCTCCTCTAGGACTTCTGGGGGTGGAGAGCCCAACGGGACAGGAAACAGATTCTGAGGTTGGAACCCCACTTGCTCCACGCCACATCATGTGACAGTGGAGCATTGCTGAGTGTCTCTGCCCACTCTCCTCACCCATAAAATGGAAATGGACAACACTGGTCTCTGAGGTGCCTTGCAAAGCTCCGTGAGGTTTTGAGGGCTAGATCATGGCCGAGCACACAGTAGGCACCTGGTCAAATGTAGCGGAACCCTGTGTAGCTACTCATTCTAGTCCCAGCACTTAAAGGGGGGCAAGAGAACTGTCCCCAGTTCAAGGTCAGCCCAGTTTCTTTGAGGTGCTATGTTGCAGGATATTTGATCACACCGTGAACCCCAAGATTGTGTTATTTCTTGAAAAACAAACAAACCTGTTTCTAGTTGTGGTGTGGCTCACCCGTAGTGCACATCTTTAATCCCTCTGGCTGGGATATAGACAACCCCTTAGTAAACACCTTTACTCCCAAACAGTGAAGGTAAAGTGAGTTTGTAGAAGGAAGCAGCCATGTTTGAAAGTGATGTCTAACCAGGCAGTGGTGGTGCATGCTTTCAATCCCAGCACTCGGGAGGCAGAGGCAGGCAGATTTCTAAGTTCGAGGCCAGCCTGGGCTACAGAGTAAGTTCCAGGACAGCCAGGGTGACACAGAGAAACCCTGTCTCAGGAAACCAAAAAAAAAAAAAAAAAGAAAAAGAAAAAAAAAAAAGTGTTGTCTAATTGTTGAGTGACAGACAAAGTGACGAATCAGAGAAAGATTTGACAGAATAGGATACGCCCAACTCTCATGAGAAGAGAGGAAAGGGGAGCTACCTGAGGGGCAGGGCATAGAGAGGAGGAGGCAGTTTTTAACTGGGAGAGTTGTACAGAGACAGGTGGAAGAGAGAACAAGCCAGACACAGGTGAAGACAGATGGACCAGAGAATGAGAAGGAGCCAGAAGATTAGAACAGATTGCCAAAGTGAGAAAAAGGCCAGGCAGAGCAATTCAGGAGAGGCCAAGAGAAGCCAGATCGAACCAGTCATCTTGGAGAGGAGTTTGAGCCAGAACAGCTGAGTTGAACCAGCCAACCAGAGTTCAGAAAGAACTAGGAAGGGTGAGCTTATTCAGCAGTAAGTCTCAGAGGCTGAAGACATTCTAGGTCTAGATTAGATTGTATTGGGGCTAGAAGCTTCCAGGACCAGGCCTAGGTTAGCAGACAGAGGCAGGTGACAATTACATCAGGAGAATAAAAGATACTTCTACAGGGATGTACTTCTCTCTACAAGAAAAGAGTAGCCTGGCAGTGGTGGCGCACGCCTTTAATCCCAGCACTTGGGAGGCAGAGGCAGGCAGATTTCTGAGTTCGAGGCCAGCCTGGTCTACAGAGTGAGTTCCAGGACAGCCAGGGCTACACAGAGAAACCCTGTCTGGAAAAACAACAACAACAACAACAAAGAGAGAGAGAGAGAGAGAGAGAGAGAGAGAGAGAGAGAGAGAGAGAAAGGAAAAGTAACAGCCAGCAGTGCACATCTGGGATCCAAGGGCACATCTGGGATCCAAGGGGGCGGAGACAGGGAGGTCAGGAGTTCAAGGCCAGCCTTCATGAGGTGTCTGGAGACTATAGAAGAGCAACAACAAAATCACAAAAAGTAATAAGACCAGGGAGACACCACAGGTTTCTAGGTAAAGGACATTACCACCAAGCTTGCGGCCTGAGCTTGCTTCTCTGGACCGAGCGGTGGAGGGTGAGAACTGCCTCTGTGGTATGTGCCTCTCCCCTCCCCCTCTCTCTGAGACCATGTCCATCAACTTGCTGCCAGCCTCAGAGGTCACTACCTTCACAGGAGACCTCAGGCTGTCCTCCTGCAAGGTGGGGTCCACCCCGTGGAACTATCTCCTTGGCTTGTACAAACAGATCCAGAAGTCAACCATGGCCAAGGTCAGTGGGGCCGGGTCCCCCTCCTGTTTACTGGTTTGGGCGAGGAGGAGACACAGACCTAGAGCCCTGACCCCCTGCACAGGCTCAGAGACCAGAGGCGCCTCAGTTTGCTCTCAAGGATGGCTTGCCCCAGGAGGAGAAAGGGGAGAGAGAAGAAGCCGTGGATGAGAGCAGCCTCAAGTGGTGCGCCCCGCGCGTCTCCACCTACCAGTCGCTGCTGCAGAAGACGTTTAGGTCCACAGATACAGTGGGTAAGTGCGTCAACCCCCAGGAAGCCCGGCTCTGGCCAGTGGCTTAGGGAAGAAATGCGAGCGTTGACCACTAGGTGGCAGCAGAAGACACACGATGACCGGCTTATTAATGGCTGGTCTGTTGACCTCCACAACCAGCAAGGACCCATGGGGCGGCTCAGGCACCCACACCCCGACCACACCCAGCTCCAAGCAGAGAACCAAAGCTTCTGACTGCTGGGGGTGGGGGGAGGGTGCCCTCCCCGACTGGTTTTTGCTCTGCTTCGCATCAGACAATAGCAGTCAGCTAGACTGCTGGTCAGTTAGGCCTGGAGAGCTGGAGAGGCGTCCGCAGTCAAGAGCCGTTGTTGATCTTTGGGGGGTGGGGGGGACTCTAGTTCAGTTCCCAGCACCCATGTTGGGTTTCTCCCCACTGCTGTGACTCCAGCTTCGAATGACCTGACACCCTCTTCTGGCTTCCATAGGCAGCTGTGCACAGATACACACGTTAGAAAAAACAGTAAAAACAATAAGAGCAAGAATACCCCCCCATACTGTTTATGTTTACGCGGCCATGACTGGGGCCATTCTTTTAAAAACGTGAATTGACACTTCTGAAGTGGCCGCCATTAATAACCCACCAACAGCGTGGGCACTGAAACACAGAGAAGTTGGGTAACTTGCCCAGATCACACTAATGACAGAGCTGGGACTCTGTCTCAGACAGTTGATGGCAGTATCTTCCCTGGCGTGCCCTGCCCAGGAAAAATGAAGTGTGAGAGAGGCTGTGGCTGGCATCAGGCACCTGAAGGCTTTGCAGATCTGACCCAGATCACAGAGCCCAGAAGCCGGTGGCGTGTGCTAGAGACTTCCTGGGCTCTGCCTGCCCCACACTCTGGAAATGCCAGGATCGAAAACCCCATCTCTCCTGAATGCTCTGTCATGTTGAATGTGTGGCCTCATTTACCCGCACACCAGCCAGCTGACTGGCAATGCAGAGTCCTCGGGTGTCAGAAACTTCTAATTCAGCCCCGGAGACACAGCTTACTGGAGATGGCACCAGGTTCCTGCTGGTTGAGGATCCAGTACTAGGACCACACTGTCTTCTTCTTTAGACTCTGATCCCCCAAGCATAGGATCTGCCTGTGCTTCTGGCCAGTAGTCCAGCAGTCAGGGTTCTGTGACACCACCACCACCACCATGTCCAAATAACTTGTTTGAGAATCTCACAGAGTTTAGGTTCGAGGGATCTGTGTTGTTTGTTTGTTTGTTTGTTTTTATTGTTTTAAACACGCCCACTAAGTTGTCTGGCTAGTCCTGAACTTGTGATCCTCCTGATGATCTGTGGGTGCCAGGGGCGATATGCTAGGAAGAGCAGAGACTACGTATCTGTCCCTATGGCCCACAGCCCATCTCTTTGCCTCGAAGGTTTCGTGGAGTCGGAGCTGAAGAAGATTCTGGCGGTGCAACGAGAGGCTCGCCTCTGGAAGGTGGGCAACCCTGAGGGCCGGGAGCTGCTGACCCAGCCAGACATCACACTGGAGGAGGCTGGCATGGTGGACGGCCAGGTATGCCCCACAGAAAGACACACACACAGATATACAAACACACACACATATACACAGAGGAACCAGTATTGTCTCTGTTTTGTTTTTATTTTGTTTTGTTTTTGTTCATTGGTTGAGATGGGTTCTATTGTAGCCCAGGCTAGCCTCGTTATGTAGCCCAGGCTGGCCTTGGACTTCTCTGCCTCCTGCCTCTACCCTCCCCAGTGCTGGAATTACAGACAGGGAGATTTGTCAGGGTATGGGCTAGCACATAAGAATGTGGCTCTTTTTCTGTTCTCCCTCATTCACACCAAAGCCTGCAGACACACAGACACAGGCTCTGGGGGAGTGACTCCACATATCCTCTGCCCCAGTTCAGAGGCCATTCATCATTCTCTCTGCCCAGACAGTCTGTGGCTCGCAGAAGGGAAGAGCCAGGGCTCACAACCAGAGTCTTCGTCAGGCCTTTCTGCTGTGTCATCTTGACTTGGGTCTTGGCAGGGCAGCAGGACTCCACAGTGCTGGGGGGAGGGGGGGTGGCTTGATTCACACCTGCTGGGCAGGCACTGAGGATGTACTAAACCTGTCCACACACCCATGCCCCAGGAGCCAGATACCCCCCATCCCTAGCCACGGAACCTGTGTGGGCTTTTAATTTTCCCTTCATATCGAAGGGCTCCAATCCTGGGACCTGTCCTCCTCCAGGACCTTGTGAGCCTGCCTGTCCTTGACATCCTAGGCTCACAGTCGTGGGCTAGCACTGACAGCACCAAGAGACTGGGGAGTTTCTCCATAGTGCATGTGACACCACCCCTCTTTCGGGGCCAGAGCTATATCCTCAACACCTCCTGTAGCAAGTGTTTTAGAGTTCCATGTCTCCCCACCACTTCCTCTTCCTCAGCCCATAGGGCTATGTGCTAAGGGGGACAGAACCGGCTCCTCAGCTTTTGGGGAATGCCAGGGCCCCGGGGGTGGGGGTGGGTGGGATGTTCATTAAGGCAGCCGAAGCTCCATTCAGCTAGAAGAAAGTATGCCGAATTCTCCCAGGACAGAGGCAAGAGGGGAGGAACTGTCAGGGTCTCTAGTTTTCCAAGGAACCCAGAGGTTACAGAGAAGTGTTCCTAGTGTTCGTTATGGGGGTAGTCGGCTCCATGTCCGTGAACCTGGGCCAGCTCTGGCGTGGTGGGGAAGGTCTGAAAAAGACGGCCCGGGGCGGGGGGCGGTGATGTGGGGATGTAGGTGGGAAGGTTCCGGAAGGCAGAGCAGGGACTATCGTCTTTCACCCACATCTGCCCACAGCATCTACTCCTGGAAGAAATGGACGAGCTGGGAAACTGGCCCCCTCCGGAGTGAGGCCCGTGCTGGCAGGAGCCCACCGCGCCCACACCCCTGGGACCCCAGTCCGACATGTGCCTCTTCCTGGGACACATGCAAGGAGTCCCTGGGTTTGGGGAATGACTAGCATCCTGTGCGTGCGTGTACGAGCGCGCATGCGCGCGCGTGGTGGGCCTGCCCGGCACTGTCCCTCCCCGTCAAACTCCCGCAGATGATATTAATAAAAGCTTAGTTTGACATTCACCTCTTGGGCTGTCTGTCCCCGGACCCCGTCGTCCCCTCGAGTGGGCCAGATCATTAGGGTCTCCGGCCCCCAATTTGTGCCCACGGAGCAGCTAGTGTGGAGGCCACCGCTGGGCTCTAGGGCAGGGAAGGAAGGATGATTTAAGCTAACCTAGGGGTGCTGCCGGTCAGACTTCCCTCTCTCTCCTGGAGTTCCCAGGCTACACTGTGTCCTCACCAGGAGGATCCGGGAATTCTCCTGGACAGGAAGCTCCTGCCCAGGCAGCTCAGGGACAAAGCCAGGAAAGAGGCCCTGAATTGTGGGGACCTGCCTCAGGAGAGCCTGCAGGGAGGGCTGCTGGGGGGGAGGGAGAGGGCAGGCGCGGAAGGGTTCCCTGAAGTTGGTGTGTGTTCTAGTTTGCCTTTCTGTTGCTGTGACAAAACAGCCGGCCAAAAGAAAGTTGAGGAGGGAAGGGTTTATTTCATCTTTTTTTTTTTTTTCCGAGACAGGGTTTCTCTGTGTAGCCCTGGCTATCCTGGAACTCACTGTGTAGACCAGGCTGGCCTCGAACTCAGAAATCCGCCTGCCTCTGCCTCCCGAGTGCTGGGATTAAAGGTGTGCACCACCACTGCCAGGCGGATTATTTCATCTTATAACTCACAGTTAGTTCATTGTGGGAGAGAAGTCAGGGCCAGAACTCAAGCCAAGAACTGAAGCAGAGGCCATGGAGGGCAAGACGGTCATGGAGGGGCAGTGCTTACTGGCTTCTCTCCTCTGGCTTGTTCAGCCACCTTTTTTCCTTTTTAAAAGATTTACTTTAAATCTTGTGTGTGTGTGTGTGTGTGTGTGTGTATACACGCGCACGTGCGTGTGTGTGTGTGCGCGTGTGCATGTGCGTGAGGGTGTGTATGTGCATGTGTTAAGTACAGGTGACCTCAGCATCCAGAAGAGTGTATCAGATTCCTGGAGCAGGTGTTACAGACAGTTGTAAGCAGTCCTTGCACAGGACCACCTGCCCAAGGATAGCACCGCCCACAATGGGCTGGGGCCCTCTGGCATCAATTAGCAATCAAGAGAGTGAAGACAAACACACCCACCCACGGGCTAATCTGATGGAGGGAATTCTTGAGTTAACACCCCCTTCCCAGATGTGTCAAATTGACAACTGAAGAAGTGAAATTTCCACTCCCCAGACTAGATGCTGCATCCCGGGTCACTGCTGGGTATTTCAGAGATCCCAGATAGGAGAGGTTACAGGGGCGCCATGTGGGCCTAGAGGCCTCAATCCCGCCGAAATGGGAACCTGGACATGGAGGGGTCTTCAGCCTGGTTTCCTGGGACACCAGGAAGCTCTGTGGTCCAGGAGGTCTCTGCTATCTCAGCGACGTCTGTTCCTGGACTCCGAGCCTCCCTGAAGGCGTACAGGGAGAGCTTACCTTGTGCTATCCCACAGTATCCAGCCTTCGGCCAGCTAGAGGCCTTGCAGGTCAGTATTAGCTGAGATGGATTATCTTCTGAGGCGGGGGTGGGGGGGGGGGGGGGGGGGGGGGGCGGGGGGTTTCAGTAAGTAAGCCAGGCCAGTCCCATCTCACTCTCTACCCCACTCTGCTTCTTAGTTTTGGGATTACAGGTGAGTGGCACCAGGAAGAATGGCAGTGACCAATCATAGTGATTAGTGATCATAGCTGCTGTTTGCTGATGCCTGGTGAGGGGCCACAACCTCGGGGTGGTGGAATGCTGCAGAATTCACTATACGACCAGTCTAGCTCACTGAAGGTGGGCTCCCCATCTATCCCTGCCATCATTGTGGGGGGATGGAGGAGGTGCTTGGAGACAACTCTTGGGGGGTAGAGGTGGGGGGCAGGAGCTCTCTCCAAGGCTTCCTGGCCAGGGCCCTCGGAGGCCTTGACTCAGAGTCTAGAGCTGGAGGCTGGTGGAGGGCCAGCTGTACTGAGTCAGCCAGGAGGTCCGCCTTGTGACCGGATGACTCACCTGTGCCCAGATTGCTCTGCTAATCACTTCCTTCAAGTTGGGGCGCTGCTGGGAAGGGTGAGGCCTTGGCAGGCAGCAGGGTTCTTGTATAGACACTCCCCCGGGGGGCGAAAGGCTTGGTTAAGTGTACGGACCCTCTGCGGTTGGCTCATTCCTCTTTTCCATGCCTGTGGGCTAGCCTCATGGCTCTACCTACTTCAGGATTCCGATGAAGCACAAAGACTGAGGGGAAGAGATATGGGTTTTGGTGCGGGGGGGGGGAGGGAGGTGTGTGTGTGTGAGTGTGTGTTTGCGCGCGCGTGCGCGCTGGCATGAGGCCTCTCCCCAGCCCGGGGGGTCCAGGGCTGGCTTCTGAGGTAGGCCTGGCTTGGCAGACATGGTGATGATGGCATACATTCTAAACAAGGAGCTTCTGTGGAGGAGGGAGTCCCTGGCAGTGAGTGGAAGCCCGCAGACATCCCTGGATCCAACATGGAGACCGGGTGCATCTCCACGTTTGTTGTGAGAGCCAGGGGGCCTTTAGGCATCACCGAGCTGCTCGGGCGGTGACTGAAATCAGAATTCACCAGGTCTGAACTCCATTTGCCAGGTTCAGCACACCAGGCAGGGAGCAACCTCCAGTTTGCTCACTTGTACCAACTGGGGGGGCCGTGGCCCAGGCTCGGGTTGGCAGCCTGGGGCTGTTAGGGACAGAAAGTGCTGGGTCCATCAGACTAGGTTTCTCCTATCTCTCTGTGGGGATCCAGGTGTCTGCCTGTGCTTGTCCCTGGCAGGGGCAGCAGGCGGCAGGGGGCGGCGTGTGTCTCACCAAATCATCACATGTTATGCTGTGGGGTGGAAGGTAATTAAAACAGCTCCAGGTCCGCTCCTAGGGATGATCTGGAACTCAGTGCAGGCCTCAGGTGGGGGCACTTGGGAGCTCGGGGCAGGTCGGGTAGGCAGGACCTCCAGGTGAGCTGCTGCCCCAGGCTCTCCCAGCCTGGGCTTGGGGAGTGAGAGGCTACCTGCAGAATCCTCTCCAGTGGGAGAGAAGGAGGAAGTGGGGGTGGGGGTGGGAGGCGGGACTACAGGACAGGACACTACAGGCTGGAAGCCACTCCCACTGTAACAACTCACGTGACGCAGACCAGCCCCCCTCGGACTGAATCCATGTTGTGTTTGAAGGCCTGAAATGGGAAAACCACAGACTCCTCATGTAGGCTGGTGAAAAGCCAAAAAACCCAATCCTGCCAGCTCACACAACGCCCTTAAAAGAGAAGAGTTTGCCTCCTATGCACATGGGTTCAAGCCCCAAGCCCAACTGGTGCTAGGAGACCCTGGGAGGTGGAAGCAGGAGGGTCAGAAGTTCAAGGTCACCCTTGGATACCTAGGGAGTTGAGGCCAGCCGGGGCTCCCTGAGATCCTGACTCCAAAATGAACGAGTATTTCAAAATGGAAGGAAAAACAACAACAACAACAAAAAAAGCGAACAAAAACCAGAATGGCAGTAAATCCTTGAAGGTGCCTCAGAACAAAACCATTAATAATCACCAGCATCCCAGCCCTGAGAAATGGAACAAGCCACAGCTCAAGCTCTTCCACCTTTGGCAGGGCATGCGGCAGCACACCTGTAAACTCAGGAGATGGAGGCCAGCCTGGGCTACCTGAGACCCTGTCTTCGCACCACTCCACACAAATGAAATCTGTTTGGTTTCCCTCTGAAGGTGTTTACTCCAAGGGATGCCCCTGGGTTGTACCCCTGTGAAGCGATCTAGTGCCTTGGGTGGTGCCCCTGTCCCTGCAGAGCATGGGACACCACAAAGCCTGGCTCGTGGAGTACAGGGAAGGTTGCACGCGGGCGCCCACAGCCGGAGAGCGGTGGGGGGGTGCAGGCCACACAGCAGCTATGGAGAAGTGCTTGCACCCATCCGCGCAGCCGAGACCACCCAACCGTGCAAGTTTCCGCTCGGAGCTTCCAGTGCCCAAGGCACAGAGGAACACAGCCTGTTAATAGATCGCAGGAGCTCCTGTCTGCAAATGAAGTTCTGAGTCAGAGTCCTGAGCCACACAGATGGGGGCTGGAGTGGCGTGGGGGGTGGAGGTGGGGGTGGGGAAGGGGTCCAGGAGGAGACAGCAGGAGCCGTGACTGGGAAGGTTGGGGGGAGCAGGGCCTATCCACGGGGGCCTGAAGGCCATAGCCTCTGCACCCCAGAGCCACTTCCCCTTCCTTGGATGGCCTTGAACTGATGATCTGCCTCCGCCTCCCAAATGCTAGGGTAACAGGCAGGCATCACCAAAGCCAGCTACTTTCCTGACCAGGCCTTCTCATTCGGTTCCCTCAGCTGACGGTTAGACCCTTGTATGGCCACCTTAGAGTCTGGACAGGGCCCTTACTTACTCCAGACTCTTCCCCCTACCCATGGAGCTGGCCCGCCCAGCCCAGGATCCTCTGTTCTGGGGCTTCCAGCCTTTACTCTTGTGAGGTTAGGGTAACACAGGTCCTGAATGTGTTTCCCTATCCTTGCTGTACGTGAAGTCACCTGGCTACCAGGCAGCCTCCTGGGCTATCGGGATCCACAGCAATTTGGGGGTGGGGGCTGTTGATCTCTGTGGTAGGCATGTAGGGCTGGTTCTATGGCGCCATGGCAGAATTGGTGGTCCTAGGAGGCATTCTGGGATTGGAGTGAATGGGGGTGAGGGATGCAGAGAGGTAGTCTGTCACTTTAACCACTTGGCTAACCTACCCACAGCTGCATCCAGATTTGACAGCGCTGCCCCAGCCAACCTAAGTGACTCAGCTGGCATCTTCCGGGAGGTAGGAGCTGTGGAGGGGTTTATGTCAGGGAGACTGGCAGGGTGAGGTGCACAGTGCGGAAGGCAGCAGGGTAGCCAGATGCCCTCTGTAAGCCCAGCAGTGGGGTGTGTGTGTGTGTGTGTGTGTGTGTGTGTCAAGAGTTCCAGATCATTCTCCGAAGAGTTTGAGGACCGGCTAGGCTGAATGAGACCCTGTCTCAAAGCTCCCTACTGTGCCAAGGAGCTGAAGTACATCCTGAGCTCTAGGAGTCCGGCTGCCTCTGTAGATCAGCTGCCGGACAGACAACCGGGGCTTTCAACTTCACTCGCCCTAGACATCCGGTTTCCTGTCTCTCACAGGTTACTAGAGACCTCCATGCACGCCAGAGCAGAGAGGCGGCTAGCACGCTGTAGGCTCTGTGTAACCGCAGACCACTGTTGTTTTAACAACAATCCTCTCTGTTCAGAGCCCTACACACACACACACACACACACACACACACCCCGCACCCCGCTCGTTGTCCCTCTCACCAGAGTCCTCCCAAGGCTGGCAAGGCCCCAGCTCTTCCTGTGTCTTCCTCCCCATCTCTGGTGGTTATTCTCGCCTGGTGCTCAGTGTACAGGGGATTCTCTGCTGTATCCCGTGCACACTCAGCCCACTCCCGCCCCTACCCCAGGGCCTTTGCACCTGCTGTTCACTCTTTCTTTTCCCTTGGAGGTTCTGCCTCTAGGGATCTGTGGGACCCCTAGAGATCTCTCAGGTTTCTACTCTGTGGCTTCCCTCTCTCCCTCTTCTTGGCAGTGCAGGAAAGGAACTCAGGATTTTACAAATGCTACATACACGATCTGCCTGAGTACACCACCTTGAGGTGGGGGTATTTTTTAAGTTTTCTTTCTTTTTCCTTTAAAACCACCTTGTACAAAGAAAAGAAAACCCCTGCGCCTCTCCACATTACATTAGAGGCAGAGTCACACTGTATAGCCCTGGCCAGCCTCGAAGTTGCAGTGATCCTCTGCCTCTTAAGTGCTGAGGCGTCAGGCATGAGCTACCCTGCCATCTGTTATTTTTGCATTCTGCCTTGCCTGGCTGTGTTTAATCACTGTCCTCCTCTAACTGATGGTACACTGTCTCGGTTGGAACCCCAGCTTCATGGGATCATCCATTGCCTGTTTTGACTGCTGTGGTTCCCGAGTCTAGAACCAGCCTAGCTGGTGTCTGCCTGTCAGACTGTCTGTCTCCCCTCTTCCTCCTCCTCTTTGAGACAGAGTCTTTCTGTAACTCTGGCTGGCCTGAAACTTACCATGTAGACCAGGCTGTCCTTAAATACACAGCCATCTGCCTGCCTCTGCCTCCCAAGTGCTGGAATTAAAGAGACCCTGATATTACACCCAGACAAGGTGGTCTTGCACCTTAGCCTGACTGGATGGATGGATGGATGGTGGGTGAGCACATGAGTGGAGGGCTGTTGGAAGATGGAGGGGTCAAACGAGAGAAAAAGTCATGTCTAGAGAGAGGAAGTGAAATAGTAAGAAGGAAGGAAGCTAGAAAGGGTTCGCGGCCCAGGACACCGAGTCATACCCTTCCCAGGCCCTCCTACCCTGATTTCCAAGGTCACTCTCTGGGCTCTGCCCTGCTTACCTGGCCCTGGCCATGGCAGCTCCAGCCGGGCAGGGAACCAGGCCCAAACAAAGTAGCTTTTCCTTTCAGATATAGAATACACACAGCAGCTGAAAGACAGGATGAACCCCGCTGCTCAGGAAGTGCCCGAGGGCCCGGGTGGACCTTAGGAGTGGCCACAGAACTATGCACTTGGTGCTTGCAGCCTGGCCATAGACTGTCTGGAGGTTCTACACCGAAGAGGGGCGGGGCGGGGTGTGGAAGGGCAGGGCAGGTACAGACTCCTTGCCCCTCATTCCTCAGAGCGTGCTACTGGTAGCCAGCTGGGCCACCACTGGACTTTCCCTCTCCCTGTTCCCTGATTCAGAGGGTGTCCCTGTGGCTGGCCATGTGCCACCAAGAAGCTGTGGCGATGTCTCTAACGACTCTAGCTCTGAGTCTGAGAGCAGGCTAGAGCATTCCAGCGCCTCCCCCACAGGCCTTGTTTCGAACTCAGCATCCTCAGGAATCTTCCCTGTGTGGCCCTCACTGTCCCCAGCTCACAGGACAGGCCCTATGCTCTCTGGTCCCCCAGTTTTGGAATCTGAACGAACTGTGCTGAGCGTCAGGCTTTAGTACAGGGAAAAGACGCGTTTGAGATGTCAGTCATGATGGTTCTAAAACCCAGCCCCTAAGTGAGATGTGATGATCCACACCTGAGGTGACTCACAGCACTGGGAGGCTGAGGCAGGAGGAGTTCCTGGTCAGCCTGGGCTAGAGAGAGAGTGAATGAGAAAGAAAGAGAATACACACACACACACACACACACACACACACACACACACACGGAAAGAGAGGAGAGAGAGACCACCTGGTATCTTTAGAACCCAGAGATTGGGTCTAGTTGAATCTATAACCCTCATGGTGGTATTGGTACACACCAGCAACTCCAGCGCCGAGGAGGAGGAGGAGGAGGAGGAGGAGGAGGAGGAGGAGGAGCCGGAGCCTGGAGAATCAGAGGTTCATGGGCTACACATGAGATCTGTCTCAAAAAATATGAGCTTCTGTGAGCTTCCGAAGCTGCAGGAGCTAATTGGGCTTTAGGCTCCATCTTAGCTCCCAGGCCAGAACCACCAGCCAGCTGCAGGCATAGCCAAGGTGCATACCCAGCCCAACTGTGCCTGTAGGCTGGCTCTGGTCCACATTGGCTGCTGATCATGTGACACAAGACCCTCAGCAAGAAGCACCCTAGCAGGCCCTTCCAGACCTCCCAATGTACAGAAGTTTGTGCAAAAATGAGTTGGTGGTCTCACACCATTAAGTTCCGCATATTTGTTATGCAGCAGTTGCCATGGGAACATTGCACCCAAAGCCCTCGGTAGTCCTCTGTTTCCGGCCCACCTTGTCTGCCAGTTGGAACCACTCCTAGGCTGGACCCAACGCCAGAAGATAGCTTCCTGTCTTTTGAAAGTGAGGTCAGGGAGCTGATGGGCAGCTCTGTCAGGGTAGCAGGACATTCTGGGCTCACCCTGATGCAGGGGATAGACCATCTTTGAGCTGGCAACTGTGGGATCCCAGCAGGGGGCTGCGACTCAGAGGCCATTGCGAACACAGCACCCTCCATTCTTCTGTCCCCCTCCTCCATCCATGACAGACGTTTGTGAAAGGCGTTGCTCTAGCTGTGGCAGGGTGGCCGGGCACAACCCTCAGGCCCAGTTCGTGGTTCCAAAGAGAGGGTGAACTCCAGAAGCAGGGTTCAAGCAGTGACCAATCAGAAGCTGGTGATGCATCCGGGCTTGTTGCAGATCATGGGTGTCTCCTCCTTCCCTGTCTCTGTGTCTGTGCTTGTGTTTGAGACAGGGTCTCATGTAGCCCAGGTTGGTCTTAAACTTACTATGTAACCAAGGATGATCTTTGTTGGGTTAAAGTGGTGAGTGGTGTGTGTCCCTACCACCATTTAACCCAACAGATGTTGACCCTCTGATGCTGATATCACAGGTATCTATCAACATACCCGGTTTGTATGGTGCTAGGGATCTGGAAAAGCCAAAAGTAACAGCCGTAAGGTCTCAAGTTTGAGTTTTCACAGGCAGCCTGTCACATCCCCCTTTGAAAGAATTCTTCAGTTACAGCCACTGACCTGCTTCTATCACCCAGGAAGTTCTTTCTGTTGTCTGACCTCTTTGACTGCTATGCTCTATCCATGGTGGCAGGAACTATTGTACTGGACTCTGGAGTCCTGTGGAACCAGGGCAGTAGGCTTTGTATGGGATGCACAGACTGGTACCCAGAGAGAAGCACCTGGATGCAGAAAGGTCCAGAGCTAAGGGTGGAGAAAGCTGACTGGGCCCTGATAGGAAGATGGAGCCAATGCAGAGAACTAGCTCTTGTAGCTGGGAACACAGATCTTGATGGGGTTCATGTCCTGATTTGGGGCTCCTCTCAGCCACCATGAGGACAAAGTCCTCTGTCAGCTGCCCTACTGGAGCCCGATTAGCCCAGGAGATCCTATAGATCAATGTTTTCAACCTGTGGGTCGTGATCTTCTTGGAGCTAACGCAACCCTTCCAAAGGAGGTCACCTATCAGATATCCTGCAGATCAGACACTTACATTGTGATTCCTATCAGCCCAATTGCAGTTATGAAGTAGCAGTGAAAATGATTTTCTAGCTAGAGGCCACCACAACATGAGCGTATCAAAGGGTCACAGTATTAGGAAGGTTGAACCCACTGATACGGTTTGAGGCAAGCCTGGGCTACAGGAGACCCTATTTCAAGTAAGAGAACAGACCCTGCTTGTCAAAGGCCAGTGTTGGGACAGGGCTGTGGCCGAGAGTCACAGCAGGCTGGACACTTTGGGAGGAGAGACTCCAGTCTCAGCTCAGATCGTGGTTCTAATGTCCTCTGGGAATGGCTAACCTTTGATTGCAGGTTGAGGGGTACAGTGCTCTGGGGGGGCGTCATCTCTGTCCTTGAAGAATGTACCTTCAAGGCCTCAAGGAGGCTGGCCACGTTGGATGGTCTATTCCTGAGACCCTGAGATTCCGAGCTCTTCTGTTTCCTGAAGCTGGGTGACACAGTGCTAGCCAGGCTGGGCAGAGGGCTGGGGCCTGGCAGGCACGTGGGACAAATGACTGATTGGAGTGTATTAGAGGAGAAGCCGGAAGACCTGGGCTGGCCGTTGGTCCAGCGCTACAGTTCCTTCATAGAAACCTTCTAGAATCTTCCCTGCCTTGGGGCTTCCTCAGTCTGCACAAGCAGATAGACACGCTGAGATTAAAGTCCTCAGGCTGACACTAACCCAGGGCAGGCAAGCAAGAGGATGAGGACCCTGCAGGCTTTTCCACCCCTGGGTGGGACAATCAGACTGAGTGCCAACCAACAACAGGGCAAGTCCTGGGGCTCCACTGAGCCTGAGCTTCTCAAGGTCTCCAGCATAAACCGTTCCCCGAGACAGCCTTAGGATCTGATTTGGGAGAATTCAGATGAAATGAGATCCCAGATCACTGTCTCTCACTCTGAGACTTCAACAGACTGACCAGCTAACTTCTCTGGGCTGGATTCTCCTCACCGACCGAGAAATCTTAATGGTGCCCACAGCCAGACACTGACTCGGGATTTGGCATTGAGATTGCTCTCCCAGGGCAGGGGAATTTCTGTGAGGTACTGTGAGGGTGGACATGTGACCTTGTCAGAACCCACAGAACTGACCACATGGCAAGCCTTGCCACAGACTTGAGCTTCAGCTGAGCCGTGGGCATTGGCTTGTCAATCATAGTGAGCTGTCAATCAATCGTAGTGAATGCACCACGAGATGGTACAGTAGATCTGATCATGGGAGCATCACATTGCCACTCCCCTGCCCCAGTCTCATGTAGCCCAGGCTGGCCTCCAATTCACTATGTAGCCAAGGATGACTTTGGACTCCGACCCTCCTGCCTCTACCTCCCCAGTACTTGGATTACAGGCAGGCACTACCGACCCAGTTTAAACAGTCCTGAGGATGAAGCCAGGGCTTCCTGCATGCTAGGCAGGGGCTCTGCCAACTGAACGGCTTTCCCAGCCACCATTCAGGGTTCCTGGAACCTTAAAATGTTCTAAAACAAAGTCAGTGCTATTTTTGGGAGGCCTGTAATCCCAGAACTTTGGAAGAGGAGGCGCAGAAGGATCAGAAGATACAGGTCGTCCTCAGCTATATAGTAAGTTTGAGGCAGAGGCAAGCCTGGGCTACATAAAAACCCCATCTCAACAAAAACAAAAAGGAAAACCAAATCAATTTCTTTCTTTCTTCCTCCCTCCCTCCCTCCCTTCTTTTCTTTTTTCTTTTCTTTCTTGGAAACAGAATCTGAGCCAGGCAGTAGTGGTATATACCTTTTAATCTCAGCACTGTGGAGGCAGAGGCAGGTAGATCTCTATGAGTTTGAGTCCAGCCTGGTCTACAAAGCGAGTTCCAGGATAGCCAGTACTACATAGCAAGACCCTGCTCAAATAAAAAAAAAATGTTTATTGTGTGTGTGTGGGTGTTCGCTTGTATGTATAGCTGTGTGCCATGAGCATGCAGTTCACACAGAGGCCAGAAGAGGGCGCTAGCTCTACCTGGAACCGTCTATGTGAGTCACCAATGGGGGTTCTGGGAACTGAAGTTCCACAAGAGCAGCCAGTGATTTTAACTGCTTTGCCATCTCCCTGGCCCCCAGCCCTTGCCTAGCCCATGAAGCCTCTCTCAACTCCTCTTCCACTCCTTCCTGCCCCAGGATCTTTGCACAGGGCATTTGCTCTATCTGGCTTGTCCGTTAAAGCCTCAGCTTCCCTGGTAAGCCTCGACCTCTCCCTGCCCATTCCCTATAGATCCAGCCTCTCTGGGAGCTCGAGTCACGTGTCACCACACCCATACTTCCAAGACACACAGTAAAACTGCATGTAATTTAGGGGAGTGACCCGGATCTGCACCAGAACCCCAATTCCAAGAGGGTGTGTGCTCACAGGATCCCCGTGCGCTCGGCACTTCCTTGAGCGACCAGCACACATTGCAGCCCCCTTCCCCCAAGACTCTTAGCCCCACAGTCCAAAGTTGAGGTTGTTTTCTGTAGCCAGAGAGACCCTTTCCTGAGAAGGGGTCACCAACTCTTCAGGCCTGAGGTCTGGCAAGGCAGAGCATGGCTCGTAGTCCCAGCTCCCTGGAGGTCTCACAGCTCCTGGTGTCTGGCTAGGGTCAGGCTGTACTACACCAGGCCTTGCAGGGAAATCTCTGTTCTTTTCATGAAGGCCCAGGAGCTGGATGGGGTGTGGGAGGAAGAGGCCGGCTGTTCTCCATCTGGCCTGAGGCCTCCTCTACTGCCCCGGAACAAGGGCCCCAGTGTCTTCTCAGCTCCTGGACAAACAGCAGGCCTTTCTCTCCCTCTCTCCACTAGGAGTGCCTGGGCTGTGACCCATTCCTGCCCCCTTAGGAGGGCATGGTACACCCTCCTCATGCCACCCCATCCCCCCTTACTTATAAAGGATCTAGAAAACAGGCCAGCCAACTTGGTGTGGGAGAGGACCTGCTGAGTGGATGACCACGCATGTTTTAGTAGTTTTCAGTTCAGGCAGTTTTGGGCAAGGCTGGCTTAAATGCTTCCTTCCTGCCAAGGTAGGTGTGGGCATAGCTGGAGGCCAGAGCCAATCCCAGGTAGACTTGGCATCAGTGTTTTGCCTCCTGTCAATCAAGACTTGGTCCTGCTCAACCAGGCCCTGGGAACTTCTTCAGGTAGTTTTCCTTCGCTACAAATTTCCAAGGCCCAGGATCCTTGTCTTCTGACTCCTTGGCCGTGAGGTACAGAAACCCAAACATATCCACAGATGCCTGTGTGCTTCCCCCCCTCCCCCAGCTCCCTCCAAGCCCATCTGGGTGTCAGGCTGAGGGTGACCAGAACTGCGATCCGCCTAGTTCCCCAGCTCAGACAAAGTGTCAACATCTCAGCCTAGGTTCCTGACAGCCTAGCCAGTGTGTGAAGCATATGTCCATGGTACTTACTGTTCAGTGCTTGAGGGGATTAGGGACCTCGTCTGTGGAGCTCTTGATGAAATTCAAAAAGCCCTATCCTTGGCAGTACAACCAAAATTCCAGAGCTAGATTGTGTTTTTAAAAATGTGTGTGCGTGTGTTTGTATTTGTGTATATGTGTGTTTATGTGTACATGTATATGTGCATGTGTGTTTATGTGTGCACGTGTATATATTTGCATGAACATATGTATTTGTATATTTGTGTGTATGTGTGTATTTGTGCGCATGTGTGTGTATGTGTGTGTTTATGTGTATACTTGTGTGTATGTGTGTTTATGTGTATACTTGTGTGTATGGGTTGTATATGTGTGCATGTGTACATGTATGTGTTTGTGCATGCGTGTGTGTGTGTGTGTGTGTGTGTGTATTTGTATGCATGTGCATGCCAGAGGCCCAGAGGCTGAGTCAGGTATCTTCCTGTATTGCTCCCCACCTTATATTTGGAGACAAGATCTTTCTTTCGCTGAACATGGAGCTAGTTGATTGCCTGACAGATCCTCCTGTTGCCCACCAAGGCCGGGGTTACAGGCTCACACCACTGTGCCTAGCTTTACGTGGGTTTTAGGGCCTAGCATGCACTTTACCCTGTGAGCTATCTCCCCAGTTCCTAGATTTCTCCTTTCCCTTTTCTTTTGATTGATTATTTGTGAGACAAGGTCTTGGTATGTAGCCCTGGCCTGTAATTAAGTAACTTATTTAATTATTTACTTTTGTGTGTGTGCCTGTGGGCACTGGTGAGTCACAGCATGCATGTGGAGGTCAGAAGCTAATTTCTCTCCTTCCACCATATGGGTTCTGGGGATGGGACCCTCTGGGGATAGGCAGGCTTGGTGAGCCATCTTGTTAGACCTTCTTGTCATTTCTTTGAGACAGGGTCTTGGTGTGTCACCCAGGCTGGGCTCCACCTCACAGTTCCTCTGCCTCCCACTGCTGTAATTACAGGGGTGTGCGACCACACCCAGCGGAGAGAGTACAGACTCACGATCTGCAAAACAATCACTTCCACTAGATGTTCTTATTTGGCTCTCCAGACCCACTGCCCACACCTGTGCACTTGCTTTGACCTCCTCCCCCTCTCCCCACAGAAGGGGGCTGTGCTTCGGGGCTGGAGTTACCCAGCTCCCCTGGGCTGTCTGCAGTTTGTGCCAGGTGGGAGGCTGGAGGGCTGGATGAGAAAGATGTGGGGGTGTTTGTTCTCTGTCTGCCACACCCAGATTGGCAGTGGCTAGGCCTGGCTCTTGGGAGCCTCTTCCTAGGGAGGAGGGTAGCCTTTTACTGGCCAGCTCCAGGGCACCCTGTGGTCATCTTGGTTACCCCTTAACCGTGTCAGCGCTACTGCAGGTCTGGCAAGTCCTAACCTCTCTTGAACCAGTCCTGGACATGTTGTGCCTGCTGTATGTCCGTGTCTGACTAGCCACACTCTATTGTTTTTCAAAGGACACCGAGACACAGGGATTTTCTTTGCAACAGTGAGTGGCTACCGCTGATCCTGTGATCTGACTCCAGGCTTGGCTTTCACTGTGTCGGAGATGGGCCCTGCATGGGAAAGTTTAGGGTCAGGCCTTTTGTGGGGGGAAGACCTGGCATAGAGGCCATCTGATTTGGGGACTCCAGACCAGAGTCTATGCTCTATGAAGGCCCGCTGGTGGGGTAGGGTGGAGTGGGGGCTGTCTTCCGTGACCAACAGCCAGTTAATTCCAGCCCTATGTCTCTTACCTCTTATGTCCTGGAACCACAGCTGTGGTCCAGTCTTCTGAGTTCCTGTGCATGGTGTAGGTGGTCACCCAACGTCTGGAAGAAATAGATACCTTTAATGAGGGCATGGGGTTACAGGCAACGCAAGCCTTCCCAAGACACTGAGCGTGGATTTCCGTGTGTGGCTAAGGGCATGAGCGAAAGTGCCCTGAACAAGGGAGTGTGCCGGCTCCCGGGGATCCTGCACACCCTCAGCTGTGGCTGACGGGCTCCCTGCTGTGGGTGGGGTGCCCGGCCAGGGCAGCTGATGACATAGGGAAGGAATTCTCTGGGAACCCAGCGGGCCTGGACTGGCACCCCACCCACGGGGGGTGACCCAGCTGGTGGCTGCCACTTTGAGTCAGCCACGAGCTGGGCCCCGCCCCCTTCCTGGTTTCATCCATCCCGGTCCCGCCCCCTCCAGGCTCCTCCCCTCTCCTGACACTGCAGTAAGGAATAGAAGAGACCTTTGAAAACTGTCTGTCTTCTGTCCCAAAGCAAGAGTGTGTGGGTGGTGGTGGTGTGTTCTCAGCCTTCCCAGCTGCAATCAGAGGGACCTTGAAGGCCAGGCCAGGCCATGGTGACACCTGGGGTGGTGACAGTGACATGAAACCTGTTTACCAGAAGGACCCTGGATCCTGGAGGGTTGTAAACTTCGTTGAATACCACACAGCAGAGCCTGGTCAGGTCTCCAGGAGTGTGTGTGGATTGAGGGGACACTGATTCAGGGAACTTGGGTTCCAGACTGCCCCCTTCTATACCACTGTCCTCTTCAGAATTCTGGCAATAGTCTGAGCCCCCCTCCCCCACCCCCTCATCTCAGCCTGAGTGGGCAGCCTGAAGGGTCTACCTGTGTGATTTCTGAACGTTTGCCTTCTTTGGTGGCAAGCTCTGGAATTAAAAAGATGAAAAAAAAAAAAATGATGTGAAATTGCAGGGCATGGTAGGCATGGTAACATAGGCCTGCAGTCTCAGTGGTTCCAGAATTGGATGGGAGAAGGGTCACAGGTTCAAGGTTGCCTGGGCTACAGACCGGGTTGAGGGTTAGCCTGGGCAATCCAACCGATATACTGTCTCATAATATGAAGTTTTGAAAACGTAGCTAGAGTGTAACACAGTGGCAGAGCATTCTTTCACCTGTTATATCTGAGGCCTTGGGCTTGATCCTCAGTACAGAAGTCTGGCTTCTGGGAATTCTGTTTGTGGTTCCCAACAGTATCATCCATCCCTCTGCTTGCTTCCTGGGAGAGGTTCTTTTGGGAGACGGGACTATCATCAGGTCCCATCTGTGGCACCTGGGAGACATCCAACCTTATTGAGGATGGGTCCTGGGCCAGGCTGACCTGTTGCTTTGGGGGACAATGGCAACCTCTTTTCTGGGTCTGAAGTTGGTCCCAGCTTGATGGCCACTCTGAAGGGCTGGGCCACCATCTCCCCCCCCCCCCACACACACCCCAACTCCTTCGGGAATCTCCTGCAGTTAGTTCCTTCCCCAACTGGGACTCCCAGCTCCCAGTGGGGGTTTGGTGTCTGGGTTAATCCGTGTTCTTTCTGGTTCAGTTCCACCTAAATTCACTAAACCTTTCCGTGTGCCTGGCCAGAGGACATGGAGTGAAGCAGACAAGCCTTCCTCCATCTGAGCCTCAAAGTCTACTGTAGGAAGCAGAGAGGAGGCATCACTACGGCCCACACGGTCTCTGACAGTGGGAGAATGAAGACTGGCTGGTAAAAACACTGATGAGGATGCCCCCTCAGCAGGCATAGCCCTCCATGGCCGGTGGGAGTGTCTCCTATGAAGCTGATGGTGCCCAATGCCTGGAACCCATCAAGGCAAATCTACCTTTTGTCTCTCCCCCCCCCCTTGACTTGTTTATTTTAGTGCGCAAGTATTTTGTATGTGTATGGATATGTACCATATGCCTGGTAGCTCAGAAGAGAGCATCAGATCCCCAAACTAGAGTTCTGGATGATTGATTGTTGTGTAGGACTAACTGCCAAGCCAGCAACCTCCATTCTAAGGAGTTCTGCTGGGCCTGTTGCCTCTTTACCTTTTCTCACAGGAGGGAGGGCCATGGCACCCTCTCTTGAGTATCCAGCTACCCTTCCCAATTAGATGCACACAATTGTATCCTAACTGGGTGTGGTCTTGGGGGAAGGAAGGAGGATCTAGGTGGGAAGACTGAGGGGCGGGGACTCAGTCTATGCCAGTGGCTGTCAATCTTCCCCCCCCCCCACACCCCCCCCCCCCCCCCCCCCCCCCCCCGAGACAGGGTCATTCTTCCTTTTTTTTCGAGACAGGGTTTCTCTGTAGTCCTGGCTGTCCTGGAACACACTCTGTATACCAGGCTGGCCTCGAACTCAGAAATCCTCCTGCCTCTGCCTCCCATTTTGGCATCTCATTTTGTCCTTGGGCCTTAGGAAGCATAGTGGGCCTTGTTGAAGATGTTTGTGGGCAGCCACTGTATGGGTCCTTTTCTGTTTTGAGACAGGATCTCACTGTGTAGCCCAGGCTGGCCTGAAACTCACAGCCATCCTTGTCTTTGCCTCAAGAATGTTGGGTAGAAGTGCATGCCACATGGCTCTCCTGGACTCTGGCTTCCCCCTCTTTCTTAAGACAGTGTCTCTGGAGGCCTCGGCTGTACTTGGACTTCCCCTGTAGCTGAGGAACCTCTGATCTCCTGCCTCTACCTCCTTCGTGATTAAACCAAGGCTGATTAATGTGGTGCAGGGGATGAAAGCCGCTAGGTAAGCTCTCGGTTGGTTGAGCCACACACCAGAACTATTACTCATGGACTCTGGAGTGGGCCCCCGGCATGGCCGCCCTCTTGAAGGCCAGCCAGATACCTGCAGAGGATACAAGATTGAGGAGGGAGAGACAGTTTGGGGTCTGGCCCACTGGACTGGGTTCTACAGACCCTGTCTTGTGGGCAGCAGAGAACTCCTGAAGAGCTTCACGCTTCAGGGTCATGGATCAAGCTAGCCATAATCCATATGGAGGATTCTTGGCAGGGCAGGGGCGGGGGCTAGGCTCCCAGATGGTTAGCACCCCCACCACTCAACTGTACTCTGACTCCACCATCTATTGCATAAAACAAACAAACAAACAAACAAAACCAAAAACCCAAAAAACCTGGCTGAACCTTTCTTTAAACCAGTACCACCTCAGAACTCCTGATGGAGCTGGCTTGGCAGGACCTGGGGTGGTCCTGTGGAAACAACCTCATGTTCCAGAATCCCTAGAGGCAGTAGGTGTGGCAGGGGCTGGCAATGGATCTTCCTCTTTGGACTTCTCAGTGGGATGGGAGGTATGCTCCCTACCTCTGAGTGTTTCCTGGTCGACAGAGACATGGAGGCTCAGAGCATCCAGGCCCAGAGTGGAGGGACTTCCTTCACCTGGCTCTGAGACAGTGGCTGAATGTGGTGACACAGAAGGACCAGGAGGCAGGGGAGGGGTCACCAGAGAGCCATTGTCCAACCTTTGGCTTTTTATCCCCAAACCTCAGGGAAAGAAATAGGCAGGCTTGATCAGACACTGGTGAGGAACAGAGGCTCTGCACATAGTAGGTGTCTTAATTACTCTTCTATTACTGTGAAGAGAAACCATAACCTTGGCATCTCACGATCAACTGTAACCCAAGGGCCAAATAAATCCTTTCCCCCCCAAATCGCTTCTTGATAGTGGTGCTTTTTTTTTTTCTTCTCGATCCCAGCCCAAAGACTGATTTATTTATTATATGTGAGTACACTGTCGCTGTCTTCAGACACCCCAGAAGAGGCATCAGATCCCATTACAGATGGTTGTGAGCCACCCTGTGGTTGCTGGGAATTGAACTTAGGACCTCTGGAAGAAGAGCCAGTGCTCGTAACCGCTGAGCCTTCTCTCTAGTCCTGATAATGGTGTTTTATCACAGCAATAGAAAGCCAACTAGGGCCATACGTTTTTTAGGGTTGGGGGTGTCGCTCAGTTGGTGCTTGCCTAACATACCTGGAGCCCTGGGTTCCTCTTCCATTAAGGCGTAAGCTGGGCATGGTAGTTCCTGCTGGAAGATCAGAGCTGGAGGTGTTTACTGCGTAAGATGTTGATTTTTGCTTTAAAAAAAAAATCAGCTTAGTAAAGACAAACATTCAAAGCGTTGTAAAAATATTCTTTTGAATATATCTAGAAGAAGGTGTGAGGTCTGGGCCGGATGTAGAATTTGAGTGACTGTGGGCACTAGTGTAGTGGACTGGGACTAGGACTTTCATCCAAGTTCTTGGGGTCTTCATGGACTTTGGTTTATTTGTTTACGTGTATGGGTGCTTTGCTTGCTTGTATGTCTGGCACCAGGAGTGTCCCCGGTGCCTGCAGAAGCCAGAAAAGGGTGTCACATCCCCTGGAACTGGAGTTACAGACAGTTGTAAGTTACCGTGTGGGTGGTAGGAATTGAACTTGGATCCTCTGAGTAGGTAGTTAAGAGCAGGCGGTGCTCTTAACTACTCAGCCATCTGTCCAGCCCATCTTTCTTTTTATTTGAGGCAGGCTCTCATGTACCCTAGGTGAGCCTCGAACTTATTATATGAATTCCCAGTCCTCCTGCGTCTACTCCCCCATTAAAGGCTTGCATAGCTACTACTATTAGCTCTACGGGTCTTGGTAAAAATCCCATGCACTCAAGAATTCTTCTCTGTGCAGGTCAGCAGCTGTCTCACGGCTGGCGGCTGTCTCCACCCCTCCTGGGTCTCTTCCTGCTTCTGTCTCCAGTCCCCTCCTCCTTTTCTCCCAGGGACAAACGCCCCCATTCCCGCCCCTCAGGAAATAAGGGGGGGGGAGGGAAGGAGGGGGCAAACGTGATCAAAAGGGGGGTGGCGGGGGCGGCATTCTTATCTCGGTAGTTCAAACCAAAGCACTAGGAAGCAAACGCCCAGCCTCCGTGGCGCAGAACAGAAAGTAGTCAACTTGGCGATGAGTTTTGAGGGCTGAACTTTGTGAGCAAGGGCCCGCTACAGGAACTTGTTTCAGTGGGCGCAGGGGTGCACTGTTAACTAGAGGAGGTCATGCTCTCTCCTTCCCAGTATTATTTTTAATTATTTGAAAGCAAAGACAGAAGGAGCCAGGAGAAAATGGAGCCAATTCCTTCTGGAAAGAGAGCGGCTGAACTGATTCGGAAGTTGGATCTCTTTGTACACAGGAATGGGGGGGGGGGAGAGAGAGAGAGAGACCAAAAAAACCAACAACAACAACAAAACCCCAAACCCACCCCATTGCTTCATTTCCCCTCAAAGTCCCAGCACTTTTGATTGTGCAATGGAAAGACTTTTCATGTTGAGAGAAATTAATCCTGATTTGCAACGCTAAGGGCTTGAGCGCACATCTAGGCGCAAGAAGGTTCTCAGCTGGGCGCGGTTGCCGCAGGGTGACCAGCCACGCGTGGGTCGCAGGCTAGGCGATCTGGGGATCTCCGAGGGTGGAGAGCCCCCGAGGTGCAGCGCGGTGCCGGTGGACAGCCGTCTAGAGAGCGCGCTAGAGCCTGGGGGTTGTCCGGTGGCACGCTGGGCGCTTTTGGGGGTGCAGGCGAGCACGCGCGCAGTGTAGAGGAGGCCGAGCCCGGGGCGCGGGTGCACGTGGGAGCTGCGGCGGGGGCGGGGTGGGGCGGGGTGTGGCCTCCCCGCCTCCCAGGCGGGATTTGCATGTGTGTGGCGGCCCCAGACTTCCTGCTCCTTCCCGGCTGCAGGTACGCGCGGGCCGGGCCGGGCTGGGCTGGAGGGCTGCGGGTGCACAGAGACGCGGGCACCTCCTCACCCGGACCCCGGCCGCGCCCCGCCTCCTCACTCTCCAGTGGCCGCCAGCCTACCCTGGCCGTCCCAATCGTCTGGGTCGCCGGGCTGCGAGGTGGCACTGCGTCCCTCTCCGCCTAGTGCGCCTCAGTCTTCTGCACCGAGCCTGGCAGCTCGCTCCTGGGCGACCTTGCCGCCTCGAGCCCTGGAGGGCCAAAGCCATGAATGAAATGTCCAGCTTTCTTCACATCGGGGACATTGTGTCCCTGTACGCCGAGGGCTCCGTCAATGGCTTCATCAGCACTTTGGGGTGAGTGAGCCTAGGGCAAAGAGGGGGGCATCGGGGCTACGGTACCAGCTGCTTGTCTCCCAGTGTCCCGTCCCCTACCCCCTTGATAGAAGGCTTGGACAACCCAGTCTTCAGAAGCGAGAGGACGCTGACCCCCCTCTCTTAGAGAAAGGAAGTAAGTGTGCTGTTTGCTCAGGTAGTAGTCGGGTGCCCTGGGGAGTTCCAGGAGGCGTCAGGGCCCACGAAGCCCGCCACTTCTGGCACAATCCTTAACTCGCGGCTGAAGGGTTTGGACTTCCTCTGCAAGTGGTCCTGGGATGGTGCAGGTGGCTGGGGCCTGAGTTGGAGAGGGCCTGGATGTGCGTGTCTGCGATTGGGGGTAGGGTGCTTGGGTTGGCTCAGCCTGGAGCCTGGCACGCACCTCAATAGCCCCATCTTGAATCGGTTTGTTTGTTTATTTAGAGAGGTAGCATCTTTTCACTCTTCTTCTGCCCCATCCCCTCTTCAGAGTGTTTCCTTTACCCTCCCTGTCCAGGCAGCCCAGGTCTTGGCCAGCTGGCTCCCTCTCACCGCCAACCCCCCCCCTCCCACTCCCCCATCCCCCATCAATTTCCTGTGTAGTTACTCTGGCGCCCCTGGGTCCCTAGTCCCAGGTTCTCTAGAGCACTTTGCAAATATTAATTAATTCTGGCTGTCACCCCCCGGGGTCCGGGCTGGATAAACAGGGAATTGATTGCATCCCATGCTGGTGCCAGCCCAGGTGCTGGGAGAGGTTAGAATCCTTGTAACTTTCTGGAGAGCCCCTGGGCACCTTGCTGCTGGAGGTATGGAGGGAGTACGCAGACCAGGATCTGGTCTTTTTGCCCCATTTTCGGGTGGGTGGGGTGGTGGTGGCTAATGTTCTGTGGTCTCATCTTTTCTCCTCTCTGGGGGCTTTGGAAGTGTGTCAGGAAGTCTCATTTCAAAGTTAGCCCTGCAGGTGGGATGCTCCTGGCTCACTTGCTCTCTCCCGAGGAGGCTGAGATGGGAGCTCCAGCTTTCCTCTCTTCTCCCAGCATCCTCCTGGCTCTCCTTCACACCTCCCTGGTCAGATGGAGATTCCTACACATACACACCTCTCCATCAGATTTCTCTTCCCAAGTTGCCCAGAGAAGAGGGATGGAGCCACATCTGGGCCAGCATCTTTGCAGGCCTGGCTCAGAGCCCTGCCAGGGCCCTTCCTGGGGAGCTACAGGGGATCTGGGAAGTTAGCACTTCACATGCTGCGTGGGACAGGGTGTGTGTTGGGGGAAGGGGCAAAGCCAAAGGTGGGAGCCCCAATCCCCCCCAACCCTGCAGGTTCTTAGAAGAAATAGTCACATTGTGTGGATGTGTCTGGCTTGGGGCTGAGCACAGGGTAGACATTGTTTAAGAACCTTGAGAATAGAGCCAAGGAGAGGATCTAAGTAAGGTCCCTTTCCCTGTCCTCAGGTAGTCTCCCTCATCTGGGAACCCCTTTACTGGCTCTCTCTTTTTAAAAATTATTTCATGTGTATGAATGTTTTGCTGGCATGGGTGTCTGTATACCATGTGGGTGCTCCGTGGCTGGAGAGGCCAGAGAGCCCATTGGAAGTCCTGAGACTGCAGTTACAGAAGGGTGTGAGCCACCTTGTGGGTGTTGGGGTTGAACTCAGGTCCTGTGCAAGAGAAGTCAGTGCTCTAAAGCACTGAGCTATGTCTCCAGCTTCTGCGCCCCAGTTCTTAGGATACTTTCTTCCTCTTGGTCCTTCCTGCCCCAGGGGCTGCTACTTTTAGTCCATCTGGACCTCAGGGTAGGTCTCAGGGACATCTGAGAACCCTTGACCCCCAGAGTACTACCTCTTGCTATGTCCTCCCCTCCCTGCCCCTGAAAACTGGCAGATGCTTTCCCAGCCTAGCCCTAGGGGGCAGGCCTCATCCCCCCCCCCAATACACCGGAAGTTCAGGTGTTTCCTGGAACCTCCCCCTGGTCTTTGCTCCCCTGTGACTCCCTGAGTAAATCTGCCCCACCCCCTGAGACCTGGCCCCAAATAGCTTCTTTTAGAAGAGCTGAGACCCCACCTTCCAGGGCAGAGTTAATCCTGTTTTGGGTTTTGTTTTCTGTGATATTTCCAAACTGCTCTCTGGTACAAACGGGGCTCCGTGGGCTCCCTGTAGGCCAGCTAATGCTGCAGAGCTGAAGGTGGAGGCTGCACTGTGCTGGGACTTGTGGATTTCCTGCTTCTAGCTTCGAGCCGATGAAGAAGGATTGACAGTACTTTGACCAGTTCCTTGAGAACTCTTGTAGATCCTGTGGAGTGGGGTCTGTGATCCCAGTACTCGGGAGGAGGTGGCCGGTGGACATGAATTGAAGGACAGCCTCTGCTATTTAAGGAGGTGAAGGGTAGCCTGGGCTACAAAGGTGCTTGTCTTCAAAACAAAACATAGAAACAAGGCAGACAAACAAAAGGACCAAACTTGGTGGACACATAGACTATAAGAGACTACATACTCAGTCTGACTGAACCAACTTCTGTTTCCTTTTCTGCAGAGCTGGGAGTGGGACCCTAGTTTGAGGCACGTGAACCGTACGTGTCGGTACGTTCCTGTGTACTGCCTCTGAGCTGTGTTATAAGTAAAGCCTCCAGGGCCAGGAGCTAGGCTCTATGAGGCTCTCAACTCCTCTTACTCAAGTCTGTCTGTCCCCACTCTTAATTCTGCTCTGGCAGCCTTTCCTGGGGCTGTTGGCACCCAGGGGCATGAACCCTGGGCCTGGTGTGATAGAGCGTCTGGGCCCATCTCAGTGCCCAGTGTCTGGCATTCAGTTAGAGAATTTGTTGAAGACAGGGCAGCCTTAGTGGGCAGAAGGCTGGCCCAGCTGGGGAGGTGGGAGGGGTCTCTGGTTGAGTTGGAAGGTGCAGCAGCTTGGGGTTTGGGGCCAGAGCACTTAAGGAGACAGCCAGTCGAAGCCTCCTGGATAATTAGAGGTCCTGTGAAGATTGTACATTTACTGGGTTGGGAGGCTGGGAGGGGTCTGGGGAGTGGATCTAGCAGGCCCACACCTGTCCTTGGCAGGGAAGCGTGGCCAATGGCCTCGCCCCTCACCCAGGTGGAGGCCTAAGAGGCCAGAGTTGGAGCTGAGGACCTGGGAGGAAGAGGGGGCTTGCTGTGGCTAGTAGCCAGCTCTCCCTTACAGGAGCACTGGGCGGACCTGTCAGGTCCCATCTGGTTCCCTGGAGATCTTTTAGTGTTCCTGGAGTGGCTGCAGGCCCCCGGAGATTGAGTTGGGGGTGCAGGTGAACTAAATTTTGAAGAGAGGCATCTGTCAGGGCGACTTTGCTGCTGGGGTCACTTTTGAGGGGGGTGTGCACCCCTGGACCTGGATCACCCTACCGTGGGGTAGTCAGCACACAGGGTCAAGAGGGTCCTGGGCTCCTCCTGAAGCATTCTCTGTCCTTCTGTCCTTACCTAACATATCTTGGGAGGGTGGGCGCTAGAGATGAAGACCCTAAGTACGGAGGAAGTGTGGGAGGCCTTGGGTTCCCAGATGATGAGGCTCCCTGGGCCAGGCTCCTCAGGGGCATGCTCTCTGGTTCCTAATCCATCACTAACTGAACGTTTCCACAACGCTGCCTTCTCAGAGTAACTGTCCCGCCCCCACCCCCCACCTCCATGCTTGGGTCAAACCCAGGGCTCTGCCAGAGGAATTACATCTCTAGTGCATTCTGTGTATTCACACTTTTTTTTTTAAAAAAGAAAGATTTAATGCTGGGTGTAGTGGTGCACGCCTTTAAACCCAGCACTCAGGAGGCAGAGGCAGGCTGATCTCTTGAGTTCAAGGCCAGCCTGGGCTACAGAGCAAGTTCCAGGGCAGCCAGGGCTACACAGTAAGACCCTGTCTAGGGGAAAAAAAAAAAAGTTTAATTTTGTGTGTGTGTGTGTGTGTGTGTAAGTGTGGGTACCCATAGAGGCCAGAAGAGGGCGCTAGATCTCCTGGTGCTGGAGTCAGAGGTGACCCTGAGCGTTCTAACATGAATGCTGTGAACTGGACTGGGGTCCTTCGTAAAGAGCCGTACATAGTTTTAACTGCTGAGCCTTCTTTTCAGCCCCATCCTGTACCTCCTCTAAGGTGCTCAAGCTGTACCTGGGAATGTCTTGAATATAGGGTATCCTAAAAAAAGATTATTAGCTGTGGACTTGCTAAAGCAAACCAACAAACCAAAATCTAGTTCCCAGTTGGGTGTGTGGCCCAGGTCTGCCATCCCAGCTACCCAGGAGACTTGAGACAGGAAGCTTGCAAGGTCTAAATCTGTCTAGGCTACAGAGTGAGTTCAAGGGTAACCAAGGTAACTCGGTGATAGTCAAAGGGCTGGGGATGTAGCTTGGTGGTCGGGTGCTTGTGTGCTTGCAGTGCCCTGGGTCCAGCTTCCAGCACTGGACTGTGTGTCTCCCAGTTCCAGATACTCAGCTCTGGAGAGCACTATTTTCTTAAGACTCCTGAAGTTACTTTAGTTTTTACTTGTGTATGTGTTCTTACTATTTTGGAAGCCTTTTATGGGTTGTATCACTGAAGAGTGTAACACAGGTGAGACCCTCTCCTAGACTAGGCTTTCCAGTCTTTTGAAACAGCCTTGCTTTGTATCTTTGGCTGGCTTCAAAACTGTAGCTCTTCCTGCTTTGGGACCCCCATGTTGGGATCACAGGTATTCACGGTCCTGCTCAGTTTCCATAATGTGTACCTGGGGCTTGGGTTCCTAAGCAGGCTGTGAGGAAGCCTGTCTGCTTGAGCTGCCTGAGTCACTCGGCAAACTTCCATGATGTACCTACTGTGTGCCAGGTATCGTTTCTGGACTGAGTTCTAGTGGGTTGCACCTGTACAGCTTGGGAACACACTGGGTCCCTTTGAGGCTTAAGCGAGATCCTGCAATTCCTGGAGGAGGGACGGTCCCTCCCCGGCTGCCTGCATTCCCCAGGTGTATTTGAGATCTGCCCTGGCTCAATTGTGACTTCATTGGAAGGAAGTACTGTACTTGTGTTCTTTAGCCCTAGGCAGTGGGTTAGCCTCAGCTAGTCCTGTGCTTGCAGACTCAGGTTTTGAAAAGGTGTATTTTTTTTTTCTGATTCAAAACAAAACAAGACATGTTTCCTGGGGGAAATATAAAACAGCTCAAATAATGTCTGTGGCGGTGCTGCTGTGGCTAATGCATGTCCTTTCTAGGCCACCAGCCTTGTGAGCATGCGCAGAAGCCTTTACAAACAAACCAAGCCGAGCCCCTGTGTTTATCCTGTCTTGTGGACATGTCTGCTCTCTCCCAAGCTGACACCCTATTGTGGTGGCACAGAATCACATGGTAGCAGGCTCTGTGACTCATGAAAGCTCTCCTGGTACCTGCCCGCTATGCCGGCTGCCTGGCAAACTTCAGATTTCGCCCAGAGCATCTCGGAACTCACATGTCTGGACACCTGTTTTGTTGTCCAGATGGAGATCAAAGAGAAGACCTACTTTTTGCCCATCGGCTGGCTCCTAGGTTCATGCTGTGCTTTTGGTCTGCTGATGGAGGCAGGACTGTGCCACAGAGGGGCTGACCCAGTTCATGTCACGTGTTTGAGTGTTTCGCGGCTGGTGGGAGTGAGAGCCTCCACCCTCTTGGTTGGGCGTGGTACAGGTCCCATGAAGCGGCACATGGGTGTGATGTCCCCATGGGGTGATGTGAACATAGAGAGGGGTGGCATAGGGTCTGCGGAGGACAGAACCGGAGTCTTGGCTTCTGCCTCAAGACTCTTCTAGGGTCTCAGGCTGAATCCAGCAGTTTGGCCTTGAAGAATCTTGCTTTAGTCAGCTGCCCACGCCCCTTGTTCTACATTCTTGACCCTTTGTCCCCTCCCTAGCTTGGCCCGATGGGTGGTGGCTTGGGCTGGGGGTGGGGAGAGAAGCTGGGCTGTAGGGTGGGGACACACCAGCTTTCTGCTCTCAGCTTGGGGGCAGGTTTCTGGGTTTCGATAATCTTGTACACACAGCTGGGATCTGTGTGTGGACGTCCACTTCCAGCCCTACCCTCTAGACTACATCGAATGTACAGCTGGGGCCCCTCCCTGGGAGCAGGGGCTGGGGTGAGGGTAGGGAGGGGCGGAGGCCTGAGGGAGGGAGAAGAATTTTTTTCTGTTTCATCTCCCATCTCCAGGTGGGTGTGTGAGCTCAGAGACCCCCTGCCCCCTTCAAGCAGGCAGGCTGACTAGCCCAGGGCCAGGCTGCTAAGTGTTGGCACCCGAGCTTCCAAACACTCAAGAACCTGGGATATGAACCAGAAGAGGCCGCAGGGCCTGCAGGAGATGAGCTGCTGCCCCTTTGAGTGGTAGAGTGTGTTGACTGAGTAGCACTCCTTGTTACTGAGGCTTGTCCTGGGTGACAGGAGGGACTTGCTGCCTGATCCCCTGTGTACACAGGCTTTTAGCTGGCAGGTGGGCAGAGGCGAGGGGCAGCAAACACAAATCTCAGCCCCAGCTGCCGCAGGTGTTTATTTGATTAGCAAATCTCGTCCCTCATCTCTCCGTCAGCCAGCTGGCCATCAGTCCTTCCTCCGGCCTTTGCGGCAGCCAGTCTCCAGGTGTCCAATAGGAGACTTCTTGGTGACATGAGTCAGGAAAAGGAGAGTCAAATATGTTTCGGGATGATGATAATGATGTGAAGGCTGTGGTGACAGACCTGTCAATCGCTACAGGCTCTGCTGTCCCCTGAATCCTTCCTAGCAGCTGAGGATCACCTACATTTCAGGAAAAGATACCTGTAGGTGGGACTAGGGCTCAATTGGGAGTGCTTAGCTGGCATGCATGAAGCCCTTCGTCCATCCCGAGTACCCTATAAAATAGGGTGCGGTGGCCCACACCTGCAGACCCAGCACTTGTGAGACAGGCAGGAAGATTTTGAGTTCTAGGTCAGCCTCAGCTGCGTTGGTTTTGGCTAGTCTAGTACAAGAGACCCTGTTTCAACCAAACAAACAAATAAATCTGTGTATCCATTTAATCCCAGCACTCAGGAGGCAGACACAGGTGGATTTCTCTGAGTTCCAGGTCAGCCAGGGCTATATGGTGAGACCATTTCTCTCTCTCTCTCTCTCTCTCTCTCTCTCTCTCTCTCTCTCTTTGTTTTTCAAGACAGGGTTTCTCTGTATAGCCCTGGCTATCCTGGAACTTACTCTGTAGATCAGGCTGGCCTTGAACTCAGAAATCCGCCTGTCTCTGCCTCCCGAGTGCTGGGATTAAAGGCATGTGCCACCACTGCCTGGCGAGACCATTTCTCAAAAGAAAGAAACAAGTTTACATGCTCCACAGTGCTGGGCCCTAACAGCATCCTATATTCTCAGTCTGTAGTCCAGTGGCCTCATTGTGCCTTGGACTTCGTGGTCCCAACATGGCCAGTGTTTGGCCTCTGAAGCCTTGAATCCAAACCAGGGCTTGTTCCCCGCTCCTGCCTTCTCACTTGATGTCCGGTCCCCAGCGTCTGTTTTGGGGGCTCCACGTCACTCACTCAGCTTCCCTGAGAATTCTGAGGTAGTCTGGAGGTGAGGTGCTGGGCCTGATGTTCTGCCCTGCTGAGGCTCCTCAGCCTTGGTTACTGTGCAAATGGGGTGAGCTGAGCATTGTGTCTGAGCGATGGATTGAAGGCCTGGAGAGCTAGGGCCTGAGGTCTGGGCAGCTGAGCCCAGCCTCTCCTGCCCAGTGATCCTTCCTTCCTTCCTTTCTTCTTCCACTGCCTGCCCCTTGTCTCTCTTCTCCTTGGCCCTTATAGATGTGTCTTTCTGTGCACACAGCTGCCCACCTGATCCTGAGCCAGAAACCCAGGCCTTTGGGCAAAGCTCTCGGAGCTGGAACCCAGGCTGCTGGGCCAAGTTCAGTCATCTTTACTTCCTTCACTGAGGCCAAGGTCTTATTGTTCCTTCTTGTCCCTGAGCTCCCGGAAGCCATGAGCTATGTTGCTATTGAATTCTGTATGTCCCATAGGCTGCCTGGCCCATCAGATGCCACAGGGTGACTTCTTGGTGCAGACAGGGATAGGTAAAGAAAGAGATGCTTTTTGGGTAGGGGGGTGGCAGGACATGACAGCCTAAGATCCTAGCCAGTGGGCCTGGGTTCCTTTTCCAACATTCAGATCCTATCAGCAGGTGCTCCCTAGACCTCCCCCTAGCCCACTAACTCCTCCCTCTGGAATGTCTTAGACATTAGGTCTTAGAATGCCTACTGTTGGAGGTGGGCTTTCTCAGGGTCACTGGCTGTGGAGGGCTAGCCTGTGCCCCAGGCTGAGGTCAGGAGACCCGGGCTGGGAACTGCCACTGTGCATACTCTTGTGTGCAGGACTGTTTATAGTTAGTTGTCTTTCCCGGATCCACTGTGGACGGAGGGGGGCTCTTGGGGATTTCCTTCTGCCCCATGCTGTTGGTGGCTGAGCTGGTTGGTGTGGGCTTTGAGTCAGGTTCCCCAGAAGTCACTGCCTTACATTAATCCAGAGCCTTTCCTCCTCCTTATCTAATCTCCAGTGAGCTCCATCCTACCCCGATGCCTTTCCCATGGCTCTACCTGGGTCTCAAAGTCCACCATGCGCCAAATGGGCCACGTAGGTCCTGCGATGCAGCCTTCCTCTCTTAGTCCAAGGTCTTGGGGTGTAGACTCCTTGAGCATTCCAGGGGGAGACTTCGTGGCTTTCTAGAGCAAGCCGGTTCCTCCCTTGGGGTCCTCCTGCTAGGATCCCCATCCCTCCATCCTGTGCTGTGTAGTGCAGGCTAGCCACAGGGCCTGTCTTCAGGGTTTCTGTGTGGCCAGGGCCTGGTGGGCAGGTGTGCACAGGATGATCCTGTCCCCTGGGCATTTAGCAGGGTAGGCATGAGCTCCCTGAGGGTAGATCACATCCAGCATATCATGGATTTCACAGAAGCTTTGTTGAGCCCCACTATGGGGGTGGGGGCATCCTGTGTCTGACGAGCTGTGTGGCCCAGGTGGCTGCCGTCTTTGGGTGAGGCTCTTTGGAACAGATGAGGGGGATTGACAATAAGACCAGGGTGCAGGGTGGGACCTCAGGGGGACCCTCGTGGAAGGGTGTGACCCAAGAGGGGAGGGGAGCTGTGGAGTTGGCTTGGGTTCTGATGCCAGGTGTGCACCCGTGACGATCCATCTGGGAGAGGACAGGGATGCTACACCCAGAGATGCAGTACCACTGGGTGGGGAGGAGTTAGGGGTACTTCCATGGGTTTCTACCCACCCCAGGCATCTGGCGCAGGCCCAGCGTTCTAGCCGAAGCAGCTGAGGCAGGCTGGGGCGAGGCTGTGCTTGCCTCCTTGGTGATGGTGGGTGGTTAGAGATGGGGAGTTTCGCTTTGCCACTGGGTGGGGTCTGTGGGACCAAGGCCCAGCTGGCAATCTGGGGACACTTTTCTAGGCTGTCACCGTAACTTACCTGTCTGGTGTCTTCAGGCCTGCTTCTGGTCCTCGGTTTCCCGGCAACCCATGATACGGGCTTTCCCATTACCTGTTAACGGCACCCCCCACCCCCAACCTCATCAGGTCGAGTAGCCTGGCCTGGGCTGCTTCAGTTGTAATGCTCAGGAAGAGTGGAGGCGAAGCTTGAGAGACATGTTGGGGTACCCTGGACCCTGTAGACGATATCTAAGTAAAAAGGGGCGTGGGTAGAATGGAGAGACGAGGACAGAGGACTGGAGCTTAGTTTTCAACACGAGTATGGGGGGCTCACAACCCCTACCAGCGTTTAATGTCCCCTATGGGCCCCATGGACACCTGCATATGTGACATGTGCTTATACATACACATGAGTTTCATTACCTTTCTGTCTGTCCATCCATCCGTCCATCCTTCCTTCCTGTCTTCCTGTCTTTTGGTTTTTCGAGACAGGGTTTCAGTGTATAGCCCTGGCTGTCCTGGAACTCACTCTGTAGACCAGGCTGGCCTCGAACTCAGAAATCCACTTGTCTCTGCCTCCCGAGTGCTGGGATTAAAGGCGTGTGCCACTACTGGCTGGCCGGGTCTTGGGTTTTACTGGGGAGAGAACTCCAGCCTTTCCTTCCCTCCCTTCCCACAAGGCCCTGTATACTGGCCAAGGGTAGGCAGTGGGGAGGGCCTGTATATCCACCTCCATTCCGTGACTTCCACGTTTCCCGAAGGCTCTGGCACCCTTGGCAGGGGCTTTTGTAGGTCCCGGTCAGTGTCTCTCCCCTCCCCCCAGTACAATGTCTGTATCCCCTCTTTTCTGGCTCTGCTGAGAGCCTGCCAGCTGCTCTGATTCATGGATGTCTTACAGGAAATTCTATGCATTATTCAAGACCTCAGTGGCTCCCGAGCTCTTGCACACCTGGTCTGCTAGGCTACGCTCTGACCTTTCCCGTCCTAAATCCAGACGAAACCTACTGCCATGGTACCACCCGTGGGACCAACACGTTATCTTTCTGTTGTTATTCTCGGTGTGTTCTCGATGAGACTTTAACTCCCTGAGTCAGGGGCCCTGTCTTTCTGTCACATGTTCTCTCCACAGCTGGTAGAAAGGATTGTTTCACCTACTCAGTATGCGTTCTGTGCGGCCTGCTCTGCAGGTCTGGGCACAGGGGATGCAGAGGGCAAAGTACACACCCCCATCCTTGTGGAATCTACACATTGATCATGGCAGCGAGCGCCAGGTCGGAACCAGAACAAAGGCAGGCGAGGGCAGCCTGCCATGAAGCAGTGCACAGATTATATTGTTTATTTATGGGGTAGCCCTGTATCATGTAGCCCAGGCTGGCCTTCAACTTACTATGCAGTGAGGGATAACCCTGGACTCCTGATCCTCCTACCTCTATGTCCCAAGAAGTGGAATTAGAGGTGTGAGCCACCAAACCTGGCTCCAGTTTTCAAAGGAATGGGCCTTCAAGGGCGTGGGCCCTTTGAACTGAGATTTGCAGGAAGTGAGGTGAGGGTGCCTGGAAGCAGAGGGTCCTAGGAGAGACATAGGCAGGGAGAAGGTCCCTAGGAGCTTCAAGGAGCCTGCAGGAGGCTGTGGGGCTGAACCAGAGCGGCCTGGAGAAAGTCAGAAACACACGTGTTCTTGCGGAGGTGGCACAACTTGAGGAAGCGGAATTCTTCTACCGTGCTTGTCCTGTGGATCCAACTCAGGCAGTCAGGCATGGTGGCAGACACCTTTGTCCAGCGCCATCTTGTCACCTCATCCGGTTTACTTGATGGTTCTGGGGGGTTCTGAACAGACAGGGTCTCTCTGTGTAGCCCTGGCTATCCTGGAACTCACTCTGTAGGCCAGGCTGGCCTTGAACTCAGAGATCCACTTGCCTCTGCCTCCTGAGAGCTGGGATTTAAAATATGAGTCACCATGCCTAAACTTACACTTTCCTTTTTTTTTTTTTTTTTTGGGTGACCTATTTGTGATGCTGACGATGGGGCCTAGGACCTCTGTATGCTAAGCAGGTCCACCCAAAACCTTGATTTCCCTTGCTTTCTGCAGGGAACAGGCTAACTGGAGAGGAGGCAGGGATGATGCCCATGATGAGGCAGTTACTGGTGTTCAGTTGAGAATGGAAGGGCCTGGTCTGGCACGGTGCCAGAAATGATGAGCGAAGGCTAGATTCAGCTTTCGTTGTCGTCTGAGGCAGAGTCTCACATAGCCCAGGCTGATCCAAAATCACTGTGTAGCAGAGGATGGCCTGATTCTGATCCCCCCTGATATAATACCAGTGTGCTGGGATTGCAGACATATGTGACCATGCCCAGTTTGATTCAGCGCTGGGCTGAACCCAGGCATGCTGGGTAAATAGTCTGCCAACTGAGCTACACCCCCAGTCCTCTCCACCCACTGAGACAGGGACTCTTCATATTACACGGGCTAGGCTTGACCCTGCCATTAAGCTGATGCTGGTGGAAGAGAGGATTCATCAGAAGTTTTAGCTTAAGTGTCCGTAAGAGAGGGGTTGTCGTGGACTGGGATGGGGACCTCATGAGGACAGCTTGTGGAAGAACCAAGAGCCGATGTTTCTTCCAGAGCATTTGACTTCTGAAGAGAGAACATCCTTGGGGCAGGAGTGTAGACGTTACCAGGGAACATTAGAAGCCCTCTGGGGCTGTTCGTGCAGCCAGGATGACTTGTGACAGGTGTACAGATGGGGAGGGAGAGAACTTGGGAGGCTGGGAGGTTGAGAAGGCTGTGGCCCCTTCTCCGCCTGTCACCGTCGAGAGGTCTTTGAAGCACCTGCTAGCACTGGGCAGCCTACCTTCGAAGTCCAGCCCTGTGGTGCTAATCTTTCCGGGCTCTGGCTCCCTGCTTGCAAAATGGAAACAGTAGCAAAGTGGTTTTAGAAAATTAAATAGTATATGCAAACATTAGGCCGCCTTCCAGCTCTCCTCAGGCCACCAGCAGGATGGCCCACTCCAATACCATCTGTATGGAGTTAGTGCCAGACAGCAATGACATAGGCCGAGGGCCCTGTCTCCCACTCTCGGTGCCAGCCACCAGCCTCTGGCTCTTCTGATTTGACAGCTGTGAGTTCAGGGACCCTGTAACATGATTCATGTCGGAGAGCTGCTGCAAATGGCAGGACTGATTACTGTGGCCCGTGAGATGGCTTAGCTGCTAAAGGTGCTTGCCTGGAAGCTTGGCGACCCAAGTTTGATAGACACACGTGCACACACGCGCGCGCGCACACACATACACAGTTTGTGGCTTGTGGCAGAATGGTGTTTTGAAGGCATCACTGGGTACAGTGACCACCTCTGAAGAGGTGAGAGTGGCTGGGGATGCTGGGATCAACTGGAGGCTTTACATAGATCCTGAGGTCACCGAGAGAGTTCGAGGAGGTCACACCTCAAGGCCTTGTTAGCTAACACAAGGAGTGCAGAAGTGGCGTGGGCTCTGATACTTACTTTGTGACTTCAGGCAAGTCATAGAGGGTTTATGTGCAGTCTTCTCCTTGGTAAAATGCTGCCAATGGCCAGATCTTTGCTGAGAGGTTGGCAGGAATTCAAGAACGGTTGCGATACAGGGCCGAGCTTAGAGCTGGTCTTGACAGTGGTTCGTGATCATCTATCCTGGAGACTGGGGTGGAGAGGTTGGAACATGGATGGAGGGATGGATGGGTAGATGGACCGAGGCATGTGGGTGGATGGGTAAATGGATGTGTGGATGCAGGGATGGATACACGGATGGGTGGGGGCAGGTATAGATGACAGATTGATCGCTGCCTGGGTGGATGTATGGACAGATGGGACTTGGATGGACAGGGAAGGTTGGGATGGGGACATGGACGGACACCCTCTAGGGATGTAGGATTCAGTCCCCAGCCATGGCTAGAAGAAGGAATTTCAGACCATAGCTTGGGTCCTGGCTGAGTCTGGGAGACATGAAGTTTATTGTCTGTCTGTCTCTGTAGTCTCCCATCTCATTTGCTGTTCCCTGCTCCGAGGGACATGGATCCCCCCCTCCCTCTAACCAGGCTGCTCTGTCTCCTAGGCTGGTGGATGACCGTTGTGTGGTGGAGCCTGCAGCTGGGGACCTGGACAACCCCCCCAAGAAGTTCCGAGGTAAGACCTCCACTCCAGCTGTGAGCATCCTTCCTGGGCCGGAGGGTCCTGGACCTAGGTCTGTTGACCTCAGTCTACCTGAGACCACCCTCTTCGGTCTGTGTGGACCTGGGCCCCGACTGCATTGTCTTGCTGTGGTACATTTCTGCTTTTCCATCCAAGACACACCCCTTTCCTTGGCACACCCACTTCTGGCCAGAGGCCCAATCTTTTCCAAATTCCCTGTCTCTCATGCTCACAGGGCTTTCTTTGTCTGTATGTCTGTTTCTCTCTCTCTCTCCCTCCCTCTCCCTCTCTCTCTCTCTCCCCCCCCCCCCCCCGGAATAAAGCCGGGAAAGACAATTGCTCAGGCCAAAGAACTCTTTCCCTGTGCCTCAGTTTCCCCATGTGTGAGGTGAAGGGACTGGACCTTTTAACTCTGAATATCCACCTGCCTCTGGCTGTGTGTGTGTCTCCTGGATAAAACCCCAGAGCCCAGGCGTGGCTGTATCCTGTGACCTGGTCAAGTGTTTCCCCTCAAGGGACCTTCTATCCTCCATGGTGGAGGACTCCATTGCCCTGGCAGTGCCAGGGTTGGATGCAGGGATAGCCTGGTTGTTCTTGGGCCAAGCAGGGGATTACCTACAAGGGCTGAGGCTGACATACGCCAGACAGCTGGTGCCTGGGCGTGGCGGGAGCAGGCAGGAACACGCCAGTGTGACGCCACTGGGTCTGCAGAGCGGCTGCTCTTCTGGGACAGGCTAGTGGACAATGTCATCAACCTAAATGCTGGCCAGGGGTGGACTGCATCCTTTGGCTGCTCGCTGCTGGGGACCTTGGCCTGCAGAGGGCCCTGCGGCAGCTCTTCTCCACGCATGCTTCTATCACTGGACTGCTGTGTCAGGCCTGTGTCTGAGTCGATGTTATAGGTCAAGATGTGCCTCAGCAGCTTGTGGGAGTGAGCCTTCAGCCCTCCCCAACACCAGCCTTCCTCTCCCCCCCCAAACTGTGGTCTCACCCTGTTTTTACATTCCTCTCTCCTGCTACACCAGCCTCCTGCTTGCCATGGTGACTAGCCAGCCCTCAGCTCTTCACTCACTGTCCCCTCTGCCCTGCTTGACCCCATCTCTCACTATGCTCTGCTTCCACCCGGCTCAGGGTTCCTGGCTTTGACTTTCCCTGACTCCATGACTCCCTGGCTCCCGTTCCTTCTCTGTTTTAGTTTTCTGCATCAGTTGAGCCCAGCATGCTCTGTGTTCTGGTTAACTTGCTCCTCGTTCTCTCTCAAAGCCTCGTCTCTTTCGGGCTTTTAGCTGGGTGAATTCAGATTTAACTGCGTAGCCAAGATGGTTCTGAACTTCTGATGCTTCCCAGGGCTGGCATTTTTTTTTTTTTTTTCTTTTACTACTGTGTGTGGGGGTGCCTGCAGGTCACAGTGCATGTGTGGAGCTCAGGGGATGACTTTCAGGGAATCTTTCTTTCCTGGTCTGGGGATTGAACTCCAGTCGTGCTTGTAAGTTAAGCTCTGTCACCCGCTGAACTACCCAACCCCTGGCATTCTGGTTTGTCATCTGTGTCCCTTACCAGAACGTTGGCTCTGCTGAGGCAGGATTTTAGTCTGGCCTTTTGTATTTCTGGTTTTATTGGCAATTTCTGCCTCCTAGCTCTTTGGGCAAGTGGGGAAGGGAAGGGAGGGAGGGAGGAGGAGGAGAGAGAGAGAAAGGAGGGGGGAGGGGGGAGGGGGCAGAGAAAAGCAAATGTCCCCTGGGGCCCCTGGCTGCTGCCAGCACAGGGAGGGGATTTGTGTGCTATCAGCCTATGGAGTGACAGAGAGGTGGGTGTGGTAGAGTAAGATACACCCTTGGCTCCCATTGGACAGTTTAGGGCCAGTTTTTGAGAACAAGAAGGCCACTTAGAAGAGCAAATAGTCCTTTGCCTGGTGTTCTTCCCACACCTCCATCTCTGTCACTCCCCAGGGCTTGGGTACAGGGACTCCCGGAGATCCTCTTGGCCTCCTTGGCTCAGCCTGTACAGTGAAGTGTGACAGGGCTCCGGGCTCCGCTTGGTCCCACTGAGGCCCGAAGGATGCTGGTCTCGGACAGGATCTGTTCTCTGCAGCTCCCAGCTGGCAGGTGCAAGGTAGAGCATTAGAACTCAGGGCCAGACTCAGGGCTCCAACCTCTTCAGAGAGACTGAGGCTCCTGCCTGAGACCTGCCATTTATGGATTTCCTGTGGTATCACTGTGGGGTGCATATGTGGGGGGGGGTCATGGTGGTTATAAGACTGTTCTGGGAACCCCAGCTGCTCTGCCCTTCCGTCTCGGGGTGAGACCCGTCACTGCTGAGGTTCATTCTTGTCCACACTGCCCTTTCTGTCCCTACCCAGGTACCTGCTGACTCCTAGGTTCTTCAGGCTGGGCTGGTAAAGCCCCATCTGCTTTGGCTCCTTGTGTGTTCTTTCTGCTTGCATCACCTCAAGCCTTAGCTTGTTTGGGGAATTCTTTCCAGACTTGGCAAGGGGGATGCCCAATCTGCTGGTGCTAGAGGTGCTGCCCACCAGCCCAGCCCCACTGATGTGTACCATGTGGTACCTCCCTCCCTCAGCCCTCTCCCTTCTTCCTCTTGTGGGGGAGGGGATGCCAGTGGGGGAGGGCTTGGCAGCCTTGCTTCAGGGGAAGTTCAGGAAGCTCATCGCACACGGCTTCAGGCACAGACACCTGGACTAGTGGGTTGAGGTCTTCTTATCGCTCAGACCAGTGGGGGGAGGGGCATGGAGTTGCCTTCCTCTGCTTCCATAGCTGGGTGCTCCCCCCCTCGTCTTTACTCCTGCTCTTCCAGAGTACTCCCCAAGCTCTTGTGGAGGTAGCTCGGTGGTAGAGCTCTTGCCTACTATGCAGTGAGCCATGAATCAATTCTCAGTAGCACAAAAACAAACAACATACTGCAGAGCCAGGTGAGGTGACTCATGTCTATCATTCCGGTGGTCAGGAGGTTAAGACCAGTGGACCAATGGCTCCACATGCCTTTAATCCCAGCATGAAGGCAGAGGTAGGCGGATCTCCAATTTCCTGGTCTACATAGCAAGTTCCAGACCAGTCAGAGCTGCACAGTGAGACCCTGTCTCAAAAACCAAACCAAACCAAAAACCAAAATGGAGAGGGATCAAGGAAGACACTAGAAATTAGCCTCTGGCTGCCACACATGCAGGTGAAAACACAGACACCGACAGACACACAGGTAGATAACACACATAGATACACAGATATACACACAGACAAACACAAGACACACAGACACATATACAGACACAGATAAATACACAAAGACACACAGATACACACAAAGACACACACAGACACACATACAGGCACACAGATACAGACACACAGATACACACATAGGCATAATGACACACACATAGGCATACAGACACACATGCAGACACACAGACACAGATACCCACACAGACATACAGACATACAGAAATGCACACAGAAACACAGACAGACATGCAGACGCAGACAGACATACATGCAGACACACACAGACACAAACATAGGCATGTACAGACACAGATGCACACACATTCAGACACACACCACACATATACACATATATAGACATGGACACACACACACACACACACACACACAGAGTGAGAGAGAAGTTGGTTCTGTCATTCATGGCCCTGGCTTAAAGTCTTTGCCATTCTGACTTAGGGACAGAGCCAGGAACACAGAGGGCGGTTTTGACCTGTGTTACAGAGATAGCCTGTGTGTAGATCCGTTGGCCTGCCCTGCTGTCCTGCCTGTGGCTGGATCCTATTTAGTATATAGCATCCATTGCAGATCAACTTACTGGCTCACCTGTTGATGGGTGCTGAGCTCAGTTCCCATTCATGTCTGCTTGGCTCACGTGCAGGGTTTCTCTGATAAGTTCCCACATGGGGATTTGCTCAATGGGAAGAACACTCCTCAACCTTGGGGAATGACTCTGCAGCCTTCCGATGGGGGTGACCACGTTCATACCCCATGGACTCGTGCATGGATGAGGAATTTTGAATCGGCTCTGTGGACTCTTGTTTTGAGGCAAGGTCTCTCACACTGACCTGGACCTTGCAGGCTGCCAACCTCTTCCTCCCGCATGCTGAGATCACAGACGTATGCCCAACATGTCTGGTTGCCTGGGGTGTCTCAGTACCAGTGTGGTTTCTTCACCCCTCCAGTTGAGGGCACACTCTTGCAGTGGGATACTGTATTCTGTCCACTTCGGGCAGTTTGTGGACAGCTGGCTTTCCGTTGGTCACAGAGGCCTCCATGCATACCCCATCTTTATCATGACACATGCTAGAAGACTATTGGTGTTTGTGCAGTGGCTGCAAGCATAATCCTTAAGGGCTTTGATTGATATTCTAGTGAGACTGAGCATTTTAAAGTGTCTGTGTGTGCATGCACTCGGGGAGCCCACAGGTCCATGCTTGCTTAATTTCTCCCCAACTTGAGGCAGGGTCTCACTGAATCTGGAGGTAATTGATTTGGCTAGTCTGGCTGGTCAGCACATCCCAAGACTCACGCTATCTCCTCCTCCTCACAGCTCAGGTTATAGGTACCTGCTGCTGCACCTGACTGTGGGTGCCGAGGATTTGAACCCATGTCTTCACAAGTGTGTCGAAGCCCTGACACACTGAGCCAGCTCCCAGAATCCCACAGCTGGATAGCTGCTTGCCTGGCATTTGTGAGATCCTGGGTTCAATTCCCAAAAGTTCTACCTCTCCTCTTAAATATTTATTTTTGGCTTATTTAATTTTTATGAAACAGAGTCTCACTATGTAGTCTTGGCTAGCCTGGAACTTTCTGCGTAAACCAGGCTGGCTTTAACTCACAGAGATCCATGGACCTCCGACTGCCAAGTGCTAGGATTTAAGGAGTGTGCTACTGATGGATTTTGCACTATGTGTGTGCAGTCCCCATGGCGGCCAGAAGAGGGTGTATGAGCATTTGGAACCGGAGTTACACACAGCATGAGCTGCCCTGTGGGTGCTGAGACTCAGTCTAGATGCTCCACACGAGCAGCTGGAGCTCTTAACTGCTAAGCTATCTCTCCAGGCTCCATTTTTTTTTTTTTTCATTTAAAAATTCTTTGTGTGTGTGTGTGTCCCATTTCGTGGGAAAATGATGTGAATATTTTAGGAAAAAATTACTTATTTTTAATGGTGGTGAAATGTACTTAACAAAAACAATCTCCCTGGCTGGGGTTGGAAAGATGACTCCGCAGTTAAGAGCACTGGCTGCTCTACAAAGGACCAGATTTTGCTTTCCAGCACCCACTCTGGGGAGCTTGCATGGCTCTAATTTCAGCTCCAGGGACCTGCACTCTCTCTTAGCCTCTGTGGGCCTGCTGTCATGTGTACAGGTCCATACCCATGATTAAAAGTAAAAAACAAATCTCTTAAAGAAAAAAAGATCTGCTGTGTGTCACACATGCACATATACACATATGCACACAGAGTGTGTGTGTGAGAGAGAGAGAGAGAGAGAGAGAGTGAGTGTGAGTGTCAGGGTAGCCTTGAACTCCTGATCGCTCATTCCCACTCTGTCTTACCCACTATGGATCATTCAGCTCTGCGGTGTTGGGTTGTCACTGAGTCACCATTGCTCTGCAGGCAGCTGTTACCCACCTCCTCCTCCTCCTGCTTTTAGTGTCTGGGGCTCTGGTCTTATAGGAACTTCCTGTCAGTGGAAACAGTGTGTCTTCATGCCTGGTCTGTGTCAGTGGAGTAATGTCCTCGAGATACATCCATGTTGTGTGTATGGTGAGGGTCAGGAAATCAGTCTCAGTGTCTCTCTGTGTGTGTCTGTCTGTCTCTGTGTCTCTGTCTCTGTCTCTGTCTCTCTCTGTGCCCCCCCCCAACCTGCCTCATTCTGGTTTTGTCTGTTCCCAGACAGGGCTTGATCTAATTGTGTATCCCTAGCTGATCTTGAACTCATTGTGCAGCCCAGGCTGACCTCCAGCTTGGCAGCAATCTTCCTGCCTCAGCATACCAACTGCTGGTATCAGGACCATGCCCCAGTGTGCACAGCTTCACCATGTCCCTCCTCCCCTTCCCCTCCCTCCCTCCCTCCTAGCCTTTCCCTCCCTCCCTCCTTCCCTTTCCCTCCCTCCCTCCTTCCCTTTCCCTCC
>JADRCH010000129.1:3090012-3107744 GCA_019843965.1 Rhynchomys soricoides | reverse complement strand
TCCCTCCCTCCTTCCCTTTCCCTCCCTCCCTCCTTCCCTTTCCCTCCTTCCCTCTCCCTCCTTCCCTCCCTCCTTCCCTTTCCCTCCCTCCCTCCCTCCTTCCCTCCCTCCCCCTCTTCCTCCCCCTCTCTCTCCTTCCCTTCCTCTCTCAGTCCCTCCCTTCCTCCCCTCCCCCACTCCCCCTCCTCCTCCCTCCCTCTCTCCCTCCCCCTCTCCCTCCCCCTCTCCCTCCCTTCCTTTCTGTCTCTCCCTCCCTTCCTCCCCTCCCCCCTCTCCCCCTCTCTCCCCCTCCCTTCCTCTCTCCTCCCTCCCTTAGTATGGTTTATTAGATATGCCGCACCTGTAGCCCTTCTCCTTACTGGAGTGTGGCTTTCCCGTGGCTTTCCTTTCCGGTGTGATGTGTTTGGGGGTCCCTCAGGGACCCCTTGGGCTGCTTTTCATCTTTTCATTCTGTCCTTGAGACAGTGTGGAAGATTTTCATCCCATTGAAGAAATGTGACCAGGACAGCCCTATAGTAGGGATATATATATATATATATATTTTCGTGTTTCCCTGCATGTGTATCTGTGCACGGTGAGCATGCCTCAAACCCTCCAAAAAGGCAGAAGAGGATCCTCTCTTTCTTTAATTTTATTGTTACTTTTTTTTGACTCCCCTGGAACTGGAGTCACCATTAGTTGTAAGACACCAGGTCACCACGTGGTGCTGGGAATCGGAACCAGGTCCTCTGCAAGAGCAATACATGTTCTCGGTGGCCCTAGCCGCCTCTCCAGCCCCCAGCTAAGCACCTTTAAGACTGGCTCAGTGGTTTGGGGGGGGCTTGCTGCCTTTTGCAGAGGACCCAAGTTGAGATTCCAACACCCATTGCCTGTAACGCCATCTCTAGGGGATCTGAGCCTCTTCTGGCCTCAGGCACTGCACGCACATGTGTACCCCACCACCAGAACACAAGTAATTTAAAATTAAGCCTTACAAAACTAAGTTGGGTAGACAGCGGGGAGGCTGGGAAAGAGAGGCTCTGTGAGGAGAGGTGTTTGCCACTGACCCTGACAATGGGGCCTGGGGATGAGGTGGAACCTCAGCATCTGGGCAGCAGGAGAAAGGACACCATCCTGAGGGATTGAGCTCTCATACATGCAGGGGACAGCTTAGTAGAAGGGTCACCTGCATGCTGGGAGTGGAGAGAGGGCTTGGCACAGGGCCCTAGGGGCTTCTCTGCCTAAGGAATTGCTGCTGCTTGCCCACCCCCTCCCCCTCCCCCCTTCCCCTCCTCCTCTTCCCTCTCCTCTTCCTTCTCTTCTTTCTCTTCCCTCCCTCTCCCCTCCTCCTCCTCTTCTTCCTCTTCCTCTTCCTCCCTCCCTCTCACCCCCCCTCCTCCCCCTCCTCCATAAACTAGACTTTCTTGACTTCTCCCCTCAATAGTTTGGGGACCTCTGCGCCCCATAGGCTGATGGGAAAACCTATCTGTTTTAGATTTCCAGGGCCTGATAGCCAGCCAGCTCTGACCTCAAGAGGGACATGACCTTAGGGGCGCATGATGGGTCTATAAGAGGAGATCCTGTCCTCCTGATTTCTTCTGGTCCACTGTCCCCATGCCCTGCACTTTCCCGGTTCAAATCTTCTGTTGCCCCCAGAGTTTGTAGTCTGGTGATCGGCCGTTTCCCCCCCCTCCCCCGACCGTGACTCTTCCCATGCTGGGGTGCCCACGGTGCATAGGCTGCTTGCTTGCTCACACCTGCTCGTGCACACAGCCGTCAGACACTGGAGACCATTCTTCCCTTCCATCAGGCTTTTCCAACTGAGGCCTCCTTTGGCTAAACAGAAATTCAGGATACCATTTTGTGGAGTTTGGGCTTACAGAAGTGACAATTCCCCCCCTTCCCCCCCCCCAGGGTGTCTACATTTAGAGATTGGTTTCTGATACGGTAACACAGTGGATTGTGTAGTCACGTCTCAAATAAGGAAGCTGCATATATACAATACCAGTAAAATTTCACGTTGCATACCCACATTACAAAGTCAGTGGTAACATTCAGGAGCTGAACGTCAGCCACATACTCAAAAATACCACAAAGCGCTGAACAAGAAAAGAGAATGAATAATTTACAATCTCAGAAAGAAGCAAGAAAAATAGAAAACACCAAGATAATATGTAAATATCCCTATAGTTAATCAAACATAAATGGTTTAAACTCACTCAGATGTTAGTAATTAGTAAAATGAGAAAAACTAATGATTAATAATTTTTATGAAGCCCCTACCACTATCATGATGCAAAGTATGATCTTTATCATGAAATTTATGTAGACTATGACAATATGGTTAGGTTTATGGTAACTGAAATTTTATTATATGCTGTGGTTATGTTTGATTATCAGTTTTCTTAGGTTACAGAAGACCTAGAGATTAGTGAAGCATACTTCTGAGGACGTTCGTATTCCTTCAGTCAACGGACTAATCTCTTGAAGAGTCATAGGAACCTGGCATTGATAGGAAGGATAGCTTAGGAAAAAATACGTGACTTGGATCTTGCTTTTGGGATGATCTTAGTAGGGCTTCTTTTTTTTTGGTTTTTTCCAAGACAGGGTTTCTCTGTGTAGTCCTGTCCTACCCAGTGGGCAGGAGGCTGGAACACCGGGTTCTGCCTGGAAGCCCTGAGCCCTGAGCTCTGAGTGGGCCCCTTATCTCTTCCTATCCCATGCAGATTGCCTCTTCAGAGTGTGCCCTATGAACCGATACTCCGCACAGAAACAGTACTGGAAAGCCAAGCAGACCAAGCAGGACAAAGAGAAGATCGCTGATGTGGTATTGCTACAGAAGCTGCAGGTATTGAGGGCATGCGTGTGCACCAGCAGCTGGGGTGCACAGTAGGGCCTCTGCTCGGGCTACCTGAGGCCTTGTGCATGTGTTGAGGGTCTCCAAAGTGCTAATCAGTGAGGCCGCTGTAAAGGGCCATGACAAACAGGAAGAGAGGTGCCCATGTATGTAGGAACTCGAAGTCTGTACAAATCCTTCCTGCCAGTTACCAGAGGGGTATAGTCCCAAGTCAGGCAGGGCGCATGACTCAGCAGTTAGATATGAGCAACCCAAACTGCTACTCAGGCCTTCTAGTCGCTCTTGGAGGTGGCTCCAGGGAACCTAATTTGAGGACCGTGGGTCTAGGCTTAGCTCCCATTCATTTGCTTTATAGACCTGCAGCTCAGAGCTCCTCAACAGGACGGGTCTGCCCACCCTGTGAGTCTGGAGTCCAACTAAGGCAGCCCCTAGGTCTTTGACTCCCGCCCTCCACCCCCGTGTTTCTTGGTCACATGTATAGGGCTGTGGTGTAGGCCTGCTGAGGGGCCATGGGCTTCTGTGAGTGGACACTCAGCTCACATCCTGAGTTTGCTCTGAACAACGCTCGGGTCTAGCCCTAGTCTTGACATCCACAGTGGGAAGCTTGGACCAGCGGCAGCAACTTGTTTATGCCTTTGAGCCCCTTGTCCTGAGTGTGCGGGACTAAAATAGGGTCTGGGTGGATCCCTCTCTGTAGCTGTGACCTGTCTGTGGAGGGAGGGCTGGAAGGGCTGCCTGAGCTCTGGTCTCAGGGTGGGGCCGTCCCTCCCTGCAGCCCGTGTAGACTGAGACTGAGCTGAGGGCTCACATCAGAGCCACAGGGTCAGAGCCCCGAACTGTAGCTTTGTGGAGGGTTGGGCAGCACATGCATGGTCCTGAGACAGCCTCTGTAGCCCTCCCTGACTTGATTTACCCTAGGCCTGGTTTCAGCACTGAGGTGGAGGGAGGGCAGAGGGACCACTGTCCTCAGGGTGTGCTTGTCTGATGGAGGAGACCTTTCCTCAGGGAGGTCCTGGGTGGATGGCAGATTAAAGTGGATCCCCTAAGAGATAATGGAGCTTATTCTTGAGGCCACCTGAGCTGGTGCATTGTCAGGGAAGGGGCGGGGAAGGAGTGGGAAGTGGCCTTTGCCCAGCTTAGCCTGGAGTGGAGGTATCCTGAAGAATAGGGGTAGCGGGTGGTCTGGGGAGCACATTCAGGTTTAGGTTTCTGGATGTGTCAGAGGCATGAGGGTCAGGGTCCTATGGGAAGGTGCCTGCCAGGTCAGGGTGAGCTGTCAGGCCACTGGCTGCCCTCTGCATTCCAAGTCTCAGGCCATTGCTTTAGTGGGAGGGACTTTTGCCCCCCAACCCCAGGGCCTCCTGGTTGGATCACCTGAGACGGATCCAAGGTGACTGTGAACCTCGGTGTGTGTATGTGCATGCACATGCATGTATTCGTGTACATGGAGGCATCTCCCTCTGGAGCAGCTTCTGAGCCTTCCCTGCCCTGTGTGTCTGCAGCACGCAGCCCAGATGGAGCAGAAGCAAAATGACACAGAGAACAAGAAGGTGCACGGGGACGTGGTGAAGTACGGTAGTGTGATTCAGGTGTGGCTTTGGCGCAGATCGTTCCCTGCCTTCCTGTGTGTATCTGTGTATGTGTGTATGTCCATGTGCGTGTCTCTGTGTGTGTGCATGTGCATATGTGTGCATGTGTACATGGGTGTGTGTAAGCGTGGGTGTGCATGTACGTATGTGCATGTGTATGTGTGTATGCATGTGTCTGTGTATGTCTGTATCTGTGTGCATGTGCATGCATGTATGTATATGCGTGTGTGTGGTGTGTTTGTGTGTCTGTATATCTTTGTGTGTGCATGTGTATCTGTGCGTGTGCGCGGATGTTTCATGTGTTTGTGTCCGTGGGTGTGCATGTGGGTGTGGTGTGCATGTACATGTATACGTGTGTGTCTGTGTGCATGTGTGTATGTGTATACCTACATATGTGTAAGTCTGTGTGTGCATGTGTGTATAGGTGCGTATGTGTGCATGTGCATGCGTCTGTGTGTGTGTGTGTGGGTGGGTGTGTGGTGTTTGTACCTCCAGCTGCACTTAAGGACTGTGCCCAGGGGAGTGTTTTTAGCTCAGGGGTCATGAGCACATATGGAGCTAGGTTCTCATCTGAAAGTGTGGCCCTGCCATTCCTAAAGGGGCTGTGACCTCACACAGATTCCTTAACTCCTTGTGCCTCATTTACTTCATTTGTAAGCCACCCAGCGGAGACTGGGGAGACGGCTCAGTGGCTAAGAGCACTTGGTGCCCTTGCAGAGGACCCTGCCAGCAGCTTACAAGTATCTGTAACTCATTTCAGGGGATCCAGTGCCCCCTTCTGGCCGCTGTGGGTACTGCATGCACATGGTGCACATACATCCGTGCAGGAAACACCTTTGTACACATAAAATGAAAATTAAAAAAAAAAATCTTAAAGCTGGCCAGTGATTGAGTTGATTAGATCAGGATTGACGGAGGCGATGTGGGAATGAAGGCAGACAGGCACCTTCAGAAGCAGAATTGTTGCTTTAATAAGGACAACTGAAGTCTTTGAGGAAGGATACTGCTCATGTGGAGTGCTTGGGGTTTTAATGGGTCCGTTCTCCTGCCTCCTCGGAGAAACCTCTCAGAGATAAGTCCACCCTCTGATTAGAAGCTTCTGGACCCTAACAGCCCATCAGCATTATCAATAGAGTCAGTTCTCTAGGGCCAAGTGTCACAGCCCGCCTGAGGCTTAAACCCCTTCATTGCTTGCCTGTGGGGATTGTTGTAAGATTCTATGTTCGATTATCTAGGGCTGGGGCTGTAGCTTAATTGGTAGAGTGCTTGCCTGGTGTACACAGAGCACTGAGCTAATCCCTAGCATCTCACAAATGGTTCTGGTGGTGCTCACCTGTGATCCCAGCGCTCGGTGCAGGGAGGAGGGTCAGAAGTCTCAGGTCATCCTGGACTACATTTAGGGAAAAGATGACAGGAGCTAAGGTGTGCATCATTTGTGTTTCTTCGTGGAGGTGCGGGATGAGCCAGGACCTGTGTGTGCCTGGCAGGTCGTCTCCTGCTGAGTTGCACCTTGACCTGGCATGCGGTGTTGAGACTGACTGCTTCCCTGTGACAAGGTGTGCATGCTTGTGATTGTTTGTGTCACTGTGTATCTGCCTGTGATAATATGTCTGACACCCTGTGTGACCAATGGCCCAGCATCCTCCTCCTCCCCAAGGGCCTAGCTTCTCAGGCCTGGTGGCCTCACTCCAATCCCACCTGTGCCTCAGCTTCTGCATATGAAGAGCAACAAATACTTAACCGTCAACAAGCGGCTGCCAGCCCTCCTGGAGAAGAACGCCATGCGGGTGACGCTGGATGCTACGGGCAATGAGGGCTCTTGGCTCTTCATCCAGCCTTTCTGGAAGCTTCGGAGCAATGGGGATAATGTGAGCACGGAGGGGCCTGGGCAGAGGTGTGGGCCACACTCCAGAGGGATCGCATGAGGTTCTAGTCCTTTCTTAGAAGGAGCAGAGAGCAGAGCAGACAGAAGGGACGTGGTGGGAAATGTGCCTCTGTTCTCACCTTACCTTGCCCTGGCTGTCCCCCAAAGGTGGTCGTGGGGGACAAGGTGATCCTGAATCCTGTCAATGCAGGGCAGCCTCTCCATGCCAGCAACTATGAGCTTAGTGATAATGCTGGATGCAAAGAGGTGAGCGGGCATCGGGGGCGTGTGCTGGGGCTGAGGGTTGGCCACCGATCCCTGGCTGTGTGTGTACCCCTCCCTCACATGTCTCTGCCTCTGGTAGTGCTGCTCAGGACCCTGAGCCTCACTGTTTCCCAGCCTTCCCCCCTCCCTTGGGGTGTGTGTGTTTGATTTCATCTTCGCCCCACTGGCTGGCTGCCACAAGGGTCTGGCCTCACCTTGGCTACGGGGAGCACTCTGAGCCTCCACAGGAGCTGGGATGGCTTCCCTTTTTACCTGCCCTTCTCCTTCGTGGTCTTCAGCACTGTCCACTGTGGGCAACTGGCTCTGCCAGCTGTGCCAGCAGCCTGCCTGCCCCCTACAGGTCAACTCTGTCAACTGCAATACCAGCTGGAAGATCAGCTTATTCATGCAGTTCCGGGACCACCTGGAGGAGGTGCTGAAGGGGGTAAGCTCAGAGCCCCTCCCCACAGTTCCTCTTCCTGGGAACTGACTGCCTTAGCTCTGTACCCCTTCAGCTTTCCTCTACCCCCTAGGAAGTCCCCGAGTATCCCAGCTATCTCTTCTGTCTCTGGCTCATCTCATTTTTCTTGCAAAGGAACTTCTGAGTCCTCCCTACCCTGTCCTCCACCTCAGGGTGGCCAGATCCCTTGAGCATCCTTTTCTGTCTCCGGTTTTTGTTCTGCGGGCCCCACGCTGTGCCCTGAGCTTTGACAGGGAAAGGCTGCTCCTGCCTGCCGTCAGGGGTCAGGGCCTCCTCTCTGTCCTCGACAGGCCAGTGCATACACTTGGGAGAGGAGGAAGGGCTGAGGGAGAATAGTTTGCTACACCTGAAGTGAATAAATACTGAGGGGTGGGTGTTTGTTTGTGAAGCCTAAAAACCAAGTTTCTGATGGAGAGGCAGGTTAGGGGTAGGATAGAGTGTGAGGTACTCCAGTTGAAATAATCTGGGGAGCTGTGAGGATGCTAGACCTCAAAGCAGGTTTCTTAGGGGGGCCACCCTGCCTAGAAGTCCCAGGCACTCCATTTTCTTCTTCCAGGCTGTGCTTCAACCGTCTGCCTCCCTCATCCCTCTGATGGTCTTGGCTCTCCCCATCAGCCTGTGTTGTTCAAATGCTTCTTCCCTTCTCTGTCTGCTCAGCCTTCATATTGTCCAGGCATCAGTCAGAGCCCAGCCTGTGTGCCCCTCCCCAGATCCTCTCTGTGAGGCCTTCACGTGTTGGGGTTCGAGTCCAGGCAAGCCAGAGCAAGGCTTTCTCATCAAAACCCTGCTGTGTCTTACTCTGCATTGGCCACTCTGTGTTCTTAGGTTCTGCTGTAGGGACAGATGCCGTCCACGTACGGATGCCGGATCACTTCCGCCTCTACCTGACAAGTTTGTCTAGAGCCAGGTTCAGTGCAGGAAGCCGGTGCCGTTAGATGATCCTGGGGTGGGAGCCACACTCTTGAGAACCTGCTGAGTGGCAGCCACGGTGGGAGGAAGTGGGCAGGAGGGACTAAGGTGCTGGCCCTGGGACTGAGGCAGGGACACTTGTCCTGGCTGTGTGGCTCTTGGCAGGATGCCTCCCTTCTCTGCCGAAGTAGTAAAGTGTATGACTTCATTAAACCTGTGATAAGGTTCTGCTGGAGACAGGGTTCTTTCCATTTTATAGAAGAGGCAGCCGAGGCTTAGGAACTTTACAGAACTTTTACAAGCCTCTTGAAGCCTGTAAGACCAGGGCCAGGATTCAAATTCAAGGTTTTCTGTCTAAGGCCTGGAGGTGAACAAGCCATGACTCCTGCCCTTTATCCACCATGGAGAGCAAAAGACATGGTGGGGGCTGGGGGGATTCCCAGTGACCGGGCTCAAGGGGCTAGGGAAGGGGTGGCTCAGGGCTGGGAGACTGAGAAGGAGGAGTCCGTCCTGCCTTCCTGGACTTGACTATAGAGGTGTTTGGAAGTCGGTAAGGGAGGGAGGTGCCAGGTGGGATGTGGGAAGCCGAGGTAGAGGGCCTTCCCAGGGCTGTTTTGTGGCCAGAGGCTTCTCACTCTCCGCTCACCTACCTGGATAAGCAAGAGGAGTCCTGCCGGCCACTTCTGAGGGACTGGGCCCTGCACAGGGTCCCTGAGCCTGAAGGCATGGCTGTGAGCATCTGACACCATGTCCTAACTCCTCCCACCCTCAGGGAGACGTGGTGCGGCTGTTCCATGCCGAACAGGAGAAGTTCCTGACTTGTGACGAGTACAGAGGCAAGCTGCAGGTATTCCTGCGGACCACGCTGCGGCAGTCTGCCACCTCGGCCACCAGCTCCAATGCGCTCTGGGAGGTGGAGGTGAGAACCCCAGCCTCCAAGAAGATGGAATGGCTGTCCTATCCTTTCCCTGTATAGCCACGTGGCCAGGGAGGACCCGGGCACTTTGACCCCCCCAGGCCTCTCCAGGGCCCCTCCTCTCCACCTCACTCTTGCATGCCCCCAGGTGGTCCACCACGATCCCTGCCGCGGGGGAGCCGGACACTGGAACGGTCTGTACAGGTTCAAGCACCTGGCCACGGGCAACTATCTGGCTGCTGAGGTGAGTAGAGAGTGTACGTGGCATCTGTGTGTGCAGAGGACACAGGCTGCATGTGCATTCTTGCTCATGCCTGGGCCTATGAAGAAGGGACCACAATGGGGCTCCCCTGTACAGTTCTCCCCGGAGTCATGTGGACTTTGGGCCTGGGGTAGGAACCTTGTTGGGCTATACCTTCTGGGGTGATCCTGTGTTTGGTGGGGGGGCGTGCTTATAGTGTCTAGTGACCACCCCTTACCTTGTATATTCAGGAAAACCCCAGCTACAAGGGTGATGCCTCAGATCCTAAGGCTGCAGGACAGGTAAGGAGCAGAGCCCAGGGCTGGGGGATGGGGAGGTAGTGGTGTAGAGACTGGAAGGGAGGCCAAGGAACCTGGGAAATGGGTGGAGCGGAGGGAGGAGGGCCTGAAAGGAAGGACTGGACCTTGCTTGACACGGTGTCTTCATCCCAGGGGGTCCAGGGCCGCACAGGCCGCAGGAACGCAGGCGAGAAGATCAAGTACCGTCTGGTGGCTGTGCCACATGGCAACGACATTGCATCTCTCTTTGAGCTGGACCCCACCACGCTGCAGAAAACCGACTCCTTCGTGCCCCGGTGGGTGTGTGCCACCTGCCTGAGGCCATTTGTCTCTGGGGCCCCTGGGTTCTGAGATCCATTTGCAGCTGGCCTGTGTGCAGAACCAGCCTCGTTGGCTGCCCCCAGGTCTCCCCTGTGCTTATTGTGCAGATGCTTCTCAGCCTCTTAGCCCAGTCCAGCTAGGTGCTCAAGCACAAGGTGTGAACGTTTGTTCGTAGCCAGGCAGCCTGGAGAACCCAGACACCGTCTGGGGAGGTCAGATTCCCATGCCTGTAAGGTCTCACCAACCCTGAGAATGTAGGACATCACGTCCAGAGGTTTCCCAAGGCTGGGGCTGCAGCTTGGTTGGTGGAGTGCAGGCACAAATGTCTGGGTTCCATATCTATCAGCATGTAAGCCAGGGAAGGTGGCTCATGCCTGTAATTCTAGCACGTAGGAGATCAAGATTATCCTCCACTGCGTAGTGAACATGAAGCCAGCCGGGCCTTCAGGAGACCTTGTCACACGTGCATACCTCAAAACAAAATTCTGTGTCATCCAGGCCTTACTGTTTGTACCACCCCGCCTCAGTTTGTCATCTGTTGATGGGAAGGAACATCAAGTGTCTGTCACTAGGATGCCTAGAGAATTAATGAACTGTTAGCCCCTTGTCTCTTACCTGACACTCTTAGAGGCTTGCTTTGTCCAGGTAAATTCTTGCCCCACGTTCACCAGCGAGCAATAGATTAAGGGTGTGTCAAGGTCTGTGTGCCTGAGAGTGTAGCAGCAGGTACAAGACCCCCATCCTCAGGACCCATACTGTGGAGGTATGGGGAGCAGAGAGCAGCTGCAGTCTGTGGCACCTTGGCTCACTGGCTGTGTCCTCTCACCTAGGAATTCCTACGTGCGGCTGCGGCACCTCTGTACCAACACCTGGATCCAGAGTACCAACGTGCCCATTGACGTGGAGGAGGAACGGCCTATCCGCCTCATGGTGCGGGCACTTGTGCATGGGGCTGGGGCCTGGGCTGGCGCTTGTCCCTGGCATCCCGCTGACCCTTGTCTCCGCAGTTGGGCACGTGTCCCACCAAGGAGGACAAGGAGGCCTTCGCCATTGTGTCGGTTCCCGTGTCTGAGATCCGTGACCTGGACTTTGCCAACGATGCCAGCTCCATGCTGGCCAGCGCCGTGGAGAAACTCAACGAAGGCTTCATCAGCCAGAATGACCGCAGGTGCACTGTGACAGGGATAGGGTTGTGGGCGGTTTCCTAAGAGCAGCATGGTAGAGCATGTGAGAGCATGCTGGGCTGGCAGCAGGGTCAGTGTGTGAGTCTGTCTGCCTCTGAGAGCACATGCTGGCTGGTCCCCCTGGGAGCTGCCTCTCAGTACTTCATGCCTTTGGTGTTGCCCTTTGCCAGGTTTGTCATCCAACTGTTGGAGGACTTGGTGTTTTTTGTCAGCGATGTCCCCAACAATGGGCAGAATGTCCTGGACATCATGGTCACCAAGCCCAACCGAGAGCGGCAGAAGCTGATGCGGGAGCAGAACATACTTAAGCAGGTGTGTGTGCTCTTCAGGGGCTCATGGCTCTCCATGGGGCTCATGGCTCTCCATGGGCCTTAGGCTTCTTATTGAAGGTGTAGTGGAGGGGGTGTAGCTCAGTGGGAGAGCACCTTCCTGGAATCCTCCAGGTAGAGTCTGGGGGCATGGCTAGGTTAGAGTACCTGCCTAGAATGCATCAGTAGAGAGCTGGGAGCATGGATCACTGGTAGATGCCTGCCTAGAATTTTCTATCAGGGGTCTGGGAACATGGCTCAGTCGTAGACGCTAGAATTGACCAGTGAGGGGCTCAGGGTATGGATCAGGGGTAGAGTCCTTGCCTAGATCCAGCCACTGGTAGAGGTAGAGATTTGGCTCCGTGGTAGAGCACATGAGAACCTACCAATGAGGAGCCAAGGATGTTGATCAGGAATAGAGTGCTTGCTTAGCACATTCAAGATAGTGGCTGAGGTGCCATCCCAAGCATTGGAGGAAAATGTACCTGATCTGTGGCCACGTGCACCCGACAGGAAATGCCTCATTTTGACTCCCTCCTGTGGGAAAACTGTGGTCCTCATTACTCTGATGAGGACCCTGAAGCCCACAGAGGCTGGAGTCCTGCTCCTGCTGAGCAGGACAGCTCCAGGCTTCTGTGTAGGGAAGCTCTGGGGTGGAGTTAGTCAGGGTCAGGGCTCCTGAGATGAGGGGTGCAGGAGGGATCTCACTCTCTATACCCCTCAGATCTTTGGCATCCTGAAGGCTCCATTCCGTGACAAGGGAGGTGAAGGGCCACTGGTGCGGCTGGAGGAGCTGTCCGACCAGAAGAACGCTCCCTACCAGTACATGTTCCGCCTCTGCTACCGAGTGCTGCGACACTCTCAGGAGGACTACCGCAAGAATCAGGTGGGCGCTAGACGGTCTCTGCGGGGCATGAGCCTGCCTTCCCTCCTCAGGGCACGGAGGCTGGCAGCCAGGCACTGTTAGACACCGGGTACAGGAGGGCAACAGATGGTGGGGCTGGCTTCCAAGGTGCACAGGGCCTGCCGTCTTAAAATACTGCTTTTTTCTCTTCGTGGTCTTCTTTTGGTGTATTGAGACAGTGTCTCACGATGTAGACCAGGCTGGCCTGGAACTCACTATGTAAACCACCAAGAGACCCACCTGCCTCTCCCGAGTGCTGGGGTTAAAGGGGTGTGACATCTCCTCGTGTGAAATTCTTCACTTTTGAACCAAGTTCTCACTATTTATTTTATACCATTTAGCCAGTCTTGCTAGGCAGACAAGGCCCTCATTAGTAAGAAAGACAGATAATGGGGTTTAATGACCCCTAAGTCTGTCTCTGGGTACCGACCTGTGCTCTAGGTTTAAACAGATGAGGGACGGGGACAAGGGTCTCAGCCCAGGTCCTACAATAGACTCCAAGACCATCTGGTTTAGGGTGTAGCCTTTGCCGTCTAGAGGATTGCTAACATCTTGGGGGTATCATATCCTGCAGACTCACTGTTGCTTGGGGACCCTTTCAGTTCGGTCACAAAGATGGGTCAGTCCTGGTGTCCCTGAATTGCAGGATGGCTCCAGAGGCTAAGAAGTTAGGTGGGGAGAGAGCCACAGCAGAGGAGACAGACAAGGCTACCTAGGGATGTGGCTCAGTATGTAGATTGCTTGCCTGGCATGCACAAACCCTCCAGGTTCATTCCCAGTGCCATATAAACGGGACATGGGTGATAAATGCCTGTAATCCCAGCATCCTTTAAGAAGGGGGCAGGAGGATCAGATGTTATCTCAGCTCCATAGGAGACAGACCGGGAATGAAGGCAGCAACACCAGATTCAGTTAGCACTGTGTTGGTCCTGATCTGGGCTCAAGGCTCTGCAGCAGAGCAGCCTTGTTCTTTGTCCATGGCCCATCCCCGTGACCCACCCCCCCGCTCCCAGGAACACATAGCCAAGCAGTTTGGGATGATGCAGTCACAGATTGGCTATGACATCCTGGCTGAAGACACCATCACTGCCCTGCTGCACAACAACCGGAAGCTGCTGGAGAAACACATCACCAAGACGGAAGTGGAGACCTTCGTTAGCCTCGTGCGCAAGAACAGGGAGCCCAGGTGTCCACCGTGCACACCCTGCCTGCCCTCTGCCTCCTTCCAGTCTCTGGCACTGGCTTTGTTTGTTTTGAGACAGGGTTTCTCTGTGCAACCTTGGCTGTCCTGGAACTCACTCTGTAGACCAGGCTGGCCTCGAACTCACAGATTCCCCTGCCTCTGCCTCCTGAGTGCTGGGTTTCTGATGCTGGTTGTTAACTGCATGGTGCATTGCTTCCTCTCCAGTGCTTGGGGTGTGTGTCTCAATGTAGCCATAATAGATGCAAGTTCCCATACACATGGAGAGCCCCAAGCCGTCCTCTGGTGACTGAGCTGGTGACTGCTATGACCCCTGACTTCATCTCTTTGTCCTGTCCCACGGAGGTGTCACAAACTGCTGCCCTGGACATCTGGGAAGGAGGGGTGGGTGAGGCTTCTGGCTTGCAGGGCAGCTTCTGAGTCTGTTGCTGGCCCTGTCGATCTACCCAGATTCCTGGACTACCTCTCTGACCTGTGCGTGTCCAATCGAATCGCCATTCCTGTCACCCAAGAGCTGATTTGCAAATGCGTGCTGGATCCTAAGAACAGTGACATTCTTATCCAGACTGAGTGAGTAGCAGTCTCATCCCCAGGGGGTCCCTGGGGTTCGGGTTAGTGCAGGCACCTTTGTTCTTTGTAGATATGAATGTATTGTCTGTAGTTCCCCAGCTTTGGGGGTAGGATGGGATTCGGTGGATGGAGGGTTGGGGGCACTGAGAGGGAAATGAGCCATGGGCTCATCCTAAGAAGTGCTAGGCTAGAGGCAGCATAGAGACCTGGGCTGTGCTCGTCCTGTGCTATGTACCTGGGTTGTACATAGTGAGACCCTGTCTTGAGCACTGGGGCTCCATGTGGCCAGAGACACCCCCTGATGGTGCTGCCAACTGCAGGCTGCGGCCCGTGAAGGAGATGGCTCAGTCTCACGAGTACCTCAGCATCGAGTACTCAGAGGAGGAGGTGTGGCTCACGTGGACGGACAGGAACAATGAGCACCACGAGAAGAGCGTGAGGCAGCTGGCCCAGGAGGCGAGGGCCGGTAACGCACATGATGAGAATGTGCTCAGCTACTACAGGTGCCCCGGCCGCTCCCGAGAGTCCCAGTGCCATCAGGGACGCCCTGTTCCTTGTCCTCATACTTGCATGTGTGCATGCGTGTGCATGTGTATGAGTGTATGTGCATGCTTGCATAGGTGTGTGCACACGTGTGAATGTGTGTGCGTGCATGTGTGTCTGCTTGCGCATGTATGCGTGCATTTGTGTGTATGGGCATGTATATGCCATGACTCAGGGTTGATTTTTTTTTCCCCCCACAGTGTAGTTCCTGGGTCTTTGGTGGTAAGCACCCTTTATTGGCTGAGCCATTTGACTGACTCTTGTTTATTTTTTATTTAATATTTTTCTGGATGTTTTACCTGTATATATATATACATCTGTGTACCACGTGCATGCCTGCTGCCTGTAGAGGCCAGAAGAGGGCATTGGGTCCCCTGGGACTGGAGTTGCAGACAGTTGTGAGCCATCACATGGGTGCTGGGACTTGAACCTCAGTACCCTGGAAGAGCAGCTGATAACCACCGTGCCATCTCTCCAGCCCCTTCCCTTTTTTTGAGATAAGATCTCACCATGTAGACTAGGCCACCGATAAGTCCTGGCAGTGCTGCGGCCCCCGAAGGGGTCATCACACCTGGCCTCTTTGTTGTTTTGTGTTTTGCTCTGACTTATTTTTGTTTTGGTTTAGTTTGGTTTTTATTTTTTGTTTATTTATTTTTTTTCGAGACAGGGTTTCTCTGTGTAACCCTGGCTGTCCCGGAACTCACTCTGTAGACCAGGCTGGCCTCGAACTCAGGGATCCACCTGTCTCTGCCTCCCGAGTGCTGGGATTAAAGGAATGTACCACCACTGCCCGGCTTATTTGTTTTTTAGACAGCATCTCACTCTTTAGCCCAGGCTAGTCTTGAACTCAAGATGATCCTCCTGCCTCATCCTTCCAAATGCTGGGATTATAGGTGTGGCAGAGACACACCTGCATGACTTGTACAGGGGCTCTTGCTAACCACAAACTGTGCTCCGGGTATCACTCACACCTGGGAGCAAGCCTGGGAAGTAGGTCACCCTGTCCTCTGCAAAGCTGGGGAACCAGCACAGAGTGGAAGGGATTGCCTGGCGTTTCAGGGCTAAGCCACTGTTCATACCTAGGGTGGCCTGGCTCCAGGATCCTTACGGGTGGGTAATGAGGTGTGTGGAGGAGGGAGAGGCATGATGTCACTCAGAGCGAAGCTCTCATCTGAACCTCACACCTTTCACCAGAGGCTTCTTCCCACTCTCCCAGCCGCCCGCTTCCTGTATGAACCTGCCCCAGCTCAGCCAGAAAATATCTGCCCTCCTTTACCAGGAGGGGACATGTCCTCTCTGTGCAGCGTTGGTCCTCTGCCACCTGGTGGAGTCTTCACCAGGGCCACACCGGTTACCTGCTGCCTCTGCCCCGACTGCTGGCCTCTGACCCAGTGCTACCTGCAGGTACCAGTTGAAGCTGTTTGCCCGCATGTGCCTGGACCGTCAGTACCTGGCCATCGACGAGATCTCTAAGCAGCTGGGCGTCGAGCTGCTTTTCCTGTGCATGGCGGACGAGATGCTGCCCTTTGACCTCCGAGCCTCATTCTGCCATCTGATGCTACATGTGCATGTGGACCGCGACCCGCAGGAGCTGGTGACCCCTGTCAAGTTTGCCCGTCTCTGGACGGAGATCCCTACGGCTATCACCATCAAAGAGTGAGAGTCTGTAGAGTGGGTGGCTAGTCAGGGCACGGCGTCGTGGGGCAGGGCGGGGCTCCGGGACCCTCACGCCTCCTGTTTCCATCTCTAGTTATGATTCCAATCTCAACGCCTCCCGGGATGACAAGAAAAACAAGTTTGCCAGCACCATGGAGTTCGTGGAAGATTACCTTAACAATGTGGTCAGCGAGGCTGTGCCCTTTGCCAACGAGGAGAAGAACATACTCACCTTTGAGGTGGGTTGTGGATCCTCGGGGCTGGAGGGACGTGGCGCCGTGGTCCTCCCCCTCCTCACCTCCCCACGGGACCTTGGTGATCAGGGGTGGATTGTAAGATCCATGATCCCCATTTTCTGGTGCCTTCAGCCCAGTTAATCCTTCAGATAGCTGAGGTCTCCCGCAATGGACAGCCCCCCACCTCCACCCCCCGGATTCAGCGCACAGAACAGAGCGGCTGAATCCACTGAACCCATCAACCAGGGTCCTGCCGTCATCCTGGTTTTTTCTCTTGTCCTATTTGGACCCCGACAGAGCTACAGTCTCCCCTTGAACAATCACGACCTTAAAAACCATGGCCCCACCAAGTACATTGGTTTAACTCCACAAAGCCGCCACTCTAGGTGTTGGTCCCGCCCCCGCAAAACCAAGTCCGTGTGTGTGTGTGTGTGTGTGTGTGTGTGTGCGCGCGCGCGCGCACTGGCTACACATCCCACTACCACAATGATGTGTACGCGCTCCAGTCACCCTCCACAGCCATGCCTCTGTGAAGGTCAGCCCCACCCACTGACCTCCCTTGGCCGCACCCCCTCCACAGGTGGTCAGCCTGGCGCACAATCTCATCTACTTCGGGTTCTACAGCTTCAGCGAGCTTCTGCGGCTCACACGCACACTTCTGGGCATCATTGACTGCATCCAGGCACCGGCAGCAATGCTGCAGGCCTACGAGGAGCCTGGTGGTGAGGCTTGGCCCTCTTCCCCTGGAGTACCCCCAGGGCTCCCTGCTTCTGTCCCCTCCATCCTGGTAGCTCAGGGTCTGGGAAGCTCTGGGGTCTGGCTTGGCCTTGAGGACGGGGGCTGTCAGGCTCCAGCCCTCCCCGACACCCCAGAAGACATGCTCATCTAAATTGTGCTGGGGTCTGGCTGCTGATTTCAGCATTGCTTTCACAGGGTCCCCTCAGTCCCTTACTCAGCTTCTCACAGAGGATTTGCTCATCTCTCCACACTCCCTGCTTGCTTTGCCTTTGGTCCCTTGTTTTCCCAGGCTTGACATAAAACTTGCCTCCCCCCAGCCCCCGCCCTTGCAAGCCTGCCTGGGTTAGCCCCGTTCCTTCTTAGCAATTGCCTCACAATGGTCAGAGATGGGGAACCCTGTGTGCATCTCCCAGTGACCCCACTTCTGTGACCCACAGGCAAGAACGTGAGGAGGTCCATCCAGGGGGTGGGGCACATGATGTCCACCATGGTGCTGAGCCGAAAGCAGTCTGTATTTGGTGCCTCCAGCCTGCCTGGAGTGGGTGTCCCAGAGCAGCTGGACAGAAGCAAATTTGAGGACAATGAACACACTGTGGTGATGGAGACCAAGCTGAAGATCCTGGAGATCCTGCAGGTGCTGGGCAGGTGGGTGGGAGGTATGGGGCAGGGGAG
>JADRCH010000129.1:3002020-3090002 GCA_019843965.1 Rhynchomys soricoides | reverse complement strand
TGAAGATCCTAGACATCCTGCAGGTGCTGGGCAGGTGGGTGGGAGGTCCTGGAGCAGGGGTCACAGGGTCACAGCTGAAGATTCTGAAGATCCTGCAGGTTCTGGGCAGGCGGCTGGGGGGTCTGGTGTGGGGGGTCTCAGGGTCACAGCTGAAGAAGATCCTGGAGACACTGCAGGTGCTGGGCAGGTGGCTGGGAGGTCCTGGGGTAGAGGTCACAGGGTCACAGCTTGAGATCCCAGAGACACTGCAGGTGCTGGGCAGGTGGGTGGGAGGTCCCGAGGTGGGTGTCACAGAGTCACAGCTTGAGATCCTGGAGACACTGCAGGTGCTGGGCAGGTGGGTGGGAGGTCCGAGGCGGGTGTCACAAGGTCACAGGGCTTTGCCAGGTTATCTAGCCCAGCCTTCATGGTTCTTGGACCAGCACCACTGACACTCCTTGGGGGACAAGAGCCCTACAGACATGCTGCTTCCTGGAGAGGGATTAATGGGGTAGGGGGAGTCCTGAGGAGGGATGAAGGTGACAGAGTGACCACAGGGAAGTCAGAGGTGGGGTTTCTGTCCTGTGAAAATAGAGGTTAGTTATGGGCATCCCTATACCCTGCGTCTCAGTACTTCAAGTTTTCCCTCCCAGAGAGGGCTGTTGGCAGGATAGCTGGAAGGACAGGTTGCCCTGCTGACCTGGGAAGTCTGCATTTCCTGTTACTGTCTAGCATGGGTATGTCGGGGGGGTGGGGGGTGGGGGGTGGGTGGAGCGCAGATGCGGGGCTCACTGCCTTATGCTGAGAGGAGGCACCAGCCACCATCACTGGGCCAGGAGCTGGGGGAAGAGAGGACTGACTATTCTGTTCTGATGCCTTGGAGCATCCTGAGTGGCGTGCCTATTTGGGGGTTCCTTCACCCATCTTGGAACAGTGAGGCTCCTGCTGGAGACCGGTCTTCACATCACCTCTGTCTGTCTAGTTCATCCTGAACGTGCGCCTAGACTACCGCATCTCCTACCTGTTGTCAGTCTTCAAGAAGGAGTTTGTGGAGGTGTTTCCCATGCAGGACAGTGGGGCGGACGGCACAGCGCCTGCTTTCGATTCCTCCAGTGAGGCTTGATCCCTAGCATCTCCTGCTGTCACCACTCCTCTGCCCCAACCTGTCCTTTCCAGGCCCGAGATGCATGTCCATTGTCTCCCTGGTCATCACCATGAAGAGCAGGACAGGGACCCTTCCTAAATGGGGAATGGAGTCCATAGGGAAGCCAGGACTTGAGTAGGCTCACATCCCACCAGGAGCTGGCCAGGGCCTGGCTTCCTGAGCTGCTAAGCCTCCTACCCCCGTCCCTCTCAGCCAGAAAGCTCTGTGCCCTCACGAAGGCGGGGCCAGGTAGAGGAGCTGCAAGCGCATCCGGGGAGGGCTTTGGGAATCCTCTGCTTGAGTTTCTGGCTACCTCATCTCTCTCTGTCACTCTTGCTTCTCACAGCTGCCAATATGAATCTGGACCGCATCGGGGAGCAGGCAGAGGCCATGTTTGGAGTAGGGTGAGGCTGGGGTTGAGGTGGGCTCCTGATCAGGGTTGGGGGCGGGTTGTCAGCACAAGGATCATATTCCCTCTTTGGACAACCTGGGTTTCCTGAAGCTGAAGGCTGGCCATCCCTCTGCTGTGTCTCCCAGAAGACCCTCCCTCACCAACCACATGCACTGACCCTCCCTGGCTTGCCCGTCCCTCGTGGTATAGAGTAAATGCTAGTTCTTCTGATAATTTCCCCGCCTTTGTGCAGGGCAGCTGTGTGTCTGTGCTCACCAGAGCTTGGGGCAGCTGCCTGGGTAACTGTTCCCCTGCCTCACGGCAGGAGAGGTGGAGGAGGGCTGTAGTAGCATGCTGCCCCTCCCCCACCAGTCCTCTATGCCAGAGTGGAAGAGTCTTCTCAGCCTCGGCCATTGAGCGACCAGCCTTCCTGGGTATCTAGCACACCCAGTGGGTCTCTTTTCTCCATTGTGAATTCATGACATAGGGGAGGGGCTGGGGATGTAGGTCAGTTGGCGGCAGACTGCTTATCTAGCATTCATGAGTCCTGGGTTCGATTCCCCAGAACCTCAGAAGGCTGATGTGGCTTTGACACCTGCCACTCCAGGACTCAGGAGGTGGAGGCAGAAAGGTCATAGTTCAAGGGAATCTGTCACTACATAGAGAGTTCGAGGCCGACCTGGGCTACATGAGATATTCAGAACAGGGAGGTACTGAATAGATCCCGGAAGACAAAGCCCACAATCTTACAAGGGAAACAGTGCATTGGAATAGCTAGCAAACCCCTGAAGAAAATGAATCGGAAGTAGCAGCTACAAATGGGGCTCTTTATTAGCACATTAGATGGCAGCTGCAGGGTGGGTGTAATTAGCACCCCGACTCCAGCTAGTGGCAAGCATAAATGGTATTTCACAATTTTCACTAACAAGCCTCAGCTGGTGTGAATGCATCTGGTTTTTACTGGTGACAGCCCCCAGGCTCCGAGGTATTCCCTCACCGGAGGAACAAGTATCTTCTCATCCCTCAGTGTTGGGGACCCCCCACATGAAGGGGTCCTGCATTGGGCTTGGTTGAGGGCTATTGGGAGACTTCCCAGGAGACAAGAGGATCCCTGGAGGGCTGGGGGCAGGGGTTCTCTGCACATGGTGGAAAAAGTCCCATACCTGAGCCAGTGGGCCCCCTGGGTGCAGTGCTGTTACCATGGTAGTAGAGGATGCATTCCCTCATTCACTGGCTCCTGCCTGTGCCCACCCATGCTGGCAGGAAGACCAGCAGCATGCTAGAGGTGGATGATGAAGGCGGCCGCATGTTCCTGCGAGTCCTGCTGCACCTGACCATGCACGACTACCCACCTCTTGTCTCCGGCGCCCTGCAGCTGTTATTCAAACATTTCAGCCAGCGCCAGGAGGCTATGCACACTTTCAAGCAGGTGAGAGGGACCACCAGCCAGACTCTGGGCCCTCAGCCTGCTTAGAGCCCTGGGATACCCAGGGATCTAGTGGCTTACAACTTGACAGGGATGCTGGGCCTCACTTAAGTGCGCCTTGTTCAGGGGGGAGGATCTATCTAGTCTTGGCCGCTTTTGGCAGCACCTGGCCTGACTCATTTCTTACACTGTGGGACAAAGCTTGAGAGTGGTCAGCTATGCGCACCTTTGCTTGCCATTCCGGACCAGGTCTGGTTCATAGGCGTCCCTCACTGAGCTGCCAGGTGTCTTCATGGTGGCATCTTGTCTCCTTGACAGCTTCCTGTGAGATGCCTGATGATCAGGGATGCTATTTAGCAAGTGTCCACGATGTCCTTGTGTCCTTGACACCAGCTTGCATTGGTTCCCCAGAATTCCCCCAGCTCCCTCAGTATGTGACACCACTCACAGCCCCCTGTGAGAGGACATGAGGCCCAGGCTGTGAGGGGGAGAGGGAGGAGGAGGACAGGGAGGAGGGGGAAAGAGAGGAGAGACTACTTAGAGTTCAGGTCCCTCCTTCACTCAGGGTCCAGTGTCCCTCCAATGCTTTCCCTGCCCGTGTGGCATCTGAGAGAGCCAGTCAGGCAGCAGAGTATGAGTCTGAGACTGCAGCCGGGTGACATGTCAGCTCAGGGCTGGAGTGCAGGGAAGGCTTCCTGGAGGAAGGGGCTGTAAATGGTAATACTTGGTCGGGGGGGGGGTCTAGTCCAGGGAGGGCACTGCAGTTCCCCGAAAGACTACAGATCTGGGGTTGTGTGCCCCCACGAGCCTGGTAGGCTCTGCAGTTCCCCGAGAGACTACAGATCTGGGGTTGTGTGCCCCCGCGAGCCTGGTATGCCCTCCCTGAGCAGGTCCAGCTGCTTATCTCAGCCCAGGATGTGGAGAACTACAAGGTGATCAAGTCAGAACTGGACCGACTGCGGACGATGGTGGAGAAGTCGGAGCTGTGGGTGGACAAGAAAGGCAGCGTCAAGGGCGAGGAGGGGGAGGCGGGCGCCACCAAGGAGAAGAAGGAGGTGAGCCGGCTTCTGGGAGCCAAATGGGGTGCCCCAAATGGAGGGTGCCTGGGTGACTCTGTCTTCTGCGTCCTCAGCGGCCCTCAGATGAGGAAGGATTTCTGCAGCCACACGGGGAGAAGGGCAGTGAGAACTACCAGATCGTCAAAGGCGTGAGTGGCAGGGAGTGGGGGGCTGGGGGGGGGCATGTCCTGCAGCTGGCTTAGACCTGACTCAGGGCTGCCACTGGCCTGGCATCTCCCCATTTTCTGGCATGTTCCAAACAGCCCCACTGAGGCCCAGACAGAGTTATTTTTAAAGCTGAAGGGGTTTAATGAGATCCTACTTTACGGCCATGTTGCTTCGTACTTTATGGACGGGATGGGATTTTAATTCTTCGCTGGTTTACCAGGATAGCCTGATTCAGCAGCTGCAGAGTCCTTTCCTCTCTCCTGTCCCAGTGGGACGTGGGGTGGCTGCAGCTGGCCAGGAGAGAGATGCCGAGGGGGACCCTGAGGAGGAGGCATGAGCTCCCACATCCTCTCTCTCCTGCAGATCCTGGAGAGGCTGAACAAGATGTGTGGGGTCGGGGAGCAGATGCGGAAGAAGCAACAGAGGCTGCTGAAGAACATGGACGCCCACAAGGTCATGCTGGACCTGCTGCAGATCCCTTATGACAAGGTGACCCGGCGTCATCTATACCTGGTCTTTTGAGTCTGCCTCAGTTGCACCCCAATCTTTGACCCCCCCACCTCTGGATTTGCTGTAATTCATATTCTCTCTCTCTCTCTCATGGTAGCGCTGGGCATTGAACCTAGAGCCCTGCTCACGCAAAGCAAACACTCTTTGACTGAGCCACATGGCCCTGGAGTTGGATTTGACCCAGCCTCAGCCGCCTTTAATTCTCTTCTCTCTCTTCTGGGCTAAACCTTGCCTGTCAGCTCCATCTGGGCCGGCAGGTTTTCAGCCTGTGGGTTGTGACCTCTTTGGAGTCAAGTGACTCTTTCACGGTTTGCCAAGATCATCAGAAAACACAGATTTATTTACATTAAGATTCACAGCTGGCTAAACTGCAGTTAGGAAGTGGCAGTGAAGTCACCACAGCACGGGGAACTGTATTCCAGGGTTGAAGCACTGGGGGGAAGTCCAGAGTCTGACCTTTGACCCTGAGCTCCTTATCCCAGTGCGTCCATGACACCCCCTAGATCCCCTAACTCTGTTCAGCCTCTCTCAACCTTTGACCCTAAGTTCCTCACCTCCGCTGACCTTTTTTCTTTTTTTGAAATATTTGCGTCTGTCTGCACATGCACAGAGTTCAGAAGAGGGTGTCAGATGCCTGGAGATAGAATTTATAGGTGCTCGTGAGCCTCCTGGTCTGAGTGTTCTGGGTGGATCCTGGGTCCTCTGCAGGGGCCGCATGTGCTCTTCATTTCTGAGAGTTGCTTCAAGCCACTTAGATGTTTTTTAAATTAATTTGTGTGTGCATGCATGTGTGCCTGTCCCCTCTGGTTCCCACTTCCAGCCGCCCCAGGCCTGTCCTCCCTGGTGGCTCAGCGGCCTCTCTTTGCACACAGGGTGACAATAAGATGATGGAAATCCTGCGCTACACACACCAGTTCCTGCAGAAGTTCTGTGCTGGGAACCCTGGCAACCAGGCCCTTCTGCACAAGCACTTGCAGCTCTTCCTCACTCCGGGGGTGAGGAACACTGGGCAGGGTCCCTGGTGGACCTCCCCGCTCTCTGGTGCCCCGCCCCATCCCTGATGCCCAGCCACTCTCTCTGATGCCCCGCCCCATCCCTGATGCCCAGCCACTCTCTCTGATGCCTGGCCCCTCTCTGGTGCCCCACCCCCCTCTGATGTCCCTCCCTCCTCTGATGTCCCTCCCCTCTCTGATGCCCTGCCCTCTCTGGTGCCCCGCCCCCACAGCTCCTGGAGGCTGAGACTATGCAGCACATTTTCCTCAACAACTACCAGCTGTGCTCAGAGATCAGCGAGCCCGTGCTGCAGCACTTTGTGCACCTGTTGGCCACACACGGGCGCCATGTGCAGTACCTGGACTTCCTGCACACTGTCATCAAGGCTGAGGGCAAGTACGTGAAGAAATGCCAGGACATGATCATGACGGAGGTGAGGGCTGCCTGGGCCACAGGGAACTGGGTGGTGGGGTGCAGGGAGAACTTGGGGAGGGAGCCTGTGGAATTCAGGATGCTGGACTCATAAAACTGGTCAGGGCCAGGAGAACCGGGGCTTTCTGGGCCTGGTACACGGTGGGAGTGCACAAGTATCTATTCGTGGAAAACACTGAGGATGGGGTGAACCTTGGTCACAGGCTGGGAGGTCTGTTCTGGAAGCATCTCAAGGAGGGAAGGGGCAAGTGCAGTGATGTCAGTGAGACAGGACAGCTGCAGCCATCGCCGTGACTGTGTCCCTTCTGACCCGTGTCATTGGCTGGCTATGGGGGGGGCACGCCTCAGGTTCAGTGCACACTCTGGAGGCTGATGACATTCGGACACTTTCTGAATCCGAGGAGAGACCTTGACACATCAGCTGAGGAACCCCAAAACCCAGGCAGGAAGTCTGGCATGAAGGCTCACACCTGTGACCGGCTTACTGCTATCTATAGCTCTAGGTTCAAGGGACCTGATGCCCTCCTCTGACCTCTGAGGGTACTGGACACGTGTGGTGAACAGACCTACATGCAAGCAAAATACACATAAAATAAAAGCCAGTAATTAACAAAAAAGAGTTCAAGGTTATCCTCAGCTGCATAGTAATTTTGAGGCTAGCCTGGGCTATATGAAACCCTCTTTCAGAAGCCCCAAACTTTAAGCATGAGTATCAGGTCCTAGCTGGGGTCACGGTCTCAGCTTTTCCTGACCAGCCTAGGAGAGAGGGGGTGCCTGGAGCTGCTGGACAAGGGTTCTGATTCCTGCCTGCCTCCCGTCACAGCTGACCAACGCAGGCGACGACGTGGTGGTGTTTTATAATGACAAGGCCTCTCTGGCCCATCTGCTGGACATGATGAAGGCAGCCCGGGATGGTGTGGAGGACCACAGCCCGCTCATGTACCACATCTCCCTGGTGGACTTGCTGGCTGCCTGTGCAGAGGGCAAGAATGTCTACACAGAGATCAAGTGTACTTCTTTGTTACCTCTGGAGGACGTGGTGTCTGTGGTGACCCATGAGGACTGCATCACGGAGGTGTGAGGCTTGGGCTGGGGGAAGGCTATGGTGTGGCCGCTTGGAGGGGACTGGCAGAGGCACAGGACAGTGGGGAAGATGATGGGTTAAGAGGGGAGAGCCCGGCAGGCCCTGTTGACATACCTCTCCTGTGCCCGCTGCCCAGGTTAAAATGGCGTATGTGAACTTCGTGAACCACTGCTACGTAGACACGGAGGTGGAGATGAAGGAGATCTACACCAGTAACCACATCTGGACGCTCTTCGAGAACTTCACCCTGGACATGGCTCTGGTCGGTGGGGGCCGGGGTGGGTTTGTGGGGTGGAGGAAAGGACCCGCAGATCTCCCTATATGACTCTCCTCCTCCCTAGGTCTGTAACAAGCGGGAGAAGCGCCTGTCAGACCCCACCCTGGAGAAGTACGTGCTCACCGTGGTGCTGGACACCATCAGCGCCTTCTTCAGCTCCCCGTTTTCAGAGAACAGCACGTCCCTACAGGTGAGCAGCCCGTACCATCAAGCATGGCCACTTTAGCTTGCTCCCGTGATGAATTGCTGAATTGCTAACAGGAGCACAGGAAGATGTGACAGAGTACAGGGTGTTAGCCATCTACTGTGTAACAAATGGCCCCTTCCATGGGAATGATACAAAGTAACCGATAAGAAACAAGTTAAAGATCTGGGGGGAGGGGGAGGGTCACTGTTTTGAGGAGTACAGTCCATCCCTGGCAGTAGGAGCACAGGTGGCTGGTCATACTTCATCCACAGTCGGTCACAGAGCAATGAATGCTGGTACTGGTTCATTTCCTCCTTTTTTATCTATGCAGGGGCTCCGGCCCGTGGGCAGGTACAGCGTATATTTAAGATGGGTCTTCTATCTTTCTGGAAACACCCTCCTAGACACACCCCACACTTAGGTCCCATAGGATTGACAAGATTGACAAAGGAATCCCTTGTCTAGCAGGTGTGCAGCCCTGGGGTGGCGAGGTGATTGTGCCTGGGGCAGCAGAGCCATGATGACCAGCATGACCACACATTTTGCAGAGCCTTGGACTGCTCTCAGGTGCTGGGCAGGCAGGCAGGCAGCCCTGTGTCTCCCTGGTATCACCACAGGGGCCTAACCTGGGTCACTGAGAGCCGGGCCTGAGGTATTTTTCAGCCTTAACTAGAGATCCAGGTCTCTTTGAGGAAGGCCTGAGGCACTGCCTAAATTGTAAATACACCAAGATGGGAAAGAAACCAATGGACGTGTTCCCATGGATGCTTAGGCTAGCGCTGGCACCAGGCTAATTCTGAGAAGAGGAAATAGCTGAGGAGCACCGGGCCTGGCGGCGCACGCCTTTGATCCCAGGACTCCGGAGGCAGAGGCAGGCGGATCTCTGTAAGGTCAAGGCTAGCCTGGTCTACAAAGCCAGAACTACATAGTGAGGTAGTGAGGCCCCACTGCAAAAAAAACAAAGGCGGGAAAAATAAGGTTACATCTAGGAAGGGGGAGTTGTTTTTGATATACATTTGAGACAAGGAGACTGAAAATTTTTATCTGTGTCTGGGCATGGTAGTCCCAGCCCTGAAGAGACAGAGGCAGGTGGGTCTCTCTGAGTTCAAGGCCAGCCTGGCTCCAAAAAAAAAAAAAGTTTTATTTTCCCAGCCTCAGAATGGATCAAGTAGAATTTAAAATGTATTATTGTATGCTTCTGTATCGTGTGTGTGCCCGCAATCAGATAGGGGGTGAACCGGCGGAGGTCAGGACACAATGTAGTAGAGTCAGGTCCTCCGTCTACCCTTCCCTGCGTTCTAGAAACTGAACTGAGGTTGCCCGGCTTGTGAGACACACACCTCTATGTTAGGCTAGCTGGCTGGCCCAAAATCTGCCTTTCCTCTCATTATTGTTTGGTTTTAAGTTGTACTTTATTATTTTGATTTTTGGGACCGGGTCTCACTCTGTAGCTCTGGCTGGCCATGGGCCTGGAACTCAGAGGTCTGCTTGCCTCTGCTTCCTGAGAGTGGGGACTACAGATGTGTGCCACCAGGCTCAACAGGTGTGTGGGTGCCTGAGGAGTCAAGGAAAGAGTATTGGGTCTTCCGTAGCCGGAGTTGAAGCGTGCCACATGTCAGACACGGGTGCTAGGAACTGAACTTGGTGGGTCTTCCACAGCCGGAGTTGAAGCATGCCACATGTCAGACACGGGTGCTAGGAACTGAACTTGGGCCCTCAAAAGGAGCAGCCAAGTGCTCTTAGGCTCCGAGCCAGGCTGGGCTTTTGAACTGTGTGAATACATTCTCTCACATCATTCTGAAGGAGGGAGAAGGTGATTAGCATGGCTGGGAGCCCAAGCTAGGGCTGTGTACAGTCAGGGGAGGTTGTTCACTGCCGAAATGAGTGACTTTCTATCTGGACCAAAGGCGGACTGTGGTAGTGAGGGCCTGGGCCTGTCCCCCCGGCTGGGGTGGCTGAGCTGCCTCTGCGGTTCTGTGTCCTGCAGACGCATCAGACAATTGTGGTCCAGCTGCTGCAGTCTACCACGCGGCTGCTCGAGTGTCCCTGGCTTCAGCAGCAGTACAAAGGCTCCGTGGAGGCCTGTGTCCGCACCCTTGCCATGGTGGGTGAGTAACCGTGCTGGACTTGCCCAGTGCCCGTTGCAGGAAACACCAGCCCCGAACTACCAACCTTATCCCCGACGAATGTCTCTCAAGGTTGTCTGTCCTTCCTGGTGTCTGTCCAGCATGTTGCTCTCATTTCCTTTTGCTGACTGCAAGCGATCAGGCAGGAGGGGGTGCTGGGTTCCCTGTGTGCCCAACAGGGGGTTGGGCAGCCCTCACCCCTGCCCCCGTTGGTCTGCCTGCCTCCTCCCTGCTCCGTACTCCAGCACTGCCCTCTCTTGCAGCCAAAAGTAGAGCCATCTTGCTGCCGATGGATCTGGATGCCCACATGAGCGCTCTGCTCAGCAGTGGGGGCAGCTGCTCAGCCGCCGCCCAACGCAGTGCTGCCAACTACAAGACGGCCACCAGGACCTTCCCTCGTGTCATCCCCACCGCCAACCAGTGGGACTACAAGAACATCATTGAGAAGTTACAGGTGGGCGTGGCTGCCCAGCCCCCTAGGGAAGGCCTATTCCAAGGTAGTGGTGGTTGGGCTGGGGGAGAGTTGCTGCCCCTCGGCAGACGCTGTTTAGTGTTGAGTGGGTGAGAGGGATACTGTCACGCCCTGGTCATCTTGGGCCTTGCCCTCCCTCCCAGGACATCATCACGGCCCTAGAAGAGCGGCTGAAGCCACTGGTGCAGGCCGAGCTCTCCGTGTTGGTGGACGTGCTGCACTGGCCTGAGCTGCTCTTTCTAGAGGGCAGTGAGGCCTACCAGCGCTGTGAGAGTGGGGGCTTCCTGTCCAAGTGAGCTGGGAAGCTGTGCTGACCTGGGTCTGGGCAGGGCACCCGGTGTCAGAGATGGGAAAGGCTGGGGCCACATGGAGGCAGGTGGCCCCTGAAGTCTCTGCTTCTGCTCCAGGCTCATCCGTCACACCAAGGGTCTCATGGAGTCAGAGGAGAAGCTGTGTGTGAAGGTACTGCGGACGCTGCAGCAGATGCTTCTGAAGAAGAACAAGTTTGAGGACCGGGTGAGTGTCCCGGCCTCAGTGGGCCAGAGCAGGTGCACAGGAGGCAGGACCATCACCCAAAGCCTCATCTCGCCCTTCCAGGGTAACCAGCTACGGAAGATGCTGCTGCAGAATTACCTCCAGAACCGCAAGTCTGGCTCCCGGGGCGAGCACACTGACCCCACAGGCTCTGGTCAGTGTCACGGCCCTGACCCGCCCTGCCCTGCATTGCATGGCTGGCTCTTGCTTCAAACCACTGTCTCTCATACGCGCTTCTCCCCAAGGCCTGGACCAGGACTGGTCAGCCATCGCAGCCACCCAGTGCCGGCTGGACAAGGAGGGGGCCACCAAGTTGGTGTGTGATCTCATCACCAGCACCAAGAACGAGAAGATCTTCCAGGAGAGCATCGGCCTGGCCATCCGCCTGCTGGACGGGGGCAACACTGAGATCCAGGTGCGGGGCTCAGGGCAGGAGGGCTCCAGCTCTGAGGGTGCTGCCTGCTCCATAGGAGCTGGGGTGCTGGGGCTGCAGGTGCTGGGCGTGGACCATGGGTGGCTCCCCGTGCCGTCCTTATGCCTATGTCTGAGTGCCTGCCCTGTACCCTCGGTCCTGTCCCCCTAGGTCTACTATTCTGGCATTTCAGAGTCTGATCTTCCTTGTCTTCTCTCCTCCATTATTCCAAAGCTCCAACTCCTCTAACCCCCATTCATTCATTCATTCATTTACTCATTAATTCTGTTCACTCATTAATTCTGTTCATTCATTCATTCACTCATTAATTCTGTTCACTCATTCATTCGTTCATTCATTCATTCATTCACTCATTCATTCGTTCATTCACTCATTCACTCACTCATTCATTCACTCATTTATCCTCCATTCACATTTCCCAGTCGGCACTCAACACCAAACTGTGTCGCTGGCAACGATGTAGGCACCAAGCATTCAGCTCTGAAAAAGAGACATAATCTGTGTTCTCTTGATACCTGTGCTTTGTAAGGGACATAGGCAGGTGTAGACACACTTTGGAAATCGGGATCCGAGACAGGAGATGAGGACTGCAGGGCACATAAGTTAAAGGGAGCAACAGGCTGACCTCATGGCTCGGGCTTGCCGTCTCGGTCACTCCGAATGCGAGTCAGGGGTGGGGGAATCCCAGGTTCAAGGCTTACCTGAACTATACAGCAATTTCAAGGACAGCCTAGGTACTGTCACTCAGCCTTAGTAAAAAGAAAGAAGAGGGGCTGGGGCAGACCTTTAATCCTAGCATTTGGGAAGCAGAGGCAGGTGGATCTCTGTGAGTTGGAGGCCAGCCTGGTCTACATGATGAGTTTCAGGACAGCCAGGGCTATGTAGAAAGACTCAGGAAAGAAACCCCATAACTGATGGTGGGTGTGGGGGGGGGCTTGCCTAGCACCCCCAATGCACTAGGCTTCATCCCTGCATGGATGGGGTGGCAAAAACGCAACAGGCAAGCATGGGTGCCAGGGAGGTAGACTAGGGTGATCCTGGAGCTCTGTGGGCAGAGTGTGCAGGACAGCCTGAAGGGCCTGGGGGGGGGAGTCTTAGGCAACAGGCTCTCGGGTGGCTTCCTGGCACTGAGTGCCTGAGGCTTTTCCTCAGAGGAAGATGGAGCCACTGAAGGCTTCCTGCAGTGGAAAGACAGGACTTAGATTTCCAAGGGATCCCTCTGGCTGTAGTGTGGAGCAGCTACTGGAGCTGGTGGCAGCAGGGCCTGGGCAGAGGCAGCCTGGGACCCCCAGCATTGTGGTCATGGCAGGCTGGCCTTCCCTGTTAACTGCTGGGCCTTGAAGCCCATCCATAGCCTGTCTCAGGCACATGTGTCTCCCAGACTTCCTCTGCACTGAGTGTTCTCAAATTCCAACAGCAGCCAAGATGACCCTGAATTCCTGACCCTCCTGCTGCCACCTCCTAGGGCTAGTCTGACACCCACTTACCACACCCAGAGCCAGGCATGGCCGCTGAGGCCGCTCTCCGCTCTCTGCCTCCTGTCCTTTCCAGAAGTCTTTCTATAACCTGATGACAAGTGACAAGAAGTCGGAGCGCTTCTTCAAGGTGTTGCATGACCGCATGAAGCGCGCCCAGCAGGAGACCAAGTCCACAGTCGCTGTCAACATGAGCGACCTGGGCAGCCAGCCTCGGGAGGACCGTGAGCCAGCAGACCCTACTACCAAAGGTGGAGACAGTCAAACATGGGGTGTGGGGGGTCTCATGGAGAAGGAGAGGCTCCGGTGGCTCTGACCTTATCAAGGCTTACCCCCACAGGTCGTGTGTCCTCCTTCTCCATGCCCAGCTCTTCCCGCTATTCGCTGAGCCCTGGCTTGCACCGGGGACACGACGTGAGCGAGCGTGTGCAGAACAACGAAATGGGGACCTCGGTGCTCATCATGCGGCCCATCCTGCGCTTCCTGCAGCTCTTGTGTGAGAACCACAACCGTGACCTGCAGGTGAGCGAGTGCCCTGCTCTGTCCTGCCTGTCCTCTGCGTCTCATCTACTGGCACCCCAGGCTGATGTCTTCCTCTTGGTGCTTGTGACTGTGCTGTGTGCGCCACACCCACCGTGCCTGTGCTCCGCAGAACTTCCTGCGCTGTCAGAACAACAAGACCAACTACAACCTGGTGTGTGAGACCCTGCAGTTCCTGGACATCATGTGTGGCAGCACCACGGGGGGCCTGGGTCTACTGGGGCTCTACATCAACGAGGACAATGTGGGCCTGGTCATCCAGACCTTGGAGACCCTCACAGAGTACTGCCAGGGTCCGTGCCACGAGAACCAGGTGAGCAGCCTCAGGATGGCAGTGTGATTGTGAAGCGGGTGGGGGTTGGGGCTGCGGGGCCACCGTGACTGACAGGTCTGGCACTTGCATCTCCCACTGCCCGCCCCTTCAGACCTGCATCGTGACCCATGAATCCAATGGCATTGACATCATCACGGCGCTGATCCTCAATGACATCAGCCCACTTTGCAAGTACCGCATGGATCTGGTGCTGCAGCTCAAGGTGGGGGCCCTGTGGTGAGCGTGCAGACCCTGTGGTGAAGTGTGTGGGCTGTGCCTGTGGGATGTGTGTTCACAAAAGTGGCGAGGGTACTTGGCGTGTGTGGTGCCATGTTGTGCTGTCTGCGATGGTGCCTCTTCTGTGCATGTGCATTTGGTGAAGTGTGCAGGTTGCATTGGCTACACAGTAGTGCGTGGGAAGACACCACCATCCTCTGGTATCCCCACGAGGTCTTTCTCTGTGTGTGTTGGCAGATGGGGGGCTAGGAGCGTGAGCATGTTTACTCAGGGTGGGTGAGGCTGACCTATGGGGGGGGGGATAACACACTGGATGCTTCTCAGCATACCAGAGCCTTAAGGAGGTTGGAGGGTCTCCATGGGGGCCCTCAGACCTGGCTTGCTTCCTGCACACTCCCTCCATCCAGGACAATGCCTCTAAGCTGCTCCTGGCTCTGATGGAGAGCCGACATGACAGCGAGAATGCTGAGCGCATCCTCATCAGCCTTCGGCCTCAGGAGCTGGTGAGGACGGGCTGGAAGCGGGAGGGGATTGAGTGTGGAGAAACTGTGCTCAGGGCATAACAGCAAATGCTGTCCCCTCGCCTCCCAGGTGGATGTGATCAAGAAGGCCTACCTGCAGGAGGAGGAGAGGGAGGATTCAGAGGTGAGCCCACGTGAGGTGGGCCACAACATCTACATCCTGGCACTGCAGGTACCGAGTCTGCCCGAGGCCCTGCCCCTCTGTGGCCACACCCCCTGAGGCAGTGCCCATAGCTCTCCTGTCCTGTCTTCTGTAGCTTTCCAGGCACAACAAACAGCTACAGCACCTGCTGAAGCCGGTGAAGCGTATCCAGGAGGAGGAGGCGGAGGGCATCTCCTCCATGGTACATTAGGGGTGAGAGTGTGGGGTGGAGCTGGGTGTGGCCCGGGGGCAGGAATGGGGGCCCTGTGGGGATCTGAGATGAGTAAGGAGCGGGCTGGAGGCAGAAGGCTGCTGTCCTGTGAGGTCAGCCTGGAACCGAGTGAGCTAGGACCTAAGAGATGGGCTAGGGTCTGGGGTGGGTTTGCAGGAGGACTGGGGTGGAGTGGTGGACAGAGGAGCAGGTCTGGAATATTCTGGCAGGGCCCTGGGCAGGGCTGGAAAGGGCACCAACTCTTCTGTTCTGGTTGGGTGGGCTTGGGCTGGCCGACCCTGGATGGCTGCGGGGCTGACCCAGTGCTCCTGCCCCCCCCACTCCCCCCACCCCCAGCTCAGCCTCAACAACAAGCAGCTGTCCCAGATGCTCAAGTCCTCGGCGCCTGCCCAGGAGGAGGAGGAGGACCCGCTGGCCTACTATGAGAATCACACCTCGCAAATTGAGGTGTGAGGTGGAAGGCCCTGGGTGTGAGCTGGGGGCGGTGAGGGCCTCTGCCCGGTGTGACCGGGTGTCGATGGGCCAATTAGATTGTGCGGCAAGACCGGAGCATGGAGCAGATCGTGTTCCCGGTGCCTGCCATCTGCCAGTTCCTGACGGAGGAGACCAAGCACCGGCTCTTCACCACCACTGAGCAGGATGAGCAAGGCAGCAAAGTGAGCGACTTCTTCGACCAGTCCTCCTTCCTGCACAACGAGATGGAGTGGCAGCGCCGGCTCCGCAGTGAGGACCAGCGGGTGCCTCCTCCCCTTCCTGGGGCTCCCCTGGGCAGAGGGGCCGTCAGGAGGGCCCCTCATGCCACCCTGTGTCCCCAGGCATGCCACTCATCTACTGGTTCTCCCGCCGCATGACGCTGTGGGGCAGCATCTCCTTTAACCTGGCCGTGTTCATCAACATCATCATTGCCTTCTTCTACCCCTACGTGGAGGGCGCGTCCACAGGTGAGGCTGCCTGCCTGCCCGCCCTTGCACAGTGGTGAGACACCCCTGTGCCTCCCTGTGGGCTCAGTGCATACTATGAGGGGGTCACACTCTCTGGCCTCATGGGAGACAACCTGTGTGTGTGAGTGTGTGTGTGCGCACATGCAGATGTGAACCAGAGACTTGAGATGTTTTCAGCATCTGGCAAGATGCAGCTAGTACATCAAGTCCTTAAGGAAGGTTCTGGGGAAAGGGAGATGGGTGGGGGAGGCGCTGGAACTCACTTTGGGGCCATGCCTGCCCACTGCTCTCAGGCGTGCTGAGCTGGGCTCCCCACTCATGCCTGCCCACTGCCCTGCAGGCGTGCTGGGCTCCCCACTCATCTCTCTGCTCTTCTGGATCCTCATCTGCTTCTCCATTGCTGCACTGTTCACCAAGCACTACAGTGTCCGTCCCCTCATCGTGGCTCTGATCCTTCGGTCTATCTACTACCTGGGCATTGGGCCCACGCTCAACATCCTGGGTGCTCTCAATGTGAGTGCCGCCGGGCCCTCTGGCCAACCCTGCTCACCTCCCCATCCCTCCCACTCTTGGTCCCAGCTCCTTATAGTCGGAGGTGAGCCTGTTCTGTGCTCCTCCCTCCCACAACTGAGGCAGCCAGGACTCAGACAGACCCCCGTGGGGGGGGGGGTTTACTGTCCCAGCCTGCTTCACCTGAGACTCCTGGGGCTTCTCTGAGTTCCAGGAGCCCAGACAGTCTCACCGACACTCTGCCTCTCAGGATGAGTGAGATCAGTCAGTACCTCTCGTTCCCCTGGGATGGACTGGCAGGCCTGAGGGTCAGGATCGAAGATGGGGTGCTGATGTCCATGTCCTGCCCTTTCTACTCAGCTGACCAACAAGATCGTGTTTGTGGTGAGCTTCGTGGGCAACCGTGGCACCTTCATCCGTGGCTATAAGGCAATGGTCATGGACATGGAGTTCCTGTACCACGTGGGCTACATCCTGACGAGCGTCCTGGGCCTCTTTGCTCATGAGCTCTTCTACAGCATCCTGGTGAGCCTATGGTTGGGCTGGGATTGAGGGGGCTTCCAACCCTAGTCTCCCGAGAGCCTCCATCTCTCCAGCACAGAGGAGGGATCGGCCCGACTAGGCAACCCGAACACTCGTGGGACTGCAAGCAGGTTTCTTATCTGCCCTATGCCTTGTGACGATTCCATGTCCTCGAAGCACAGGGTGACAGGAGCTAGTGTGAGAAACACTTTGCTGGGAGTGGCTAGTGTCTGCCCTCCTGGGCCGCCTCTTATACCTCTCCTGGTCTCAGAACTGGATTCTTCTAGAAGCCTCCCTGTTTGCTCCACTGCAGCCTGAGCACTGGCCCCGTTGGCAGAGCCTGTGGGAGCCACCGAGGCCTGGCTCATGGAAGTGCTGTCCTTGCAGCTCTTTGACCTCATCTACCGAGAGGAGACGCTGTTTAATGTCATCAAGAGTGTGACCCGCAATGGCCGCTCCATCCTGCTGACTGCCCTGCTAGCCCTCATCCTTGTCTACCTCTTCTCCATCGTGGGCTTCCTCTTCCTCAAGGATGACTTTATCCTGGAGGTGGACCGGCTGCCTGGGAACCACTCCAGAGGTCTTGGGGACTTCCTTTCTGGGGTGGGTGTGTGGGTGACAACAGACACGCACAGTAACTGGTGGCAGCACCAGACAGGGCATGCTTATTCTCTAGACGCCTGCCTTCCTCTTGTTGGATTTTGGAGCGGTCTAGCCTACACCAGCCTGCATCCCCATGCATGACTGTTAGCTCACTGCAGTCAGAAGGGTAGGCAGAGCCTTGACAGTCTCTGGCTTGAGCTGAACCCCCTGCAGATCTGTCATTCATGCAGAGCTTAGAGTCTTCAGGAGCTGCCTTGGTGCCGGGCCCAGAGTCACAGAGACCCTCCTATCTGTGTGATGGTCTCTATGTGAGCCAGCAGGCCCAGGAGAGGCCTCCCAGGACAGACTAGAGACAGGCTATGGTCAGGCAGTCATTTGGATCTCCTTGTGACCTTGTTGCTGTTGCTGTCAAATCCAGCCAGCACCCTGGAGATGCCACACGGAGCTGCCACATTTATGGGTACATGTAGTGGGGACAAGATGGACTGTGTCTCTGAGGTCTCGGTCCCTGAGATCCTAGAAGGTAAGGCTATGGTCTGCAGGATGGGGTGGGTGGGGCAGAATGGGCAGCCCCAGGTCCGAACATACCGACCACCCGCAGAGGACGAGGAGCCGGATAGCACAGAGCGGGCCTGTGACACTCTACTTATGTGTATCGTCACTGTCATGAACCACGGACTGAGGAATGGTGGTGGCGTGGGCGACATCCTCCGCAAGCCCTCCAAAGATGTGAGCACCTTCCCACCCATCATGGGAGTGCTCCCATACCCAGCCAGTTTCTGTGACATTGTCCAGAGCTATATCAGCTACTCGCCCCAGCACACTGTAGATGCTACAAGGGTCACCACGACAACCAGTCTTGGCTCTGAGGCTGGGGAAGGTGTGAGCCATCAGCAGTCAGTGGCTTCCTAAGCCCAGAGGGAGGGCAGGGTGGAGCCTCAAGACTTGGCTTGGGCAGCCAGCAGCCCCGTGTCCATCCACCCCCAGTTGCATAGAAGTCATCTCTGGCTAGGCCAAGGTTCTGGAATGTGAGAGGCTCGGCATCCTGGCCGCTGGTCCGGGAGCTCACAGCTGCCCTGCCCTTTAACCAAGTGGAAGGCAGAAACCAGCCCTGTTTTGTAGAAAGACTTGCTACACATGACAAACTTGTTGTGGGGGCTTCCTCCTGGAGAGCTGTTTCCTAATGTTAGCTCACGGTGTCTGTCTTTCTGGTTGACAGCTGGGGTCACTGTTAACTGCAGGTTCCCACGTTCTCTCTCGGGGCTTGCGGTGACTGTCCTCCCCGTGTCCCCCTGCTCTGCAGGAGTCACTCTTCCCGGCCAGGGTGGTGTATGACCTCCTCTTCTTCTTCATTGTCATCATCATCGTGCTGAACCTCATCTTTGGGGTGATCATCGACACCTTTGCTGACCTACGCAGTGAGAAGCAGAAGAAGGAGGAAATCCTCAAGACCACGTGTTTCATCTGTGGTGAGGCTCACTTCCTCCCTTGGCTGTTCCCTACTGCACGGCCGGAGGCTTCTAAGCCATGGCACCCAGTCCCACCCTTGCTGACCTGGCCTGTACTGGCATCAGCAGGGCCCAGGAAGCCACTGTTTCAAGCCCTTGGACCTCCAGGAGAGGAACCTTGAGGCCACTGTGGTCTCAGACTTCTGGTTTTACTCCATTGCTCCTTCTGACCTGGTCATGTCCCTGCCGGCAGCCAGGGCTCACCTGCAGGCCATGCTGTTGACCCAGCTAGTCCTATCACCGCTGGGCTCAGGCGTCCCGAACCGCCCAGCGGTGGCCCTCAGTGGTGGCCCTCCTGCCCCCAGGTCTGGAGAGGGACAAGTTTGACAACAAGACGGTGTCCTTCGAGGAGCACATTAAGCTGGAGCACAACATGTGGAACTACTTGTACTTCATTGTGCTGGTCCGTGTCAAGAACAAGACGGACTACACCGGCCCCGAGAGCTACGTGGCTCAGATGATCAAGGTGAGAGTGCACGCCCCACCAGGCTCATCCACACCTGGGAGGAGGAGGCGGCACAACATCTGCCGGCCTTGGCCTGAGGGTTGACAGCTACAGTTGCTTGTCAGGCCAGCCAAGGAATGAGAAGCAGCTGGGGCTAGCCCTCGGCTGTGCAAAGCCCCGCTAGCCACTTCCCATGGACCCTCGCTTCTGCTATGAGAAAGCAAACTGTCAGCCCTGGAGAAGCATGTGTACCAAGTCCCCCTCGCCCCCCCCAGGCACAGCAGTGGGGGGGGGGGGCTGCTGAGGGCTGTAGATTCCCCACAGGGCCTCTTTTAGAAGGTACAGCAAGGGAGAACAGCTTCCTCAAGTCAGCATTGTCCCAGTTAGAAAGCCTGGAAACGCTTAAAAATACCAGGCTTAGAGGAATTAAACCTAATCCCCCTCACTTCCAGTCATGGCGCAGGGCAGTGAAGAGCGTGGTCTAGAGAGGTCTAACTGTTGGCCTAAGAATTCACAGCTGTGACAGGGAACCAGAAAACTGCTTGGCTCATGCCCCTCTCCTGCTTTCTCTATCCCGGGGAATATGGCTTTCCTTCTCTGGCACAAGTCAGATGCTCACCCTCCCAAGCTGCCATCTGTGTAACTCCTGTTCCCCTGAGCATGGGGCATGTTTGTCTGCAGCAGCGGAAAGGAGGGAGCAAGTCTAGGTCTTGGCCTTCCTGCTCCTTCCGTGGCTGTGGCAAGAGGACAGGGCCACCTCACGGAAGGCAGCCCGCCTGGGAGGACTCAAGCCAGTTCAGATTTTCCCATGACACGCTGGTAAAGGGCGTGGCTCTCCCCGAACCATGCCTCATCGTTTCTCACCCCAGCGCTCTGTTCCAGAACAAGAACCTGGACTGGTTCCCACGGATGCGCGCCATGTCCCTGGTGAGTGGCGAGGGCGAGGGTGAGCAGAATGAGATCCGCATCCTGCAGGAGAAGCTCGGCTCCACCATGAAGCTGGTATCGCACCTCACTGCCCAGCTCAATGAGCTCAAGGAGCAGGTGTGTTCCCAGTCCCGGGGTCCCAAGCTTCAGTTCCATGTGGGGTGGGAACCATCGAAGTCATAGGGAACCTGGTTCAGGTTGAGGCTTGCCCACTGAGGTCCTCTCTGCAGCCACCAGGGAGGGCCTCCAAGTCCTACTGTGGTAGAGCCTCCTCTGCACGTAGTGGCAGCTACCCACTGTAGCGCCATAGCCCCTCCTGTAGATGCAGTGGTCTTCTGACTGCATCCTATCAAGGGTTTGACTTGCTGAGGACAACCCAGGGGTTGGGGCTGACCATCCGCCATCAGAGCTCAAGGGTAGCTGGACCCTTTGGGGACAGTGCTGTGGAGAAGGGCGCTAGGCCACCTGATGACTTGTTTAACTCAGATGACGGAGCAGCGGAAACGGAGGCAACGCCTGGGTTTCGTGGATGTGCAGAACTGCATGAGCCGCTGAGCAGAGCCATTGAGGCCCCACAGGAGGTCCACTGCAAACAGCACTGCCCTTCCTTCAGGTCAGGTGGCCCATCCCATCACCCTCTGGAAGCCAGGTGCCCACCCCACCTCTGTTGGCAACCTCTCTCCCCAAGCCAGGCTCTGGCCAGCAGGAGTGCTTCAAAGTACAGTCCTGCTTAGTACTCTTGAAGAGACTCAGTTTACCTTAGTGCCTTAGAGGATGCTAGGTCCTCCAGACTGCTGTCCCTCGAAGCAGTGACTGACATTCCTCAGTGGTCCTCACAGGTGGTTACAAGTGGGTGGCCCTTTCCCTCCAAGCACTACATTGTGGCTGTGGCCTGCCTGCCGCCGCCCTCCCCTCCCTGCTGCCTGCCAGCTTGGCTTAGGAAGGTGGTGACCTGCTGTTATTCGCTTCATAGGGCTTTGATATTTAACTTATTCCCGAAGGGTCATCCCACCCTGCTGTGCCTGTGCCTGCTGGGGACAGTGTGGCCTTGTCCCAGTTACCCGATGACTCAGGGTGGACCTTGCTCCCAGGACTTGTCTCTACCCAGGCATTGTAGGCAAGCCTCACAAGCCAAGGGACAGGACTGGGCTGTGTCAAAGTGGCTTTTGACAGCTTCTCTCTTTTTTTTTTTTTTTTTTTTTTTTTGGGTATAATGTTTTACATGTCCTGTGTCCTGGGGACTAGTGTGTTAATTGCCTTAAATAAATTAATAGACTCCAAGTCCATCAATGGGATCATGCTTCGGCCTCCCGCACAGCTTGAGGCCACAGAGGCCAACTCCCTGCTGGCCCAGCCTCCTCTCAGGCTCAGGATGCTAAATGCCACCTACTGCACACCAACACCTACCAGGGCTCTGGTGACCTGCCAGGCTCCTCTTGGTCTCTGCACACCTGTAGGACAGCCGAGTAGGATTGAAGCACCTAACAGAAGTGAGGTTCTAAGCAGTCACAGTAAGGCGGCTGGGTATCTTGCCACCCTCCACAACCTGCCCAGTGCCCCCACCACACTTAGGTAAGGCTTGGCTACAGCTTCCTGTCCCTCAAGTCACTTGGGCATGTGCATTTCTGATGGGCCAGGGTGGGAGGGCCAGGCAGGATGCCCCGCCCCCTTCCCCTGTGGCTCTTTCCACAGCTGTGGCCTCACTTAACTGTTGCTCCAACACAACAGGGGCTGAGAATCCTGCCTGGGGCTTGGACCTCAGGCGGGAGGGACCCACACTCCCTCTGCTCAGGGGATGCCCTGGACTGTGTGCTGTACAGCACCTCTGCTCAGGCTGAAACACCCCGGCGTAGATGAGTGAGTTCCAAACCAGGAGGGTGGGAGAAACTGGGCAGTTTTATTGATGAGCATCAGTAGATTCCATGGTCAGGTTCGTGGGCGGGACAGGACCCGAGTCCAAGCTTTATGCTTCTCCTCGTGCCTCGTGGGCGCAAACTTCTCCTGCAGTTTCTTCCACATGCTCTTATTCATCTCTTGAAACTCTTCCAAAGTGTCTGCACAGGGAAAGACAGAAGAACAGGCTGACGTCTTCTTACACATGCCCGTGAGGTTGGCTGTCCCCAGAAGGACATGCTTTGCTTTCTGTGTCCCAGGCAGTGAGTCTGCACTGTGAAAAGCGGTTCTCTGGTGATAGGAGATATGGCTGGTGGTGAGGGCACAACAAGCCCAGGGTTACTGCCCATTGGTCGCCTTCAGCACCATGGATGTGTGCTCCTGCCCCCATGTCACCTGCAAGGAAATGGCCAACTTCCCTCCCGACCTGACTGCCCAGGCATGCTTCCTGCCCCCTCCCAGCCCGCACCAAGAAATGGCACAATGTTCTTCTCAAGCTTGGCCTACACACATGTCTACATCAGCTGTAGGAACCATATAGAGGGAGGCAAGGTCCTGGCTATGGAAGACATCAAAACAAGGAACTGTCAGCAGTGTGGACCCCCGTAGGCTGGAGGGGAGGGAGGTGGGTAACCCCACCTCCCACCCCAAGCAAATCCCTGGACCCTTGCAAGCTTAGGTTCAACTGTAAAACCAGGAGAAAACCACAAACTTCCCCACTGGGTTTGTGGCAATCTGGGTAATGTACCGATCACTACATGGAAAGGTCACACCTTCACAATGGTGGCAGGGTGTGCGTGCACGTGTGCAGAGAGCCATGTTTAAGAACCACACACAAGCCAGGTGGTGGTGGTGGCGGCACACGCCTTTAGTCACAGCACTCGGGGCAGAGGCAGGCGGATCTCTGAGTTCCAAGATGGCCAGAGCTAAACAGAGAATCTCTATCGTAACCGCCCCCCCCCCCCACACACACGTGCAATGACACTGTCAGTCCTTCCCTGCACTGACAGTAAGACTGGCTGCTTTCCCCTGGGGTGGCCCTGTGTCAGCATTCTCGCCTCTTTTCACCAAGGCCAGCATGGCCCCACCCTCACAACTGTGACAACCATGGCTACATGTCCACGGGCATAGGACATCTAGCAGACCTCTCGTTTTATAGCCCCTAGACAGTAAAACTCAGACACTATCGCAATACCGTGTAGCTTTTAGGCTCATTTTAACACAAGCACAAGCTGCAATTACTGTTTTTGGGCAGTGGCTCCACAGCAGCACGGGGATGGCTGCTCTCCCAGACATGAAGGCCCATAGGCCAGGGGCCACACTGCAGGCCTGGCTGCTCCTGGGGGTGTGAAGAGCCTTATTTGGGTGGTACTGCTTCCACACAAAAACATGAGGCCTGCTGTGCACGCACCGTGGAGGTTCCGGGCTGACTGGAAGCCAGACCAACAGTCTCCATGCTCCCCGCTGCCTGCCCAGAGGCTTCCTGAGGTCTGGCAGAAGGGGCGAGGACAAGATGGCAGGAACACAGTTCATGCTGAGTCCACTCTCAGATCCCTCACAGACACTCCGTCACTGCTGGTGATGCACAATCAGGGGTGTGGGAGTAAATTATATGTCAGACAAACACCTCAAAGAGACACCTGGCCACACAGCTAAAGACCGCTCTCCTGAGAGTCAACACCGACACAGCACATAATGCTACCAGGTTCCCATCTGCCCAGAAGGGCAAGAATTCTAGAAAGTCGAATCTTCAGGGCCAAGAGAAAAGAGAAATTTCTAGAGTACCAGACAGCCAACGTCCAGGGCCCTACCCTTCCAGAAAAGGTTAGCCTATTTTTATGTACAATAAAAACGGCAGTTTTCCAGTACCTGCCTGCTCTGACCTTTTTAGTGACAACAGAAGTGGGCAAATGAGGAAGGGGCGGCTGGCAGGGCTTCCTTCCTACGAGCTGGGTTCTAGCTGTGACTCCCAAACAGACCCTGTTAGACGCATATGGATCCTGCCGACCACATCTCCTGGGACGGATAACTCACAGGCGGATATCCTCACTCTCATTCACTGAATGGCTTTTGTTTTTAATTAAAGCCTCATTGTTTACAAAGCCCCCTTAGGACCATAAAAATAAAATAATTTTCCTTCCAAACTGAGTCCAATGACTTCCAATTTGGCTAATATGTTCCCAGCCACCAGCTGATTTTGTCTCCTAAATAATGCCTCTGACTTTTTCCATATTCTGTGGCTCAAGCATATGAGCCCTATAGCTTCAGGATTTCCTCTGGGCTACTCAACTTCCCATCATGTAAAACTGTCTCATTAGGCGAGCCTCTAACCCGGATAGTTAAAGCGAACCAACCAAGGAGGGCAGTCATGCCTTCATACCTGTGGACAGAATCAGCTTGTACTCTTCCACCGACAGGCCACTGAAGCTGGTGTCTCTCGGGCGAGGGTACTGGCATGGGGGCAGGAGAGAAGGGACACATTAGTCCTGCACACACTGGCCTTCCTCTGGCTGGCTGCAGTTTACCAGGGGCTGAGGCCTGAGACCCGACCACGAGAGGAGCAGCGCCACCTGGAGGCCAGGACTCACAGGAGCCAGACCTGTGGAGGTCTTAGCAGGCAGGCCCAGGTGGGGGCTGGTATTAGGAAGGAATCCCTTCAGCACCCAGGCTCTTCCATTTGGCCATGTCTATTTGTTGAGCTCCTGACATATTTTTCAAGTCAGGGAAAAACTACACTACGTAGAATCTGACAGTAATCACGTTAAGGCTGAGGAGGAGTGGGCCTTGGTGTGACAGGATCGTCCTAGTGCTCCATCTGTATCAGCGTGTGGCACCGGTTCAATCACTGAGTGAGAAATATGAACAGGAGCGTGTGCTCCCGCACACAGAAGCATGGCTTTTATTCAGAGGACCTTTAAAGGCCTCTGCCTGGCACCATTGTTGGCTCAGCTCAAAGTACTGGGTTACATCTCAAAGTCACAAAACACCATTCTTTACAAACGCAGGCTTTCCGCGTCCTGATTGGTCCTCCCCTCAGAGCCGGGATACATAGGCCTGTGCCCACTCACCTTGTGCTTGTAGTAGTTTGAATGCAGTCGTGCTAAGCTCTCGTACATCTGATCACAGGCCTCAGGTTCTGCAATCTGAAAGACAGCATGTGCCCAGGGAAGTGAGTGGAGGAGGTCGCCCCCACGCTGCACACATACCTAGAGGGAGGGCTCTGTGTACAATGTATTCAGAGGAGGGCACTGGTGTCCCACCTGCGGGAAGCAAACCTCCCTGTAGCTCCCAAAAGGAAAGCCACCTCCGTCTATAAAAGCCCCACGTCACACGCCCTCGACAAACCAAAGTGTTCAGCAGTCCTTTACACCTTAGGAACACCACACCAAGTGTGGGCTCCAGGGATCCAGAAAGCAGCTCAAGCGATGGCAGGAAAGGAAGGGCTTCCCTGGGCAAGGAGGACACAGGGTGCTGCCATGGAGCCGAAGAGCACCTGGGGCCGCCTGAGGCCCAGGGGCATGAGGAAGCCTGCTCGGAAAGCAAGCAAGCTTTGTGAACTGAGATCAGTATGGAGTGTGTCTAATATTCTTTCATGAAAGACCCAACAACAAATGAGCCACGGACGCCTTCAGCACTTCCATCTCTACTAAGCAAGGAGCTGCTAAGACTGCAAGGGAGAGAGCCAACCGGGTTCAGGGCAAACCTGCAATGCCAGTACTTGGGCAGGGTGGAGTGTGAAGTCAGCCTGGGCTACATGGAGAGCTCCAGCAGAGCCTGGCCTATAGCAGAGACATAGCTTTGAGAGGAAAGGAGGCCATGTAAATTAGTGAAGCAAGCAGGACCAAGACCAGCAGTGAAAGCCCAGAGCAAGCACACAGGCCTGCAGGAAGACAGGGAAAGCAAGTGCCCATCCCAAGGAGGGAGGCAGACTCCTGCTGGACATTCCAGGAAGCCAGGGTTTCTGTCCTTCAGACCTTTACACCCTAACCCTTCCTCTTCTCCACCCTTGCCGTTTGTCTATGAATCTCATCACATTTCTCTGCCAGGGTTTCTGAAGGCCCCAGAACAAAATTCTCTTACAGTTTTCCCAGAATTCAAATGATGGCTTTTTTCTTCCCTGACTTAAATCCTTTCTCGAAGAGTGAACATATAAATAAATCAGGAGTCAAGTGTTTCAGCGAGGCAGCCCTCTTCTGCCTGTGTGTCAAATGAGGTCCCAGCTCTCAGCAGACAGCCCCAGCTCTGCTTTCCTTTCAAGGTTGGCAGGGGCCATCCAGGAGGCCACCAGCAGAGAGGGATGTGGGCTGAAACTGGAGTGAACTACATAACTAAAACATTAAAACAGGAAGAACTGTGAGCCTGGCATCTCCCTGACAAGGGCTAGCAGGACAGTGGGCAGCAGCCATATTCTCCCAGGAGGGAGTGCTTGGCCCACGGCTGATGACGATTCCTTTGGGTGTGTTTGGGGTGCGGTCAGGGTTTCTGTACTCCTGGCTGTCTTGGACCTCACTGTGAGGACCAGGCTAGCGCTGAAGTTGTAGCGATCCTCCTGCCCCGCCTTCTGAGTGCTGGGGTTAAAGGGGTACTACCAAGCCCACCAGCTGCTTCTTGAGCAAGCGTGGCTACCGAGCCACACAGAACAGGCAGAGCACACAAACCCCAAGTTCTTAGCCTCGGACACAGAATGCACCCTCTCTACTTGATGTCAGGACACAGGGGCTTCCACTCCTAACTGCGGTGCTGGGCACATGGGGACAGGTGGATCCTTGGGGCTCACTGGCTGGCCTGCCTGCCTACTTCAGGCCCATAGGGCAGAGAGAACCTGTCTTTAAAAAAAAAATAAAGGAGGGAGGGGTTGGGGGGGAAGCAAGGGAGAAACCAAAGGGTGGACATTGTTTGAGGACTGACAGCAGAAGCTGCCCTCCTCTGCACGTGCAAATGTGCACGCACACGGCCCCACATTCGCAGCTGCACTCACAAACAGCAGTCACACCGTGTCTAACACAACAGGAAAGGTCATTTCTTCTGCTTGTGCTCTCCACACCTGGGCTGACTGCCTACTTACAAACCCCACAGCCTGCACAAGGCATCTGCTGCACGGCCTTGGTGCGAGCAGAGGCCTCAGAGGAAGCAGGGGCAGCGGGCAGCTGCCTGGGTGGGAACCTCGCACCATTGCTCAGCAGCTACAATATGTTGGATAACTCGCAGACCTCTGCCCATTCACTTAAGGCCAACACACCTGCGCCACTCTTATATCTGATTATTTCTAAGGCCCTTTCACCCCCCAACTCAGGCATGTGTTTACTGAGATTCTGGATGTTCTCATGTGACCATTCAGGACAACTAACACTAATGCCACTGTCTAATAATCCATGCCCACATTCCAATCCTGGCCGCTGTCTGGGGAAACCCTCACAGGGCAGAGCACCACCCACTGTGGAGCACTGTCCTATGCCGCGTTCCCCTTCCATCTTTCACACACTGCCACTTTATATGCTTACAGGTGAACCTGACTTTAAAGGAAGTGATGATAAGCCCCCACCTCTGAGGGCAGTGTGGAGTTAAGGAGATGGCAGGGCTGCTCCAGGAACATCCCGTAATGGAGCCAGTATACTGATTATTAGCACAGTGCTGAGGCCTACATTTCAATACAAACAGGGAAGAGAGCACTGCTCAGACCCAACACGGCACAGGGTGTGCAGTGTGCTGTGGTCTGTGCAGGGGGAGCCAGGGAAGAGTGGAGAAACATCCCAGCAGACACCAGCTGGAACACAGCCCAGGGAACACAGCCAGGAAGGACCCAAGGAGTGAGCATGAGTGGCCAGTGCCACTCAGGTAAGAGTACTACTGGGGCTGAGGCAATGCAGTGAGAACTGGACCTGACCTGGACACCTCTGGGCAGCCGCTAAGCATCCATGGTCAGGCGGGGGCTCTGCCAAGGCTGTTCTCATGGCTGCTCATCTGCACCACCCCTCCTACCATGGCTACCATCCTGGTGCCCAGCAGGGGCAGCCTGCACAGCAAACAGACCTGATCCACAGTGGTCCCCTCTGCAGAGGCACGGAGACAGGGCCACCCTTACAACTGTAAGACCTGAGTGCAAAACTGAGGTGACCCTGGGAACCTTGGCCTCCTCAGTGCCCTCTGTCCCCAGTGTTCACGGAGCTTAGTAGGCAGGGATGGTGGCCCAGGCCTATCATTTTAGAACTCAAGAAGTAGGGGGATGGTGAGTTCAAGGCCAGCCTCAGGACTAGATAACACAATGCAAAATCTCCTGTCATCTGATTTCCTGCTAGGTCAGGTGTTTACAAAAGGGCTGCAAAGCAGCCCCGTGGAGGGAAGGGGTTTGCAACATGCCAATTTCTCCCAAATTCTTACTGCCAAAGGAGAACCAGCAAGCAACAAGGATCCCTGCTGTATCTAACTCCAGCTCAGCAATTAAAGTCAGTGTTGTCTGCTACTTACCTGCCCCCAGCGAGGCCTGTCTTGTCCTTACCTACCCTCACCTTACCCTCCATTCACACACTAGCCCCAACACTCTGGAACCTGGGACGCCGAGCGTGCCCCATGACATCCTATGGGCTTTAGCTCCTACATGCAAAGCCTTCAGTCACCTGGACTTGCATTTACTCCTGATGAGACGAAAGACATTTTGGGACAAAGAGCCGCACACGGGCGTCACGAAAACTTCAATGCTGTTCCTCACACGGGAATGGAATGGAGGCTCAGATGAGTGCGCGCCCTTCCCAGCTCCATCCCCTCCCTCCACAGTTCCCTGCTCTCTCTTCACCACATTAAACTTTTATACATACAAATCTACATCAGTGCCTGCGGCACTCATTTCCATTTTCAAAATTGAATTTTGGGTGGTGACAGCAATTCGTACAGCAGCCCCTATTCTAGTGACACAAGGGAAGCATAAGCACATTGGGGAGGTGACACAGACGGCTGGATCTGGTCCAGGAGGCTCCACAAGGAAAAGGTTCCGTGGCTCTGTAATGAACTTCTGACAGGAGCCATGCTGACTTGGAACACATTCCTGTCAATGAAAGTGGCTATTTCTTGAGCACCTACTATGGAAAGTGCACTGCTAGAGAACCAGACTGTAAGGGACATAAAGGAGTAGACAGCAGTCAAGGAGGGGACAGGAAACAAGTGCACTGAAAACCAGGCCCGTCTTGAGCTGTGTGGAGCTGAGTGGCAGTCAGGGCATGGTGGCATGGCTGAACTCAACAGGACAGGTGTGGGCGTGAGGGTGGAGAGCCCCACAGACGGAGCAGGCACGGTCCCTAACTGTCTGAGCTTCAGCAGCATGGGATGGATGTGTGGAGAGGGGGCACAGGACAAGCTGACCAACAGGTCAGGTTTCTGGTGTGTGGAGTACAGTGGTCCAAAGTCACTGGGTCTCAAAGATTAAGAAAGACTCAAGTTCTGAAGGCAGAGCAAGAGCCTGTGAGGGCAGGATGCTGAGACAGACTGGAGAGCCAGGACACCTGACAAGGGCTGGCGGGCACAGGATGCAGTCATTCGACCCTGAGAGGAGCAGCACTTGTACACACACACACCAACACAGCTCCCCACTCCACCCCATCTGACTGTCAACCCATTCCAACAGAGGTAAAACCGACAGTGACACAGTCCGTCCCAGACACCGCTCTCCTCACAACCCATTTTTGTAGTGCCTGCCACATACAAAGAATACACGCTGTCCTTAGACCATGTCCCCAAAGTCTGATTCACACTGAGATGCCTTCTCTGTGGTTGTGAGGTGCCAGGCTGCCCCACTGTGGTGCTGAGAGCAGGCCTCACGGGGATGACTACGCACCCCTTGGATCCTGAGGAGATGCCAGCACTGTCCCTCAGAAACCCAGCAGAGCCTGGTATCCTTCTCTTTGAGCCATCCTCTAACTCTCTGTAAGACATCGGCCACAGTCCGGGTGGGTGGGACAGGCAGCGGCATCTCCAGACCCATCCCCATGCCGAGAGAGGCCTGAGCTGACTAGGCTGGCCTAGCTTTCAGCCAGCCACCCCACACCTGACAACTCATTAGCGGGCTCTGCTCTTTGCCTGCAGTTAAGTCAATAAGCACAGCTGTTTGCCCTTCCCCCACACCCAGATTCTTTTGTGAAGCTTGGGTGCAGCAGGGAATGAGAACTCTTAAAAGCTGTATTCAGAGTAGACCAGACCCATAGCCATGAACTTCAAAGGTAACAACAAGCACCAGGTGTCAGGGGTGTTCCCTGTGTCCCGGCTCCCCACTGCCACCTCCTCCTGGTGGGGTTAGGGGCTCAGGTCTGTAGTCTGAATTATTAATTGGCCTCCCAGCAAGCCTGGCCTTTCTGCTCTGGGGTCCTACTGAGGACACCTTTCTTCTTGCTGCACTGGGAAGGTAGTGACTGGGCACAGAAAAGGAAGTGGGCCTCAAGTGGCTAATTCCTTGCCACACCTGCTGTGATCCAAAAGGTCTGATCAGTGAGTCAAGGGAGGGAGCACTTGATGCTCACAGAAGAAACTTAACAGGAGGTCTCTCAAGAGGACTGGTGACAGGGGACCTGCTGAGACCTGGGTCATGCAGACCAGGGCACAGAGGCTGGTCTGTCTACTTGTCTCTTCCTGTCAAGGAACCTGAGTCAATGGTTTTACTTTTCTGATTTGATTTCAGTATCTGTAAAAATCAGGACAGTGATGGCTTTTTCACCTGGGGGCCCAAAGGCTAAAATCAGATGAGATGGGCTAAGTGCACGGTGCGTGTTAGGCCACAAAAAGCCAAGAGGCCAGGAGGGTGCGGGTCTCAGCAAGGCTGCTCAACACAGCAGCTTCTGCCCCTCCAGTTCCACTTTCTGGACAAGTGGTGGAGAGGTGGAGGTCACAGCCACCAGCCACCCCTGGGTCTCATCCCACCTTCTACTGTGGGTTTCATGAAGCGTCTCTCAGAGCCACCTTCCTTCTCAAGGTCTTTCCTAAGTGATCCAGGGGTGGCAGAGGGAGTGACTCACACACCATTCTCCATCCCAGCCAAGGATTGCTCCCTCCAAAAATTATCACCAAGATTTACTAAGCCCAAGCAGGCTCAATTTCAGGTGACATCAGGATGAGCTACGACAGAGGTCCTGAGTAATGTGCCCACTGCTACCACGACGCCCTGGTTCACTCCACCCCGAACACATCCATCAGCTGTGGCGGAATCTCTGGTGAAGCCGACTTGCATTTGCAGCTATGATTCAAGTCTGTGTGGGCCCCAGCTGATCAGAAACTGCATCCCTAGGTGGTGACAAAGGACAACAACTCCAAAAGAGAAAGCTCTCCCCTCCCTGCTGGCTGTCTTACCCTAAGAAGCAAATAGGTGAGCTCCAGTCTCTCCTCTTCCGGCATCTAGTCTCTGGCTGCCCAACTTTAAGCTACTTGGAACTGAGGACCAAACTGCCTGTGTCAGCAGTGCCTGGGACTCCACATACATAGAAGCTTTGAACCAAGGAGTGTGAGAAGTGAGTGTGCACACAGGATACAGTCTGCCCTGTAGCTCATTGCTATCTCCAGCAACTTCCGCTGCATCTGGAGATAACTGGCCTCACAAACCACCACCAATCCCTTGCTCTCTTGGTGCTCACTTGGATACTTTTGTATACCAAGAACCACATTAGACATGGTGTGTGAGTCAGGGTGGGGGCTTCATCTCTATTCGCAGGAAGCTCATACTAGAAATTAGGGAGCACAGCCCTACAAAGCCCATGGGGTTTGCCTCGTGATCCGTATGATATGGGTCAGTGAGGACTGCCAGCACAAGCTGAGGACCTTGGGCCAGACCCTCTATCCATGTGACAATCAGCAGCACTCATGAGGTGGCCACTGGCACCGTCTCATTCATGAGGGGGGGTGGATTAGCTGGTTCCTGTATTGGCAGGTTCATCTCACAGGGCATCTATCTGGACGCCTGTGTGTTCTGGGCATCTCACTCCTCACCCCTGACCTCTTGCCTAAGCCCTGTGCTCAGATACCCTCCTGCCTACTTGACATTCCATTCGGAAGTCGGTCTGCTTGGCATCTCGAGTTTAAAGCCTCTAACATCAGACGTGCGATGTACTTCCCACACCCCACCTGCTCCTCCGGCTAGTCTTTCCCATTTGAGTAAATGGCACCCAGCTGCTCAAGCCAAAAAAAGGAAAGGGGAAAAAATCTAGGAGCTGTCCTTGGTTCCTCTCCTTTACCCCCCACCCAGGACATCCGAGCTGTTCATGTGACCTGCACCTTACGGACTGCTTTCTGTTACTTCTCCTGTGCCGTCTCTCTTCTGGTGCTACCACGGCAGGCTGCTCTGCAGCTCGTTTCCATTTGTCACAGCACCAAAGTAACCTTTGAAAACTAGGGCACATCAGCCCCCTGACTAAATGTCCCCGGTGGCCTCTCACTGGCCTCCTGGTAAGATCTGACTCCTAGCGCAGGACTGGAGAGGTGGCTGGGCAGTTAAAAAGAACCTAGGTTCTCTTCCTAGTACCCACAAGGTGGCTCACAACTACTTGTAACTTCAGTTCCTGGGGATCCAACGCCCTCTTCTGGCCTCAGTGGGCACTGCACTAACACGGTACACAGACATACCTGTAGGTAAAATTAAAAACAAAACAAAACAAAACAAAACAAACTCCTTTATGGTGCCTGGCTCCTGCCTTCCTTCAGCTTCAAATCTTAGCTGCGGGCATGCCACTCTCTACCCGTAGGCTTGCTTTCTTTTCTGTAATATGCCAGTCTGGTTTTCCCTGCAGTGCCTGGCCGCCCTTCCTGTCTTCCTACCTTGAGTCTGAGTCCTACCTATGTGTAACTTCCTCCAGCAAGCCTCAGGAACCCGATTAATGTTACATTTCCCACGTTCAGGGTACTCATTGGGACTGTCTTAAGCGTCTATTTGTTCCTCGTGTCCTGAATGAGAATTCAAAGCCACAAGGAGCAAGACACCATCTAATTCACTGCTGTCTCCCTGGAACCTTACCTAGTTCTCAGCACATGGCCGTATAGATAAGGGAACCTAAACCAGAGTGGGGCGAGAAGGTCTTCTGTTCACACAAGGGACCTGGGTGGAAGACCCAGTTTCACAGTGACGAAAGACAGTGAGGCTGGGCTCACAAACACATTAATGTTATGGAAGAAACAACCCCGCCTTACAATTTGATTCTTTAGTGGCATCTGGACCTCGGGGACGCTTCACTGATCACTACACGGTGTAGACAAGGAAGAAAACTCAGTAGATGGCGTCGCACGCCACAGCTAGCTGGAAGGTGGGTACCTCGCACACGTGCAGCCTGTCAGGCAGGCCGACGCATGCGCAGACCCCCCACCCTTGTCGCCACCGCTCCGAGGTCCCCAACCTCCTCCCCTCCGGTCACCTGGGTGTTCTCTCCCTCCCGAAAGGCCTGTGCTACCCGCTGCCGCAGGTAAGCTCCCAAGTCCCGGCCCCGTTTGGTCTCGTCCACTGGCCATTCCTCACAGAGCTTAAGAAAACGCCGGTAGCGGAGAGCGGCCATCTTGGGCCCCGCTTGCCCCGCCCCTGGGGGAGGAGCCAAGACCTCTGAGAGCGCGTGCGCACTAAGGCGCGCTGGTCTTCCCGCGCACATGCGCAGTTCTGCCATCTGTCAACGGCCCGCCGCCCTCCAGGCAGCGGCGCTGCTCACCTTTGAGAGCGAGGTCTGAGCTCTTCAAATTCTTCGTCCTGGAACTCGCCCAGCTCCCAGGGGCAAAGCAGACACGGTGTACCCTGGGGACAGCTTTGCTCTTCGTTTTCAATGGCTTCGCGAGCTCGAGACTAAAAAAGCTTCCCCTGAGACCTCCGCTGTTTTGCCTAAACGAGGCATTTGCATGTTAATACAGGTTGTTACTGGCTGGAGATGTGTTTGATCTTGATGTCTGGCGTGTACACACACACACACACACACACACACACACACACACCCCTGCCCCACTCCCACACTCATCACCCTGTACTTTACCACATGGACCTCAGTTCCTGAGCGACATCTCTCTCCAGTCTCCTGACCACATGCACAGGTTTCCTATGAAGTACCAAAAAACGTTGTTGCAGCCTAGAATTTTTTTTTTTAATTTATAGTGTGCTTTCTTCATTTTTATATGTATGAATGTTTACCTGCACCACATACATGTGCCAGTTCTGGGGAACGAACCTGATTCTCTGCAAGAGCAGTCAATTCTCTTTAAAGCCCGCCATTTCTCCAGCCCTAAGAGTGAATGTTTTTATTGAGGCAAAATACAACATAAAGTAGACCGTCTTTTACAATTTTTTTTATATTTCATGTGTATGAATGTCTGCCTATGTGTGTATGTGCATGCCTGGCCAAAAACAAACAAACAAACAAACAAACAAACAAACAAACCACCAGAGCCCCTGGAACTGGAATCATAGAACAGTTGTGATCCACCATGTGGGTTCTGGGAAGCAAGAGAGGGAGAATTCTCTGCAAGAACAGTAATAGCCCTTAACCACTGAGTCATCTCTTTAGGCTCAAATGTACCATTGTATGTAATAGGGTGCTTGTTAGGTAGTCCAGGTTGGCCTGGGATTTGAGAGCCTCCAACCTCAACAGTCTCCTAGGATTAGAGACATCACCAGTGAAGTGCCTTTACCTGTGAGCCATCTTACTGAGTGACCCCCTTCTTCTTGATATGTATATATATATATTGTGTGTGTGTCTTTTCTTTTGAGATAGGGTTTCTCTGTGTAGCCCTAGGTGTCCTGGAACTCACTCTGTAAATTAGTGCTCAATGAATGAATGAACAAAGCCATATTTCAACCTAGGTCTGTCAGACCCTAAAGCCTCTCAGCATTCACAACATAGGGAGCAATTCTTGGGGGTGGGGGCGCAGGACTGTCTGTCTGCCCAGACCTTGTTGTGTAGCAGGTAGAGGAAGGGAGACCACAGAAGGAGCCAGCAGGTACGAACTTCTACCCTGGCACCTTTCTCAACCTCTTACCACACTGTACCTCATGTGGAAGGCAAAACCATTCACTGCCATCGACTCACTCTCCCTACAGCCTAAGACGGGCAAGGGGTCTTGCCACCCTGACTCCCGGGTTGGCTGTGGCCAGGCAAGTACTCTTTTACCTGGGTGGGCCCTTATGGTTTCCAGTCCACCCCGGCCCTCAGTGCCTGGAAGCAGGGAGTAAACGGACCTCAGGAAAGCCACCCAGATTTGTGGCTAACAAGAGCTGAGATGAGGCTGTGTTGGGGCTTGGGACCTGACGGGATGATCAGGGAAGTTTTCTGGGCATGCCCACTGAGCACCTCACCTTGGCACGGCACCCCAGCCAAGATTTCTATAATCACCTCTGGTGCTGTGGAGATGTTCCCTCTTTAAACCGCCCACTGATCTGCTGAGATCAAACCCCTCCCTCTGCCTCCTTCCTACCTCCGCCCAAGGCCTGCCTCCTATCGCAGCCAAGCTGCCCCTGATCTTCCTCCCCCGTTTCCCTCTACAGCTGGGAATATTTCTTTCTCTGTATTCCACAGCACTGCCTAACACAGCCAAGCCCTGCTTCACTATAGGAAAGTGAGCAGAGAGCTATCCGGAAATGTTTGTCAGGAGAGCATCAGAGATCACGTGCTAGCACGGGACGTGTTGTTAGGCAGTGTATGGAACCAACCTTTTCTTCCATGACTTCATTTTGACTTTATTAATCTGTTCTGATTTATCAGCATGGGTGTTTTGGCTGCATGTGTGTGCCTGGTGCATCAGGTCCCTTAGAGAGTTAGAGACAGTTGCGAGCAGACATGTGAAAGCTAAGGAATCAAATACAGGTTTGGTTTTGTTGTGGTGGTAGGAGAGGTTGGGACAGGGTCTCTCTGTGTAGCCCTGGCTGTCCTGGGACTTGCTGTGTAAACCCAGCTGGCTTGGAACTCACAGAGATCTGCTTGCTCTTGCCTCCTGAGTGCTGGGTATTAAAGGCACGGGCTACCACACCCAATTCCATCTCCTCTCCTGTTCCCATGTTTTGGTTATGTAGCCCAGGCTAGCCACAAACTTGAGAATCCTCTGCTTCTGCTTCTGTCTCCCAACTACAGCCATATAAAGGTGTGCAGCTGCTGGGGTGTACAGTATGGACTGCTAAAAATATCTATGGAGGCTGGCAAGAGATGTCAGTAGGTAAAGGTGTTTCCCGCCAAACTTGATAACCTTAGTTCAGTCCCCGGCACCCTACCTGGCAGAGGAGAGAACTGACCCTGTAAGTTAGCTAAAGCAGGTAAAGGCATCTGCTGCCAAGCCTAATGACCTGAGTGAGTTTCATCCCTAGAACTTACATGGTAAGTGTGACAGGCAGGCCTTGAAAGCTATGGCTCAGGTGTACCCACACCTGTATACACAGAGAATAAATAAATAAGTGTAATTTTATTTTTGAGACAGGGTCCCACTATTTATCCCTGGCTAACTGGTACTCACTAAGTAGACAAGGCTGTCCATGAACTCATAAGGGTTTAAGGCACATACTACCATGCTAAATGTAATAGACTTTTTTTTTGAGTTATCAAGGATTTTAAAATAGTAACAGGTCAGGCAGTGGTGGCACACACCTTTCACTCAGCGCTCAGGAGGCAGAGGCAGGTGGATCTCTGAGTTCGAGGCCAGCCTGGTCTACAAAGGGAGTTCCAGGACAGCCAGGGCTACATGGGGAAACCTTGTCTCGAAAAAATAAAATAAAGAAAAGAAAACAGTAACAGCAGAGTATCCAGCAAATGTGGAAGTGGTGGTTGTGACTGTACAGGCCACACTGTCCTGTGGCACAGGGGACAGCTGAAGGCCCCTTCCCTGTGCATTTTACAGTGTGAGGAGACAGGCAACCACCAAGCAACCCTACAATAAAAACAACGCCGGCCATGGCGCTCTCCTCCTATTAACTTGTTAGAAGCACAAGCTGACTTCATACATGGTAAGTTCGGGAAAAGTCAAAATGGGTCTGGTAGTTTAGGAATGGCACCCAGAGGCTCAGATATCTGGGTGCTTAGTCAGCAGGGGCTGAAACAGAAAGGATTAGAAGGATTAGGGGCGTGGCCTTCCGGGAGGAAGTATGTCACTGGGGTTGGGCTTTGAGGTTCCAAAAGCCCAAGCCGGAGGGGCTGTTGATGGCACAGATCCAGGTGGTGTCACTCCAGGAAACTACCTGAAGATGGCTAAGGCAGGCTGCCAGGCAAAGAGGCAGCAGAGACTCAGAGCAACCAACCTTGGGTGTTTTGTGCCCTTTGTTTTTTTTTCCCGGTTGTTCTGGGCTTCCTTTTTCCTTTGTCTGTTTGCTTTGCGGGAGGACAGGCCTAGGAGTCAGAACTCTGCTAGCACGAGTCCAGTTTCTCCTCCCACCATGTGGGTTCTGTGTATCACACTGAGTTCCTCAGCCTTGGCAGCAAGTGCTTCACCTTGATTTCTTATTCTGAGACAGAGTCTCATGCAGCCCAGGATGGCCTGGAAGTCACTATGTAGCCCAGGATGACCTTGAAGTTCTGATCCTTCTGCCTCCACTTCCCCAGTGCTAGGATTACATCACACACCACTGTGTCTGATTTATATAATTCTGGGGATCAAACCAGGGAACCCTGCATGCTAGGCAGGGTCTCTTCTAACTGAGTGACACCCCCAGCCCTTGAGCTCTAGTTTCTTCATTTTAAAACGAGAATCGGGGGCTGGTGGGATGGCTCAGAGGTTAAGAGCACTGGCTGCTCTTAGCCTGAGGGCCTGAGTTCAATTCTCAGCAACCACATGGTGGCTCACAACCATCTACAGGGGGATCCGATGCCCTCTTCAGGCAGGGGGATGTACATGCCGCAGGGCACTCATACATTAAGTAAATAAATTAAATTAAAATAAAATAATTGGGAAGAGTGAGCCAGGAGAATTGGGAGCTCAAGATCAATCTTTAATACACAGTGTTTAAGATCAGCATGGGCCAATAAATAAATAAAGAAGGCTGGGGGGCGCAGCTAAGTCGATAGAGTGCTAGTCAGAATGTCTGAGGCCCCGAATTCCATCTTCAGCACAACATAAACTATGCCTGGAAACTCATACCTTTAATTCCAGTGTTTGGGAGGCTGATCTCTGTGAGTTGAAGGCCAGTCTGGTCCACATAGTAAGTTCCAGACAGCCACAGCTAGGTAGGGATGTCCTGGCTCAAAATAAGTCAATTAAGCTGGGTGGTAGTAGCCCACGCCTTTAATCCCAGCACTCAGAAGGCAGAGGCAGGCAGATCTCTGTGAGTTCGAGGCCAGCCTGATTGCTAGAGTGAGTTCCAGAACAGCCAGAGCTATACAGAGAAACCCTGTCTCAAAAACCCAAACCAAACAAAAAGAGGGGAACAATATTAATCAATAAATAAAATAAACTCAGCATCAGTGAAGAAAATGGAAATCACATGGTAGATCAATGTGCCACCTGCCCCATTCCAGTCTCTGCATCAAACATCGTACAGAGATTCATTTAAAGTTTCCATGATGGCTCAAGAGCCACAATTGCCCTCTTCCTTTTATTGAGTGGAAACTGAGGCACAGAGAGGCTAAGATTGGCCAGTGTCACCAGCTGGGAAGTGGCAGAGTCCAGATTTGAAACCCCACCCCCACCACCCCATCTTTGCAGGTATAAATCACAGGCTTTAGCCAGCACAGGCATGGAGTGGGCTCTTATGTATCACGTTAAAGGGCCCCAGACCCTCTTAACCTTGTCTTACCTAGGGTCCTTTCCCTTCCCCACTGGGGGTGGTTTGAGCCAGATTTCGGGCTCAGTAGCTTGTCAGTCACCCAGATGCATTCTAGGCACTTTAATGGGCGCTGCCTGGAGTGCAGCTCAGTGGCACCAGCCTCATGGGGAGCTGATGACCATTTTAACACCCACCTGCTGGCTGTCACTCATTTCGGAGTCAATGCAGCCTCCTGGCTCAGCAGAAAGCCCCACGGGGCGCTCCTCCCAGCCTTTCGAAATGGGTACTTGGGGAACCCTAATCTCTCTTTATAGAAAGAAACCAGGCGTTAGCAAGGGAGGAGGGCTGTGTGAGGGAGCACCGCTTGCGATTCCAACTTATAATGATCCCAGTAATCTAGCCATCGAATCATGCCGAAGTAAAAATATCGTTTTGTAATGCTGGTGTTAACAATGTAAACATTAAACGGGAATTAAATGCTTAGCTGCGATTTCCTCTTTCCACCTAACCCACTGCAGGAGACGATTGGCTCCAACACAGAGATGTATTACCCAGATCCTGCCCAGATCTCAGAATAGTCGCCTCATGTCCCCAAGGAAAATGTCGTTGACAGCGCACAGGCATCCTTAAACACACTTGGGTGGCCCAGGTAGGCTGGAGAGGTTAGACATCCATAGGTCCTAAACTCTGCCGAGATAGCTCGTCATCTGCCCTAAGGACCTACTGCCCTAAGCCCCTGATGGTGTCACTGCAGCAATGCCATCATTTGTCCCCTTGGGCTTCACAGAATGGGTCACTGGCTGACAGGAGGCCTGGCCCACAGTATGTAGACCCTCCCCGGAGCTGTAACCACCCTGGCACAATTGAGCGCAGGTCCCCCTGCCAGGAGAACATGGTCCGAAGAGTCCCTGGAGCTGGAGCTGCAGGCAGTTGTGAGCTGTGAGTGCCTACTAGGAATCAAACTTGGGTCCTCTACAAGAGCAATATGCACTCTCTGCATGCCTGAGCCGCCTCTCCAGCTTCTGGGATGAGTTATTCTAGACTGACACTCCTCCCCTCCCTTTGGCAATCAGATGATTCAGACAACCTGCCCCAAGGAACAGGAGATTTCCCCCTAGAGTCTCATGTTGGGGGGAAGAAGAGACTGAAGCCCGGACACTACTCAGAGGGGGAGCGTGTCTCCTGGAAAGAGATTTCACACAGTCCTGACAGCTTGTCAGATCACCTTGTAGGAGAGACTGGAGCTGAAGCAATGATGTTGTGTGATAGGCAGGACCACACCGGGGCCAGGACTGCCTGGGTGTGCATTCCCCTTGCAATCTGTTTAAACCTAAGTTTCAGTGCTAGGACCCCAGAGGTGACATGAGGGGAGGGGAGGCCACCGAGTCTCTTTATTTGATCTGCTTCCCAATGGGGCCATTTGGAATACATCTCTTTTTCCTGCTTCTCACTGTTACATGTCTGTTTAATTGGCCTGTTGAGAAGGAGAGGCAGAGGCAGAGTGTAGGACCTAAGGGCTGCTAGGACGTGGGCTCTGTCCATACAGCTCTGGTAATGAGGTATGAGGAGTAAATGGTACTAAAGAGAAACTAGACTGTGGGTCAGCATCTCCTGGCTCACCGTCCCCGCCCCCTCCAAGATGCTGGGAGAGCCTAATTTCAGGATAGCCTAGCCAGAGAGGAAGGAGCTAGAGGTGTAGAGCAGGGATCGGTCTGGCTGGGGCCAGCATCCTGGAAGCTTGTTCAACAATCCCAGCACATCCCTCCTGCCTCCCCCTCTCTTTTTCTTCTTGTGGCACCCCTGCACTCATTTTAGCTCCCCCCCCCCCATTCTCTCATCTCCTGCTTTATGTTTCTGGCCACTGAGGACGCAGATTTAAATCAAAAGTAAGAGGTTTAGATCATTCTGAAGAGCGGCGGATGAGATGTCTAGCCTGGACTTTCCTTTCATTAGACTGCAGCCTGCCCTTCCCCGAGTAGCCCAGGAGCCTCGGCAGGCAGCCGAGGAGAGCGATGAGGCTGCCAGAGCACTGCCCAGAGGCCCAGAGCTCGCTGATGACATTGCATTATGAAATAGCCGTAATAACGTTCCTCTCCTCTTTAATCACCCAGGGGACACCGGAGGGACAGAGTTGGGGGAGAGCTGTCTCTGAGACTGCCCTGCTCCCTTGTTGGCAAAGCTGGAGAGGGAGGGGGAGAAGCCAGGCCAGAGGCAGGTTGCTCCATGGGCTGGTGTGACCTAGGTTTGCTCTTTGTGGTAAAGTTTGATCCTCCATGTTTAGCTGCTATGCCTGCTTACAAGAGATCATCTGGAGGGGCACGGAGCCCTTACCTAGGCTTCCAAGGCCTCCTCTTGCCAGCCATTTGCAAATAATTCTTCCCTAATTGTGCACAGCCTCAGGGTCTCAGGATGCCAGTGTATATGGGCTAGGGATAGTTAACTGGAGGGAAAGGCCATCATCCATGCTAACACTTCCCAGAGTGGCTGCTTGGGGGTCACCCACACTCCTGAGTATAATTTCTCACCCATGCTCTATAAATAAGCCCAAACTCCTACCTGCCCTAGGGTGAACTCTGGTGGAATCTTAACTTGGTTTGTCGTCAGGACCTTACAAGGAGGGCTAGATGTTGGTGGCTCCCAGAGGAGATATTCCTACAAGGTTCTTCTGTGTCACTTGTCTTTGGGACCATGTTAGGGTCTTACAGAGGTGGGTGGCTCTCAACATGTCTCCCAGTCTCTGAGGACTCAGACAGAGGAAGGGCCTCGCAGAGGAAGGGTCAGAACCTGCTGCGGAGGTACTGTGGGCCCTGCCTTCTCTCACGCCTGCTTGCCCTCCTGCATCTCCTGCCTCACTGTGGGTATCGATATGACTGACAGTGGTGGAGGGAGAAGCTAATGTAAAGATGGGCTAGGCTCTCACCAAATCCATTTCTACTTTGGATAATTTTTTTCTCGTACATAGGAATTTATTGCTCATAACTCGATCGAGCCTGGAAGTCCAAGATCAAAGCGCTATCAGATTCTGTCTGGTGAAAGCCACTTCTTCATAAATGATGCAATGTGTTCTCACAGGGATGAGGGGCCAAGCCAGCCCCCACCCCAGGCTCCTCACTGTGTAGCCAAGGATGCTCTAAAACTTCTGCTCTTCCTGCCTTTCCCCTCCAGATGCTGAGATGCTAGACATGCCACCAGCCTTTCTGTGTGACTGTGTGCTCATTATGTGGGAGTCTGCCATGATGCACCTGAAGGTCAAAGGACAATTCTGTATTCTGTTTTCTCCTTCCAGCTTTGTGTAGGTTCGAACTCTGGCCACCAGATTTTGCGGCAAGCACCTTTACCCACTGAGCCATCCCATCACACCCCTGTGAAAGCCCTCCCTTTAAAGGCCCCCACCCTTTGAGCACCGTTGCCTTGGGAATTGTGTTTCAACCAAAGAATCTGGAGAGAAGACACTCAGACCCAAGGAGCCATTGAAAGAACATAAATAAGAAATGAAAAAGCAGGATTCATAGACGGGGGGGGGGGGGGGGGAGGAAAAATACAAGCTGGAAACCCTTGAAGGAAAAGTCCGGGGCAGAGCCTGTGAATCACCCTCCTCCTGCCCAGCTCATGGCAGCTCCTTGGCATCTAGGCAGGGCCTTATGACTAGTTCTTGCCTGTGGGGTATGGGTGTGTCCGTGTGTTCTTCCTGCTGCAGCCTCACTTGCACTTGTCAACAGCAGCTGTCTGGACAACATGTGGAAGACCATGGTGCCTCAGCTTAGGAGGAGCCTGGGTCCAGGATGACCACATAGGGGCTTTCCGCTGACCCACCCCAGCTGGAAACTACCCTGCTGATCGGCATTGAATATCACCATCTACTCTGGGTAGAACCTGTGCGTTTCTCAACTCAGAGAGAGGAGAGCCACTAGTGCGTGCGGAGGAGGGAGCTAGTGTTGGCATCACAACCAGGTATCGGGTCTTCCCTGTGCTCCCCAGTGCCCTTGGTACCCTGGCTTCTGTTTCCCCATCACATGCTTGCTAGTCAACCTGGATGGAGCACTTACCCTGTTCACCACCTTTTAGACCCCACTCTTTCTCCAGGCACATCTTAGCGGCTGCCTCCAGGACCATGTCTCACTGCTTCTGCAATTCCTGGTAACATCTGAACCGACAGCCCCCCCCCCCAAACACGAGTGAGGAGGTCTCTCTCTGTGTGGGATCTCAACTGCCCTATGACCTCATCAAGTTCTCAGGGATGCTGTGAGTTCACACGTCCTTGTCTGGGTTTCTAAAACCAAACCGGGCTCTGTTCCTTTTTATTACCGTGAACTACTTCACTTCAAGGAAAGGAACTTGGTCTGAGCCGTGAACATATACACAGTAGGAAGTTATAAGAGGGGGGTATTGTGGGGTAGTACCCCAGGGAGCAGCAGGTCAGTCCCTCAACCGAGAGAGAGTGGAGGGAAGAGCTGCTTGGGCAACTGTGGACTCGGCTGATGTGGTATCAGAGGAAGCAGCCTTCAGGGATCTAATTGTCATTGGCAAATAGAGTCATTCCAGGATGGTTCCCATTTTCCTGCCGCAGGCACAGTGCATGCAAATGAATGACATCATTACCTTGGCCAGAGCGTATTTTGGAAAGCTAGCCCCGCTTTGAAGTCTGTGTCCTTCCTTCTTCTTTTTTGAGATGGATTCCCTAGGCAGCCTTTGGCTGGCCTGGAACTCACTGTATAGACCAGGCTGGCCCGACTTCACCGAGATCCACCTGCCTCTGCCTCCCCAGTGCTGGGATATACCACTGCACTGTGCCCAATTAAACAAAAGTTTCCTTCTTCCCTCCCGTCATAGTGGATTTCTGGAAATATCAGACTTATCATTAGACCCCACGGGTGCCTAAATTCTGTGCGCCAGGAGTTTCAAATGCTAAGGTCTCTCTCTTCTTTCCCAGGTTTTCTTGTAGACGCATGCAATTTTGTTTTTTCCTGAGACAGGGTCTCAATAGCTGAAGTTGGCCTGAAGCTGACTCTGTAGCCAAAGATGACCTTGAACTCTGGCTCCTCCTGCCTCTATCTTCCGCGGGGACTACAAGTGCGTACCACCAGCTGTGCAGCGAGGTCCTGGGGATGGAACTCATGACTTGGAATCTAGGCAAGCAGGCTACCGACTAAGCTGTGCTCTCCTTGACGTCATGCTAATAATCCTCTCACGCCCATTGCTCCTGAGTTTCCTGAGGGACCATGGGAGACTGGTGAGCTGTTCTTGCTGTACGCTCCAGTTTCTCATAAATTGGAAGTACGGGGCAGCAGGCTGATCAGAATAAACAAACAGAAAGGATAGTAAGGAGCACCAGTAATCACTGGTGACCTCAGCAATTTTATTAACAAATTTATTTCCCTAATTGGGGAGCACAGTGCAGCACCGGGCTCCAGGGCATTGTAATAAGTTTCAGTGCTGCAGAAGGAATTCATTAGACCTGTTTGCTCTGGCTTCCTATTGACTTGTGTCCATCATGCTTGTAAACATCATCCTGGGGTTCCTGGTCTTCTAGGTTCTCCGCTTCCAATGCCCCCGCCCGCCCCCCCCCCGGCACGCCCAAAATAAAAAATAAATAAAAATGGAAAATACAGCCGAACACTATTGGCTCCTCTGTGGGCGCACTCTGCCTCCACTGGAAGCTGCGTTTGCAGGTCAGGGACATCATGTGGTCACAGGGTGAAGGACTTATGAGTTCCACTAGGTCCCCCAGAAGTCTGCAGGGACCCTTCCCCTCACATTTAACTCGAGGGAGGATCGGGATCACTCATCCCTGTCCCACCTATAACTCACCATAGGAGGGGGGAGGCATTAGCTCTGTCTGCCTGGGGAGGGGCTGAGCCACACAAGCAGCATATTCTTCAAGGCTTCTCTCTCGTGGGGGTTTTGGGGGTTGAAGACTGTGGCCTGACTACAGAGAAGCAGTCTGGAATGCAGGCACCCTGCAGCACCGCAATGCTGGCCTCTGACCCACCGTCCTGTGCACTTGACGATGGTGCCATTTTCGCCATGTGCTCCAGGAGGAGATGCACTGCGCCAAGCTGCCCAGCGGGGGGTGGCTGCCTGCAGAGCAGATTTCTGTAGCAATTGTCAACTTCGCTTGCCTTGTGTAGAGATCGAAGGTAGATATGGTTCTTACAAAGACACCTACGGGGGTGGGGAGGGGATCTAGACTACCTTAGCTTGGGTCCCGTGGCAAAATTCTGCAGCCCAGAAAAATCCCAGAAAGTTCCAAGATGTTTCAATCTCCCTCTTGGATATCCTGCAGAATCCTGATGAGGTTTTCCAGGCCAAAAATATAGCCAGGATCTGGTCCCTCGTAGGTGGTGTGCTCATTCCAGGAGCCCTTGTATGTCGTGTGAGCGAAGTCAATCATCCGGACATCGACTTTGGCAGGGTCGCTGGAAGTGCCGCCGGAAGTGCTGCTTTGGGTGGTCTGGGGAGCCGTCTGGGGAGGCTCCCCATCATAGATTATAAGGAGGGAGCTGGAGTAGAAGCGGTAAGAACTCTGGCTCCTGATGACAGTGAGCAGCGCCTGCAGCCTACGCAGGATGGGCTCCAGGAGCTCGGTGCGGAGGCGGATTCCATCATGGAGGAACTGAGAAAGGGCTTGCCTGAATCCCTCCACCGAGAGCTTCCTTCCATCGTACTTATCTTTGCAGAGAAAACTCTTCTTATCGGTTTGATAAACCTTAGGTTGGGTGAGAGAGAGAGAGAGAGAGAGAGAGAGAGAGAGAGAGAGAGAGAGAGGGAGAATATATATGAAGGATTGCAAACTCTTTAAAAAAAAAAAAAGGACAAGAAAAGCGCCCGTGGGGGCTGGGGACATGGCTCAGTCGACAGAGGGCAAGATCAAATCTCTGTGTGCGATCCCCAGTACTGTATAAACTGGGCACGGTGGTGCGAGCCTGTAAAACCAGCACATGAAAGGCAGAGGTAAGAGAGTCAGAAGTTCAAGGTCACGCTCAGCTACTAGTGAGTTCAAGGCCAGCCTGTGCTACACGAGCCCCTATCTCAAACCAAACCAAACCAAACCTAACCAACATTGCCTGTTTTACAGTGCAGCAGCATAACAATCCCTCATAACGTATGAAGTGATTTCCAGGTGACTTGGGAGACAGCGGTTGAGATGCACCAGAATGGTCTCGCATCATGCCCTGGTGTGGTATGTATAATTTAAAGTATTTTCTTTGCAGGTCAAGTCCCAACCCGAGGCCCAAAGATCCTTTACCCACAGAGGTGACCCTCAATGCACCACTCCGAGGCTTGGATCTCCTGTCCTGTGAATTTCCGTTATCAACTTTCCAAGTCGTGATTTAAATCTTGGCTTCTGGCCGCCTTCAGTTCAGATATTAGCAAACCCAGGCTGGGAAGCTGCAGCAGGCATCTGAAATCAGGCCGGCGGACTTGGGGAGCCAGATCGCTTAAGTTCTCCTTTGACAAAGTCCTGAGTCTTTTCTCACAGATTTTAAGCATTCAGAGATGGCTCTTCCAGACAGTCAAGGGGAATTGTTCTGAGGTAAAGTAGACAGGCTAGCTCAGATATAGGTCCGGCCCGCAGGCAGCCATTATGGCTGCCGGGAGCCTGGGAAGCAGAGAGGTCCTTAGCCTCCCTGGTCAGCAAATGGTTCTTCTCTTCGTAGGCTCTATTTCCTGCCCTTGCCATGGCACTCAAAGGGAGCAGAAAGGAGATGCTGATAAGGATACCACAGTAGCCACACCCAGTCCAGACAGCTCAAGGGGCAATAGACTTGAGTCAAAGCCTGCAGCTGCAACAGCCATGGGGGACTGTAGACAGGGCTGCCTGTAACTGATCCTGTTTGAAGCCCGTCTTACCTTTGTATTACATAACGTATTTGTTTTGCTTTTAATCAGAAAGATATGATAAACTTTTGGAAGGCTAAAGACGGGTTGCTAATTTAGCCTCTGCAAACACACGACAAGCGTCACTTTTTAGATAAATCAGATCACTTGCAGAAGGCGGGAGGTCCGCATAGATGTTCCTTTCACTCCACAAATCATCCCATTCTGTTCTCTCGAGAATTGCGTTCCAAGCCTTCCCAGGGACATCTGTGCAATGAATTTATGGACTCAACTTTCAGCTTCAAGGGGTGGCAGTTTCAATTAAGGAAGGCTATAACGTTTGCTGTCAAAGCAGAGTCTGGTTTTGTATTGAGTAGACAGACTGTTGGGGCTGGGGGGATGGGCTGGAGTCCTGCCTGTTTCCCTACAGCCCTGCCATAGTCTTATAAGACCAAAGGTAGGAGCCGGGCAGTGGTGGCGCATGCCTTTAATCCCAGCACTCGGGAGGCAGAGGCAGGCGGATTTCTGAGTTCGAGGCCAGCCTGGTCTACAGAGTGAGTTCCAGGACAGCCAGGGCTACACAGAGAAGTCCTGTCTCAAAAAAAAGAAAGAAAGAAAGAAAGAGAAGAAAGAACAGAGGTAGGGAGGTGTGGGATCCAGGCAGTAAGGGAACAAGCCACCCCTGGGACTAGGTTCAGTGGCTTCTGACCTTCCCATTGGTTAACCCAACCAAGCAGCAAAAAGGAGCAGAAAAGCTTAATGTGGGAGAGAGAAGAGCTAACTGGGAATTCAAAAGAGCTGGTTGCTACAGCACATCCGAAGGGGACAGGGCCGCGCCCCTCAGGCATTCGGGATAAGTAAGCCGTTAGGTATATTTTCTCAGCTCTTCTCCAACACCTGCCACCCACTGTCATTAAAAGTCCCCCCTGCCGCCCAACGTGGAGAGGACCCTCAGGACCACTGCACAAAGTTTTAACTACCCCCCAAACAGTGAGACTGAGTTTTGGACTATCCTCAAGGGCACGCTGTAAAAAAAAACAAAAACAAAAACAACCCAGTGTGTGGGTTGGGAATGCAGCTCAGTGGTAAGGGTGCTTGCCTCCTCTACCAAGGCTCTGGGTTCCATCCCAGCACTACAAAACACCAATGCCTGTGATCTCAACCCTCAGGAGGTCGGCATAGAGGATCAGGAATCCAAGGTCAGCTCTGGCTACATAGGAGTTCTGAGTCAACCTGGGATGCTTGAAATCCTGTCTCAAAACAAAAACACCACCAACCACCACCACCTAGCATCTCAGACCAGAATATACATTTCCTTGCATCTTTCAGCTCCCCTGCTGCTCCCTTAGTTAACGAGCTCTGCGGGGAGGGAGAGAGCATATGGGTGGCAGGCGTCGGTCCTGCCGGGATGCCTGCCTCCGGCCCCCTGCAGCCAGCCCTCAGCACCTACCTGCATGCCACAGATGCGCACGCCTAGGCAGGCTGAAGTACTCTGTTCACACTTCTTCATGTGACGGGCCTTCTTCTCCTCTGATGCATCGTCCCCGTGCTGCCGAGTCCCCATCTTCAGATCCAAGATGCAGGGCTGCTTGTACTGTGACACCACATTTTCCAACAGCAAGAACCCTGGATATGCTAGGTCAAGGAGCCCTCTGAGGTCATCCGTCAGGGCAACTGAGGCTGCTGGAGCAGTTCCTCCCTCACTCTTCCTTCCTGTTTCCCGCCTTACCCATGAGCCTGGCTATTAAGAATGCAAGATATTCGCTGGCAGTCGGCTTTCATAAGTCCATTTATTTAGGGGGAGTTTATGAGAACCTTTTTTCCATTTTTGCTCTGAGGTTGAAATTTAAATGCAGGCATGGAATCCCTGGCAGGCCGTGCCCAATTTACACTTTATGGCAGAAAATCATAAGGCTGAGATCTCCAGACGCTGAATGGGCCTGCACCTTCTGGGACAGGGGGTTGATGTTCGCCTTGGAGAACAGTTGCAGGAATATTAATTTCAGCGGAGTAATTATTTTTCAAAAGCTTCCTAGGGATTAGGGCGGCAGCTGTGTCATAGTAAGTACTGTGAGAGCAGCCACTTTTCTCAGGTAGTACTCAGAGCGCGGAGGGCCTAAGCTACCTGGGGGGGGGGGGAGAGTGGAGGGGTGGGAAGGGATGAGGGAATGGGTGGAAGGTCTGCCTCCCCTTAGGGTTTCTCCACAGCTGGTGGGCTGCAGGCAAAATTTGAAGGAAGGAGCTGTAGCAATGGAGTGGAGCAGAGAGAGACTTCCTCCTGTCCCTACCCAGCCCTAGCAAGGGATTCTCTGTCTCCCGAGGAACCCAGTCCCATCTCTCCTATACTGTCGGAGTGCCAGAGACATGCACGCCAGGGTCCAGCTTAGCCACTAGTGGGATGTCTCTTCCCACCCCCCCCTTCTGAGTTTTCTTTTGAAGGGAATCTGATTTCTTCAAGACCCTGGGCGTGTGGGTTCAAACCTTCAGATCACCCCCAGATCTGTTTCTCCCGCGTGTGTGTGCGTGCGCATGTGAATGTGTCTGTGTCTGTGTGGCCGTGTGTGTACATGTATGTATTTGCTTGTATGTGCCCGTGCATCTGTGTGTGTGCGCGCGCGCCCGTGTGTATGTGTCTGTGTGTCCATGTGTGTGCATACATGTATGTGCCTGTGTGCGCGCGTGTGCCATCTGTCCATCTCTTTATGCCCCCCTCTGTCCTCCCCTGCCCTAGGAATTGTGTGCAGGCTCCAGGTGAAAGGGATACAGTGACCCTTGTCCTCTGGGTACTGGGAGCACAGGCGGGTCAGGTGAGCTTGGTGACAGTGCAGGCCCCATGGGTTAAAGCCTTTTCTCTCCACCTGGCTCCCATCTGCACTTTCCACCAGCGGGGAGGCCTGGGTACTGAGGTGGCAGTCGGCCCTCAGGAGCACCCTGGCTGCACTGTAAGCAAGAGAAGCATTTGAAGACAGCTCAGCAGCAGTGGCCAGAGGAAAGCAGGATGGGTGTGGCTCATCGTTTGGGCTCTCTGGCACGGCCTCTGACAGGAGCCACCCAGACCACTGCATAGGATTCTCACCAAGCCACTAGAGACACCACAGGGCCCTGAGTGCCTCCCTACCTAAACAGGGTACCTGACACCAGATCATGCCAGGCCCAGGTCCCTTCAGGGCTTTTCTTAGATGTGTTACCCTCAAGGGCTGGAGTGATTTAGATCCATTCTTGCTATCAAGGAGGTAAAGGGAAGGTATTAGGACCCCACCTGGAACCTTGGGGGGGGGTGTCTGGATTCATACCCCGGTATGTGATATGTCCTTGAGACCTCACAGTGCCTTATACAGTGTGCTCTGCATCTTGGTCCCAGCTGTGAACGGACAGCCCTGCTGCTGAACCAAGAACTTAATTAGAACTGAGGCTCCTTGGGGAAGAGTGATTTTGTCACTGTATCAGCTCCTGCCTCCAGGGACTCTGGGAAAGGTCATCGGACAGTATCGGAGGCTCCCAAGATCTCTCTGAGGTCCTTAGGCCCCTGGGGCTGTTTTGTCTCCCGGGACTCACTCACTCTCCCCAACTCTTCCCCGAAATCTGCTAAAAGCTGACTTCCAAGAGAAATTAGGCACACTTCCTCTCTGTAAACTATTCCAAGGTTCTGTCTGCATACTCTTCCCCAGAGACCTGCATGGTCTCACTGAAGCAGGCATTTAATTAAACAAGTAGGTACCAGAGATCTGCTCTGGAGCACATCCCCTGCTTGTGTGTTAGCTCCGAGTCCATCCTCCCCCAAGAAGGGACAGAGGAGACCACCCAGCCCTTTCTTTGCAACAGCTTTTATCTGAATTTCTGTTTCTAGATGCTAACCCCCCCATATAGTGGTCAGCCATGGGCACAGTGTAGTGTGTGCATGCTGAGGGACAACCACCCAGCTTTCTGTCCCCCGCTCAGTGGTCCTCACCTCTCCTTCAGTGAGCGAGCCAGTTGGACGAGGGGGCGGGGGCTGCTTTCACTGCTGGTGGTCTGCTGAAGTGTCTGCCAGAGAGCTACAGCTCTGGAGTCTGAGGAGACATGGAAAGGCTCTAGGTTCTCCTTCCGTGGGTTGGCAACCAGGCCGAGATGGCCTCTGCTGTCTCTCCGGAGACGCACTGTGATGGTACCTGCAGGACACAGGAGGTCATAGGTCATGGGTCATAACTGTTGAGTTTGGTGGCCCTGGGCAGCTTCCTTCTTTCCCTTGCTTCTCTCTCAAGGAAGAGTCAAGACTAGGGTGGATCTACCTGAACCTGATCCTGGTCCTGAATATGTCCCCCAGTGTCTACCCTAGAGCTTACAGAAAGTAGCCTTGGGGTGACCTAGAACTGTTTCTTTGCCTCACCTCTCATACTTTTTACACTGTTCTAGAATTAGATTCCCACCTCGAGGCTGCTCACACTTTCCCGGTCACACCAAGACCGACAATCCATCCCACAGACAACCTGGGATACCTCAGAGCTGGTCCTCCATGAAGGCACCTCCCACCTCCCCGCCTCCAGAGGGTGCCAATTAAGGGAAACCTGGCTCATCCCTGTCCCATTCCTCTCTGCCTCCTCAGCCGTCTCTATCCTCTCATCTGTCTTCATCCAACCAGCTTCTTCTAGAAAGCCTTCCTGAGGCAGCTGCTGGACTCAGGGCTCTGCCCTACAACAGACAGTCTCCCCTTCTGCCTTCCTACTGGTAACCGGCCATCATCGATGGTTGTGTGTGGTTCTCAAGCTGTGGGTCATGACCCCTTTGAGGGATCACAAATCAGATATCCTACATATCAGATATTTGCATTACGATTCACAACGGTAGCAAAGTTACAGTTATGAAGTAGCAACGAAATAATTTTATGGTTGGGGGTCACCACAACATGAGGAACTGTATTAAGGGGTCTCAGCGTTAGGGAGCTTGAGAACCATTGCTCTAGAGTCTTTGAGGTTTCCCTAACACCTGGTACCTTTTAGCTCCACAGCTCAAAGCAGGAAAGTCATGGGCTGTGTAGGCAAGGACCTCCCCTGAGTTTGTCTAACATGCTTTGTATTCCCTCGGATACTTTGGTGGGACATGAAACTCCGTATGAGGGGCAGTTAGCACTGCAAGGTCACCTTGTGGAGTCCTTGTCACAGTGGAGGATCCCGGCCTCCCTCTGTGGTACCTGGCCTTGCCCTGGCCCCACGTCACAGACAGCCTTGCATTCTTTGAGAACAGGGCATCTGGTGGCCCTGTCCTTCTCCCTCCTTCTCAGCTTTGCCACCTGCCTGGTGCTGAGGAGTTGACCCCGTGCAGTGCCCTGATGCCTTCCTGTGCTCTACTTCACAGTGTCTCTGGCCAGTGGGGCCCTCGTAGAGGTGGGAGGGTCAGGGAAGGAGGTTACTTATTCAGCTGTCTGTGCCCCTGCATTTGGTGTGGGTGGGTCAGGTGCAGCTGTCTTCCAGTGGGGCCTCTTCTTCCTCTCTCCTGCCCTGCATGCTTGTAGTGGTTACAGCTTTCAGTGCTCACTCAAGCCTGCATGAATTTCTGCAAAGAGTCGCTTACAAGAACTCTCTTGAATATGGTTTGTTTCCTACTGACAGAGATGGAGAGGAGGTGGGGTCATGTGTTTTACGCACTCTATACTTGTTTTCTTCCCAGTCCCCGCCAGTTACCTCCCCAGCAGGAGTGGCTACTCTGCAGAGCAGTCAGGGAAGGCTGCTGATTTCCCTGCCTAAATCCCAGCCCAGCCCCTGGGGGCTGTCAGTGTGGACCCTCATTCCCACGGTGGCTCTCCAGAGTCTACTACACCTAGCCCAGTGGAATCCCTGGGCAAGTTCCGTCGTTTCAGATTCCTAGTGGCCTAATTCTGCAGCAGGTGAGGGACATTCAGTCCTCTCAGGCTCCTGAAAAAATCTGCTTCTCTTCTATGCCTCTCATTCTCCCCCCCCACCCCCCACCCCCGTGTCCTGAAGACACCACAGCAGTAGTAAATAATGCTATTGGTGTTTGTTTATCTGGCAGCATCGTTCATCCCGAGCCACGCCTGTCAAGCTCATTCTGTGCCTGGGGGTGGCCAGCTAGGGACATTTCCTCATCTCTCCTACTGTGTGTGACCCAGGACTGGCACAGTTTATTTTTCACTGGTGTTTTTTGAAAATGTAGCACATCCATAAGTTGTTGGTGGTGCAGCAGGGCTGAGTGTGGGTGTGGGTGTGTGTGGAGTCTGAGCCAAGGTCACACAACCAGCATTTGATGAAGCCACCTAGAACGCGGCTGCTAAGGGAAGGGCATGTTATAACACATTTCCCAGGACTCCGTGGAAAAGTCTGACATAATCAGGCTGTGTTTACCCATGTGTGCATGCGGGACACTCCTGCTATGTTCCCAGACACACTGGCTCTGGCTAGTCTGTTCTGTGGAGGGGACAGAGAAGCCACAGGTCAAGCCCTCAGGAGAGCACTGTCCTCTCAGAGGGCTGGGGCATGGCCTTTGCATTTCTAGCCCTGAGTCTTGGGCAGGAGGTGTTTATTCTAGGGAGGGGAACCTTCCAGCTCTCAACATGAGTCCTTTCTGACAAAGGGAGAGCCCTAGCTACCCGTGTGTATGTCCTGAAGGGAGCTTGAATCCTTCCAGCTGCTTAGCAGGTCCAGGAAGCTCCACTCGCCAAAAGCAACGACTTTTTAGGGTCTTTTAAAGTTCACATTCCCGTCTGGCGGCCCATGGCCTTTTCTACTTGAGGCCCTATGGTGACACGGCTGCCAGAAAACACAGTTCTTGGCAGCTTGTGCCCAGGAGGCCTCCCTGGAGAGATAAGAAATGTGACCTTCCCTGCTGCTCCAGGCTCCGTTCCTGTCTTAGCTCATCGGTAGGACCCAAAAGTCATTTCCATTTCTCAAAACAGCCAGAGCTAGCTCAGTGTCCCTGCGGCTGTCTCTCCATCTCTGATGGGCTCATCGTTCGGCTGTCTCCTAGCTCCTGTGATCTCCCTCTCCCCTCTCTCGCTCAGCCTGGGTTCAGCACAGCCCTTCCCTGGAGCTGGCCCATTGAGATCTCCCTTGTGAACTGTGCTGAACTGCCTGCCCTTGACCCAGGAGAAGGCAGACTCTCTGGTGCTTGGGTTGTGCTATACGGCCAGTGTCTGTGGGTCTTAGACCTGGAGGCCTGAGATCTGTTGCTGAGGCCCTACTGGAAGCCTCAGGGCTTGCCACAGCCCATCCCATGCATCTTAGCCTGAGAGTGTGCCAGCTGGGCAGACAGAGTGCTTACTGCCGTGATTGGCATGCCTGGAGCATCTCAGCAATTTTGGTTTGACCAAAGAGCTTCCTGCGCCTTGGCAGGATTTGTATCATGTGTTTATTTTAAGCTTATGAGAACATTCACCGCTGCCATCTGTAATATGACTCTGGTCAAAGCCTTCACCAACTGAGCCCGAGCTTCTGTCCTCGATCACCCAAGGCTGACTGAGAGGCAAGGGGCTCAGCCTCAAGATGGCCACAGGAGGAATCCAGCTAAGGTCTAGAGCAAGCTGCGGGTCCTCAACACTCTCCTTTAGAAATCCATCCGAGCCAAAATTCTCCCTGATGTCACTATCAGAGAAGGCGTTAGGATGGGCTCCGGGACATGTAGTAGCTACTTCAGAAATAGCCCCATTTCCCTGCGGAAGCTATTTCTATGCAGAAGCAGGTTATCTGTCCTGCTGACATGATGGTTTGCCTGAGTGCTTCTGAGAGAGTCTGTCTCCTCCCTCCTGGGGCTAGATGGACCCTGAAATGGACACTCCAGGTATCTCAGTGGAGTGGGTGAGTGGGGCTAAGAACCTACTGAGCTAGACATCAGGGTTTCACATCCTGGGCCCGCCCCTCTCTGCTGTGCAGCCTCAGGTAAGCTGGCTTTCCTCATCTGTGTCTCTGGGATTATGAAGGTGCTAGCTTCTGAGAAGAGTTATGAGGTTTATGTAAACTGGGCTGTGGAAGCCTCCTGCAATGGCCCAGGGCAAGTACAAGGGACTGGCCACTACAACTTCTTATTGATTAAAACCAGCCACCTCCATTACTGGTCTCCGGCTCTACTCCGAGTACCCAAGAATGAGCAGGAGTGCCCTGCTGGATTCTGGGCCTTCTCTAGGGTCTCCCCATATTGCCTGGGTCGTGCTCCAGTTCTGCTTCATCAAAGCCTGGCTTTGGGGTGCCACCAAGCCCTCTCAGGCTGGCTGGTAGTCATCCATTATCCTAGGGTCAGGAGGTTCCTGGCTCCAGCTGTTCCCCACTATGTTTAGAAATGCCATTTGTAAGACATCCCAAAGGCGAGGCTGACCTAGACCCTGTGGCATGGATTGTCTATCTAGCTACAACCTTTGGCTTGAGGTGCGGACAGCATCCCTCAGTGCAGGAGAGTCTTACCTACAGCTTTCATGCTTCATGATGGTGGGAGTGAGATGTATCCACGAAGAAAACATCCTTTGATTTTTCAGTTTTTGATCTTTTCCCGGACTAATGATACACGACACAGGCCTCTCAGGACACCAGGCAGAGGCTGCCACCCCCCAATTGATTCCATGGCGTACCGTGTGCTAAGCTAGGTTATGAGGTAGACTCTACTAAATGCATTTTTAAAATGTATGATATTTTTAACTTACAATGATTATTTGTAGCTGTAAACCTTTTCTAAGAAGGGGGTATCTATAACTGGAGTTAGCAGAGCCCAAGAGCAGAGGTCTGTCTGGATAGGTGTCCAGTGCCTGAGGGTGCCCTATCATCCCCAGTAGACCGTAGGCCTGTGTAGACAAGACCCAGAGTCTGGGTGAGGTGGGGGTCTCCTAAAGACCCAACCAGCCTCTCCCCTTGGACTCCCACAGTCTTTTTCAGCTCTAGATCTGTGCCTAGCAAACATGAAATGCTGCAGGCAGGAGCCCTCCTCATGAAAGGACCTGACACCCTTGGCTCTGTTGAATTCAGTTACAGAAGGACAAACATTAATTCCAGTGGGTGCTCTGACAAGATAAACAATGACCAGCCAGGCAGCACTGGCCTGTGGCCTCAGAAGACTGTGGGGGAAGGCCAGGGCACGTAAGAGTGGGACCCCTCAGGCAGCCAACTCTCCTGCCTCCCAGGATATCACAGAAGCTCAGTAGTCACATCCAGGCCCAGGGTGTGGCTGTGCCTAGCAGCCCTCATTCACGTCCATGATCAATGTGAACCTGAACCTGACTCATGACCCTGGGTTCTGATTGACAGTCCGGAATGAAGTCCAGGAACTCTGATGAAACTCACACTCAGAAACACCAGCTCAGATGCATCTGGCCTTCCCAGCTGTCCTGGCTGCTGAGCACAACTGGTTTCTTTGTTTTCTGACCCGTGAATTTGCTACACAGCCAAGGACGACCTTGAACTTCTGGTCTTCCTGCCTCTACCTCATGAGAAAGAGTATCACAGGCACGAATCACCATGCTCCAGTTTGTGGTCGGGATGAAAACCAGGCTTCAGGCATGCGAGGCAGGCAGTGCCCCAAGGACCGAGGCACATCCCCAGCTCCCCACAGTGGGTTTCTGATGGGCTTGAGTGTCATAATTGCTGTCCCTGCAGACCCTGTGGCTTGGGCAGCAGCCCTCAGTCATGAAAAACTAAGGTTCTTTACAGAGGGTCTGACCTCCGGGATCCCACCCAGCTCTGGGCTGGCACCTGGCAGTCAGCTCTGTAGGACCTCATTTATCAACCCCCGAGTGTGGACCTGACTCCTAGCCATGGATCTGCCCTTCTCCTGAACTCTTTTCCCACCATCATCTCGTCCTGGGCTCCAGAACACATCCTGCCTATGTTCTAGTTTCCCCAGATACACACACCGAAAGACAGCCTGGCCTTTGCCCTGCCTGTATGGAGTGGGTGTTCTGGACTCCTAACCAAGTCCTGTCCCAGATTCCCCATGTCCTGTCTGTCCTGGGTCTCCAAAGGGAGGCCCAGGAAGCCTCCCCTGGCCCTATGTTTAGCCACAGCCACCCCCATAAGGCTCCCAAAGCACAGAACAGAATATCCATCCCATCAGGACCTAGTAGGACTGGACGTCCCCTTGATGCCATTGCCAATTCTTTGAAGCTGAGTAGCTTGACCTATCTCTAAAGCCATTAACACTCATGATGTGGAAGCTTGGAGAGATTCAGAGATGTACCAGCACAGCGACAGTGGGTGCTGGGCAGAGGGCTGTCCCCACACAGTCCTTACACCCCATGCCCAGCAGCAGCAGCTGAGCCTGCCCCGCCCCCACCCCCACTCACCTTTGTACTGCGGAGTGAAGCACCTCATGGCCAGTGGCAGGGACTCATAGAATTTCTGTTCCTGGAAGACAAGGGGCTTGCAGACTGTGTAGGCGTCATACTGCAACACACTCAGGTGGCCCCCGACCTGGTGCAGGAAGGGCTCCAGTGGCACACCTGCCCCAGGCTTCTCCTTGTCTGCGCTGTGTCGCACTACCATAGCACCTCCAAGTCTTCCCAAGGAAGGCAAGAGGGAGAAGCTGCTGTCCCCACCAGGTGGGCTGTTCGTGGTCTCTGGCTTTCTCTCTCTTTCTCTTGGCCTTTCACTTGGTCCCAACACAAGTGATTCCTGGCAGCCGACTTCTCTGTTTTTTTTAAAAAGAAAAAAAAGGTAAAGGAAGACAGAAATTATATACTAGGTGTGTGCTGGTGTGTACTGGGTGTGTGCTGGTGTGTGGATTTAAATATTGAAACTTTTAAAACTCTCAAACAACCTACAGGAGAGAGTTTCCAGGCTCAGGGTCTAGTCCTGACTTCTGCCGCGCTGCCTCGTTCTCCTTCTGGAAACATCCATCTCTACCCTGGGAGAAGCAAGCAGAGCTGCTGGGTTCCCACTGTCCGACAGGGCTGTTTTATTTCTGTAGAGTAGAGCTATGCTCCAGCAATTTGTGAGATTTGTTATGACTGTCATATTCAACTGCTGTGTGACCTTGGGCAGGTTACTGAAGCCACCTGGGCCTCAGTTTCTTTATGCAGGACACCAGGATGCAGAGTCAGGCACAGAATTCAGACAAGGGTCCAGGAAGTCCCCTGAGCCCGGCGTCACCACCTCCTCTGAGCTCCCTAAGGTGGGCTTGCCTAACCTAGAACAAACCCTACAACTCTGGAGAACCAGTTTCTAAAGTCACTCTGACTCTCTCGGAAGAGTGTCAAGGAGTCTGTGAGGGAGGCTCTTCTGCTGAGTGTTTGTCCCATCTGAGAGGACATTCCCACAGCAGGGCCCTCACCACAAGTTATTAATACCTCTCTCTCTGCTGGACTCCTGGCTACCATGTGACTGGGCAGCACTGGGTATCATTAACCCTCTAGTGACCTTCACTCCAGGGCCTGGGCATGGCTGGCTGGCTCTATACACACCAGTGCCTATCACTTTGTTCAGGATCTAAGCTTATAGAGGCTCTACCAGCTGCCTGGACTGTCAGCATGCCACGGTATCAAAAGTCCTAGTCTGGCCTTTCCCTGTCCTCACACAGGGTCCCCAAACCAGCCTGTGTCCTTCAGGCCACAGAGTGCACCTGTTGGAGAGGAAGGGATACAGGCCCTGCCTGGCACCTGCGCATTTGCTTAGGATATTGGGGGTGGCTGGTGAGGGATTAAGGAGGGAAGGGCGAAAGCCTGGAGCGAGAGACTGGGCCAGGAAACCCAGAGGGCCCTTTTTGAACCTCTGTCCTGATGTGGAGAGAGGCCACTGAGGGGTGTGGCTGGGGTCTGGGGGGCAAGTTGGGGCGGGGTGGCTTTCAGGATCCTTGAGAAACTTGTAAGCCAGCCTGTGCGAAGATTCACTCTGTCCCCAGGCAGTGGCACTTGTAACTAGAGGGTAAAGTTCATTTATAGCCACTCCTGGAAGGAGGCTAAGCTCCTGTCTCACACCGGTCTCCCTGAGGACAGCCCCACACTTGCCAGGCGTGGCTCTCAGATGCCAGTCTGAGCCTGCCAACACACACTGCCTTGTTCCACGCAGTCCCTCGTACTGCCACACACGGAGCCTTAGGTGTGTGCCACATGACATTTTGGATGCTTTAGTTAGACAGTTTAAGCCTTACTTCGGCCCTCCAAGGTCACTGGAGCTGTCTGCCCACTTTCTGGTTGAGGAAACAGAGAGGTCAAGAGGGTTTCCTGTGTGCACCAGCTGGTTGAGAAGGACAGGGATTTGAACCAAGGCCTGCTAGGTTAGTCTGCACTCAGCAGCTCCCAGCTTGCTGGGAGGCCAGGATTTTTAGTGTCAGATGTCTGTTAGCTACCTTAAATGTCAGGAAACAGCCATAAAGAGAGACTGGGACTTAGTCAGAGTCACCTACTTGTAAGACACAAGTGGTACTGGGGCAAGCTTTACTGTCCCCCACTCCTAGACGGGCGGCCCCTGCACCTCACTGAGTGAATGTGTCTGTCCTGGCAGGCCGCTCGGAAAGCGGGAAGGACCACTAGTCGCAAGGGAACAGGCAGGAGCAGTGGAGAGCTTCCAGGCCAGGCTGCCAGCACCTTTTGAGGTGAGTGTCCCTGTCAGAAGTGACTCTATCAGCCCCGCTGATAACTAGAGCCTGGCCCTCCTTTCCTGTCCTCTTAGAGGTGAGATGCTCAGGCCTGCCTACACCTACTCTGGGAGTTCATCCCAAAAAAGTGCTCCCACTTCAGAGCAGAGCCCCAGCCCTGAATCTGGGGTTGAGGGAGGTGATCCAGCACCTTTCCTTAAGAATAGTAGGCTTGACAGCTGGGGAAACTGAGGCACTTGCTCTTGAAGGTCTTGGGTTTTAGGTCAGGTAGCTTCCGAGGGCCTTTCTGTTCCACACAGTATGCAGTTCTGAGAGTTGGGGAGAGTGGATCAGATGCATAATGGGCTCAGAGGAGAGGTCTGAGGTATTTTTCCTTTTGCTCCCTTTGTATGTGGCCTGCAACCCCGTGGGTCTGAGGTGGAGGTGGCGGTGGCGGTGGCTTCCATTCTTTAGCTCTTCTCCTAGAAGTCCCAGATCGATGGCCCTAGCAGCCTGGGCCTTCCAGGCAGGCTCATAGTCCCCACCCTTCTTCCTGAGAGTCAGGAGCTTCTCAGATCTGTCAGGAGCACAATCTCCCCTCTCCCAGCTCCAGCTCACTGAGGCTGAGCTGGTAACAGAAAAGTTTAACTGTCCACCGCTGTAGCCTTGTCACGAGGTTTAGGGGACAGTGCGCACACACAAGACTCCTCCACGTGGGTGTCAATCAGTGCATGGGTGACTCTCCAGATGACTGAGAGGCAAGTGAGGTGCCTGCCTGAGGGGACACCCCCGTTCTGACCCATTTATAGTAGCTGCTTTGGAAAGAGACAGTGTCTAGCCCACACCTCTTCCTCAAGCCCCTAGGGGTTGTAGAAACAACCCCAAGAAGGGGCTCAGCAAAGAGCTGTCCCTTGCCCAAGAAGTGGACAGGAGGCCCCATCCCTCTCCCTCCTGCCCTGTGGCCGGGTCATGTCCTCAGTGAAGGAGCACTGGGCCTCACCCCAGCAGCCTCTGGGGTTGGTATGAGTAAAGCCATGAACGGCCACATCAGGACAAACCCTTCCCTGCAGCTTTGTGAGGCCTGAGTGGCAGCCAGCTCACTCTGTTGGGTTGGGGGACACTCCCTGTTCTGAAAGAAGGCGAGCCCCGCCATTTCACAAGCATGTGCGAGCATCGTAATGACCGCTGCACAAATCCATTCAAAGGCATTTATGGAATTCCTAGAGGTTTCTGTTATCTTTTTTTTTTTCTCAATCAAAAGATACTAACAGTCTACTGAGCACTGTATGCTTACTGGTAGGGGAAATTTATATTGAAAAATGAGTCCTCTGGGATAGAGAGGAGGTATAGCCCAGGAATGGTAGAGCAGAGATCTGGGTTCAAGTCCCTGCACCACGAATAGACAGCATATTCTTTCACCTGGAAACCTAAACGGTTGACGGGAGAGCAATGACTGGGACCGGGAAGGGTGGGTATGAATCTGGTCCTCCGCCTGCATGCATTGGGATATCCCCGTGAACCCTACTTGTTTGTATAGTTAGCAACAAAGGTCCTTATGGAAGGGCCAGGGGGCTTCTGCACTGGGCTGAGGTGTCTAAGAAGTGACCAGGAGCAGGGGAGAAGTTGGCTTAGCCTTGGAAAGCTTAAAGAAGACCTGCTGAGGGCAGGTTTGTAAAGGGAGGCAGGAGACAGGGCAGGAAAGGGCAGGAGTGGTTGACTAGAGGCGGGGTGTGCCGGGTCTGGTTTATGGCTGAGCTGAGTGAACAATGGGGGAGGCTAGAGAGGGGGAGCCCAGCCTTCTCTGCTGTGGAGCACAGGGAGGGAGGGGAAGGCAGGAATGGCTCAGTGAAGTGCTTTGAGGAGGACAGACATGTTACTGTGGTACACCCCTGTAACCCCAGCCTCGGAAGGCAGAGACAGGGGGTTTCCTGGGGCTTAGCCAAGCTGGAGTAGGCGCAGTAGCCCACAACCTTTAGTCCCAACACAGAGGAGGCAGAGGCAGTGGGTCAAGGCCAGAGTGAATTCTTGTTCTACACAGTGTGTTCTAAGTCAGCCGGGGGCCGTGGAGAGACCCTGTCTCAAAATGAAGAAATAGGAGCTGGAATGATAGTTCAGTGGTTAGGAGCACTTGTTGCTCTTACAGAGGACCGGGGTTCGGCTCCCAGCACCTACCAGGTGACTCCCGACAATCTAAAACTCTAGTTCTGAGGATCTTTTCTGAACTCTGCTGGTACCAGGGACACACACAGTACACATATGCACACACATGGTACATGCATGCAAAACCCTTCTTAAATGTTTGGGGTTTTTGTTTGTTTGTTTGTTTGTTTTGAGACATACTCTTAATTTTAAATAAAAAAATAAGGTGCTGAGGTAATTGTGAAAGACATCTAACATCAACCTGTAGTGTACACACACACACACATACACAGAGAGAGAGAGAGAGAGAGAGAGAGAGAGAGAGAGAGAGAGAAGCTCGCTGGGCCTCAGTGCAGCTTGGGAAGGGACAGTCCCCACTCAAATTATAGAGGTACAGAAGCCTTCAGAGAGAACACATCCTGAAAAAACTCAGGTTTTCAGGGGAAGGGCATTCTGGGAAGGACATTATTAAGACAGAGACTGCAGCAAGGCACAGCAGGCCACACAATTCAAAAGCCGAGTGGTTTATGGTCTGCCCTCTCGTCTCCAAAGCTCTCAGGTACATTTCATAGGCCTCTCTGAGCCGCCGATTGGGGACAAGTACCATTCAATGTGCTTGTGATGCCTGAGGGAGAATCTTTTTAATCTATTAGAGATGAGAGGACCCGAAACCCATTTAAAACCGCTTAGGTGGTAATGGGCAGGGGAGTTTCAGAGTTCCCTACGTGGCTGAGGGCCGTGCATTATCTGGGCCCATCCAGGCTGCAAAGGCAGAGGTTTGTGTTTCTAGAAGGAGCTAATGGCATTTGTACATCCATTCTGGAACAACCCAGGAGTCCTAGGCCTGCCTCTCCTGCTCGGCTCTCTGGCTGGGTGGGATCCACACAGAGTGAGCTCTGAGGGACTGCACACATCACTTTCTTGGCCCTGGCTGACATATGTGTCTTCAGAGAACATCTATTTCCCAAGAAGGCACGATTTCCAGGCTCTTGGGGCCACACTCCACACCCCTCCGCCCCAGAAACTTATTTCCTTACCAATGTCTTTCTTTGAGAGGGGATTTCCCCCTCTTTTCCTCTTAATGTTTAAAATCTCCCAGCATTCCTTCAGCTTGAGAACCAAATGCAATTTTAATACCACGATTATTAATTCGGAAGCCCTTCAGCCACTGACAAACGTACTGAGCTTGCTGCTGAGGCAGGGGGAGCATGGGGAAGGCTGACTGTTGGAGACAAGCACCCTAGAAGGGTTGCTCTGCAGAAGCAAGGCTGGGACACTGTCCCTCACTGGCTCCCTTCCCAGCAGGCGTTGCTGCCCAATGGCCTCTAAGCCGCACCCAGGACCTTGGACATTGTTAACTAAGACCTCCAGGCATGATTTCCAGCCCTGGGCTGCAGCCCCTTCCCTATGCCTGGTGCCTTTCTTTACATGACAGGATTTGTTCCTGATCTTGGACAAGAGGTCTGTGTGCTGGAGACATGGGTTTGCCAGTGGCCAGCATGGCATGTTATGGTTGAGACAGCAACAGACACCTTTCTTCCGTTGCTTATTTGGGTTTGTTTGGTTTTGTCTTTGAGGCAGGGTCTCTGGCTCCAGGCTGGTTTTGGACCCACCATCTTCCTGATTTTGTTTTCTTTTCCAGCTTTCGGATAGACTACTGTTCAATGCCTGTGATGCCTGAGGGAATGTCTTTTCAATCTGTTAGAGATGAGAGGACTCGGACACATTTAAAATGGCATAGGTGGTGATGGGCAGGGGAGTTTCAGATGCTGGGAATACAGGGTGTGCCACCATGCCCAATTTATGCAGTGCTGGGGACGGGGCCCTAGGCTTTGTGAATATCAGACAAGTGCTCTAGCCACTGAGCCACACTTCCCAGTCTCCAACAACAGCTCTAAAGGTTAAAGCACAAGAATTAGGCAGAGTGTGTGTGTCTTTGTGTGTGTCAGTATGTGTATGTGTGTATGTATGTGTGTGTGTACATATGTATATGTCTGGCTGTGTGTGTGTATATATGTACGTGTGTATATGTATATATGTGTGTGTGCCTATGTGTGTATATGTGTATGTGTCTCTGTGTGTGGTATGTGTGCATGTATGTATGTGTGTGTATGTGTGTGGTGTGTATGTGTATGTATGTGTGCATCTGTGTGTGTCTGTGTATCTGTGTGATATGTGTGATGTGTGTGCATGTATTTATGTATGTGTGTGTGTATATGTATGTGTGTGTGTGGTGTATGTATGTTTGCATCTATGTATGTGTCGTGTGTGTGTCTTTCTATCTGTGTGGTATGTGTGTGTGTGTGTGTGGTGTGAGTGTGTGGTTGCATGCATATGCTGCATCCTTGCTGTTCTTACGTTCCTTCCCACCAGAGCCCCCTGCACTGCCCATTTCTGGAGTGAATCTCTTAGGGAAACTTGCCAGCACACCCTTCCCCGGCAGAGGGCAGTAGTACACGTGTGGATGCCAGGAATATCCAGAAGGGATTAACACTGTCTGAAGACCAAAGCCAGCAGCCCCTCCACAGCTAACAGCCAGTGGGCAATATTCTTGGGACACCCTGAGTTTGTCCAGACCTGTCCCCGAGTGCAGAGCCTGCAGCTGAAGTTCCCCTGCCCCGTCAGAAATGTCTTTCCAAAGCTCTCAAGCCATCAAGACTGGGTTCCGTCTCCTCTTGTGGCTGCTTCAGCAGGGACAGGGGCTGACAGAGGCTGAGAAATGGCTGTCACATAGGCAGGTGCCCTGGACCATACAGGAGCAGGGTGCCATTGGGCAACGCAGGCCTCACATTCCCACTTTCCCCAACAGCCTGCGGGGTTCCTTCCGTAACAACCAATGTTCATAAAGTTTATGGCTCTTCCCCATGGCTGATAGTGAACAAGACAGCCACCATAAGGATTTCTGCCTGGTGAGGATTTATTCGGTTGCCGGTACAGAGTGGGAGGGGCCGCTGCTGGCCCCAGAATGCAGCCAGGAGGAGGAAAGAGGGGTACCAGAGCCAGAATGTAGGGGATCGGGGGAGGAGAGGAGGGTTTCTTAGGTTCCTGATGCAGCACAGTGGCCCTAGATTCAGGGAACCCCCACAGGAGGGACTCCAGCCTCAGACTCCCCATCTGTGCCAAGAACGGTCTGCCCCAGCCACATCCTTTCTGTCCTGTGGGCCAACAGTAAATACCTTCAATTCAACACGTGTGTGTGTGTGTGTGTGTGTGTGTGTGTGTGTGTGTGTGAATCAGAGGGTACAGGCAGGGCCTCTGGAGACTGAGAAAAATCTTAAAGATGGGATTGGCTCATGGTCTCCATCTCACAAAGATTTAAATAGATAAACAGGTTGATGCCAGTTCGGATGTGGCTCATGTCAGAAGGATCATGATACTGGGTTCTGTTCAGAACCTAGTGAGACGTGCTGGGAAGGGAAGAGGTCTGGGTTGCTCATAATGACTTCAGTTTCCTTATGTCTTATGTGTAGTTTCTGGAAGGAAGTGTGGTAAGATGCAGAACAAGTGCACGGAGCCCGGTACAGGCTACACAAGCGTGCCTGGCAGCATCCTCTCTGTTTTCCCATAGGGTCTTTCACGAGGAAAAATTAAGAAACTGGCAGAGCTCAAACACTGTAGCCAAGCTAGGCATGGCAGTGCACATGCGTAGGTAGCTCTGGAGCTTGGGAAGTGGAGGTGTGAACATGTAGAATTCAAGGCTAGACTTGGCTACATAGCAAGTTCAAGGCCAGCCTGGGTTACATGAGGCCTTATTATAAAAGAATGGGGCTAGGTTCCTCTCCCATAACTCCATGTATGACCCTGAGATCATATGGATGGCTCAGAGTCAAGTCTTGGGGTCACTGAAGACTCTGCACGAGTGGAGTCTCCGAGATTCTGCCACTGTCTAGGGCAGCAGAGGTCATTAGCCTTGGTTCATGCCTCCCATGGATGTCTCTCAGTGGCTTCCCTCTACTACCTATCTCTTCTCCAGGGTGTCCCTGCACCCAGGCCCTGAGATACTGCCCACAGGTACTGAGTCACCCAACCCCGTGGTCTCATCCAGGAAGAAGGGTGGGGCTGATGGGACAGGACATGCTGATCCGTGACTCAAGAGTGTGGAGGACTTTCCCTGGATGCCTGCCTCTGGGAAGGTTTAACCTAGTCTGAAGGAACGTGGCTGGCTCCAGCCCTTCACCCATAATCCATAGCCACTGCCGTAGACCTGGCTTGCCCACATGTGGGCCAGGGGAGCACATTAGTGCACGCCGGGAGAGGGAGAGAGGGTCATGCTAAGGAGACAGGAGGAAATGGGAGATGGACATATGCTCACATCTCTAAATTGCTGCCTGTCTCAGCCTCTGCCCACCCCAGCCTACACAAGCATGCACACACACACACACACACACACACACACGCACGCGCATGCACGTTCCAAGTCACAGGCACCTCCACCAGGCTTATATCCCCTATCGATCCCAACCAGCCTGTAGGGAGGCTACCTCATAATGGGAACTGTCCTATGGCCTTGACACCCTCTGTCTCTCACCCTGGCACCATCAAGGGCTCAGCAAGATGGTTCCTCCCCATCCTTCACCAAGGCTGCACTCACCAGAGCCTCCTTCTGGGGGTGTCAGGGAGTGTGCAGTAGGGGCTCTTGTCTCTCAGTGCCCTCCTCTGTCTGAAGGCATGGGTAAAGGCCTGGCCCAGCTCAATGCTCTCTGCTGGGGCCCGGGTGGAGCTTCCTGTCCAGAACTAGGCTGTCAGTGGCCTGGGTAGGGGAAACCACCTGATCCTCTGGGCCTGGAATGCCCAGCTGTCAGCTGGCATCCCGAGCTCTGGAGCGGGGCCAGGGGTCTAGGAGGGAGGAGAAAGAGGAAAGACAAGGAGGGGGGCAGGGACTAGGAAGATGGGGGGGGGGAGTTTGGGGAGGAGGAGGAGGTAGGAGAGAGAATTCAGCTCAGCTATCCTGAAGCGTGACTGGTTCTAAAGTCTAGGCTCTAACTGATACAAAGTCCCCGATTATTTATTTTAAAAAATCATTTGAATATATATGTGTGTGTATACACACACACACACACACACACATATATACATATATAACTTGTAGGCATGGGTTCTCTTCCCCATGTGGGTTTCAGGGATTGAAGTCCAGGGTCAGGTCTGGTGACACGTGCCCTTACCCGATGAACCCTCTCACTTGTCCTTTATTTAATGCTGGAGTAGAACCCTGGGTCTCACACAAAGAGAGCTTGCAGCCTGTAGTGGCTATTCCTAGTTGTCAACTTGACTCTGTCTGGAATGAACTACGATCCAGAATTGGAGGGCACACCTGTGATCCAGATCTCGAGGCTGAAAGACGAAAGTTTCTGATCTGGATCTTGGCATGAAAGATCTTGAGGCATAGTGGCTATGAAAAGCTTAAGCCCAGGCAAGGTAGTACATGCCTTTTCTCCCAGGAGACTGAGGCAAGCAGATCTCAGAGTTCAAGGCCAGCCTGGGATCAAGAAAATCCCAGATCCAGGCATGGTGGCACACACCTTTAATCTGGGCTGCACGTTCTGCTGGAGTCCTACATAAGCACATTGGAAGAAGGAAGATTCTCTCTTCTTCTCCTGTTTGCCCTTACTTGCCAGCACATCTGTTGTAATCTACTTCTACAGAAGACCAGCTGAAATGATTAGCTTCGTGGGACTGAGCAACTACTGGATTCTTGGACTTCCCATCCCAGCTGCCCATTGTTGGGTGTGTCAGACTACAGCCTGTAAGTCATCACAATTAATTCCCTCAATATAGAGACATTCCATACGTTCTGTGACCCCAGAGAACCCTGGCTAACACACAGCCCCACTAAGCACTTGCAGACCGACAGATCCTACCCCAGCCTTCTCTGTTTTCTTTTCTATCTCTGCTCAGAAAGAAGAACAAGGTTGGGCTAGACCATGTCTTCTCTTCCACCTGGCACCCCCGCCCACTCCCAGCTACCTCAGGTGGATTGCCACGAGTTGCGGATGCTCAGAGCATCTCAGGCCCAGAGCAAGGCCACCCCTCAGCCAATCAGCACGCGCTTGCCGGTAAGCACTGCTGGAGGTCCCATGGTACCAGACTCCCAACAGAGGAGCCTGTCAGAACAGAGGGAGGCTCAGTCCAATGGAGGGAGCTAAGGTTGGACCTGGGAAGTGACCACCCGACACCGGAAGGAAGAAAGAAGCCCCGGGAAGAGGAGGGAAGAAAATGGCGGCAGGTGAGGGAAGACCCAGCCAGGGCAGGGTAGATGATAGGGGGAAGCCAAAAGGAGCAGGAGTGATGGGAACTGGGCAGAAGCCCAAGCCTGGAGCTTATCAGAGGAACCAAGGAACTAGAACACGGTACACTAGGAAGTCAGCCGGGTTTGCAGTTACAGGTTGGCTGTGCTCTGACCAGAGCACACTGGGGAAGGCGGATCAAAGACAGAGGCCACGGGTGATGCCCTCCCCAGTGGGAGGGATGGTGGGAGGGAGGGTGAGCCAAGGAGGCTTGGTAAGGTCTAGTGAGCATCTGGCCAGGGAGAGATGGTATGGGGGTAAAGGACAGACATCAGGTCTAGATGGCCCCGGGCTCAGTCTTCCCTCCTATCCTTTAGGATGCTCACTCGGTGGCCCTCTCAAGGCCTGGTGGGCTAGCAAGAGGATCATCTGACTCTGACATACGGCCGCAAACGCCCAAGTGTGCAGAGGAGCTGGGGCAGCTGAGGGAACCTTCCCTCTGGGCTCCTTTCTCACCTCTGCTGCTGCCTTTCCAAGGGGACAGGACAGAATGGGCCCCACCACAAACGTTCCCTAGGGCCATCAGTGACCCTGGTTGACCATAGGATGGGATCGGTCTGAAAGTAAAAGGCTTGCCTGCGTCTCAGCCTATCCTTTCTCCTTGGCACTTAAAAATACAATTGGTTCTATGTATGCCAGCCTCTCCCCAGCCAGGCTGGTGACCCCAGTTTCTAGGGAAGTGAGCCTGTTTGAGCTCAGCCCCACCTACTGCACAGCTCTGATTACCAGTCTGGTTTCTTCAGCTCCCCCCCCCCCCCCCCCCCCGCCCTCACACGCCTGTTCTGGGAACCTTAAAGCCACCCAGGGCTGAGCAATCCCTTGAGGGTCTAGAAGGTGTGAAGCATGTGGCTGAGCCTGGACTTGAACCCAGGTCTCAAGGAAGGGCTACTACCTGCTTCCTGTTGTTGTTATAAAGAGCCAGGTCTTGTCTGCCTTCTTTCTCATCTCATTAAGATCGTTGGGCCCTACTGTGCAACAGAGAGCCACAGCAATTACCAAACACCAGAGCGGCCGTGGGAGCTTTCTGTTACGTAACCAAGTAGGACACTTTATTTCTGTCCTTGGCCCTGGCCAGCCTCTCTCTGTGTGCCATTTTTTCCAAAGCCCGGCTTCGCTTCTCAGATGCCTTTGTTCTTCCAGGACCTCTGACCTCCCACAGTCCCCTCCCCCAGCCGTCCCCAGATCTTCTGCTCCAGGACTGATGTCTGCCCTGACCAGCATGACACTGTCTCCTGGGAACCACTGTGTCTGACCGACACCTTTGGTGGTGCTGGAGCTCACACACCCTTTCTATCATTAAATGCTAAACATTTCCCCGATGGATACACCCTTGCCCAGCCCACCCATCTCCTGCTTTGCTTTGCTTCACTTTGCTTCAGCCCTTACACCTACAAGCCATCCACAGCCTCTCCCTCATCTCAGACTCAGGTCTCAATCCTGCCCTGGCCAGTCCTGCCTTCCTCAGTGGTACCTCCTCACTTGTCATGGCCCTGGCCCAGCCCCACCCCCTGCTGCTCCATCCAACTCCAGTGTCTCTCCCTCTCCCCTCTGCCTGGATGCTTTCTTCTCCTAATGCAGTAGATTACAGCTTGAGAATCATGCTGGGGACACCCTCACCTCCTGACACACCTCAGACAGGCTCTTGAACACTTAGGCCGGCCTGTGTGTGGTGGCTCCTTGTTTGTCCCTGCTCCACCAGGATGGGGCCTGGCCTGCTGCTCAGCGCTGCAGCATGTCTTGGAGCTGTTTTCTGAATAAATATCTGGACTTGTTCTGGTTCTGGCTTCTCAATGTCTGGCATGCAGAGTGAGAGAGTTCTTCTCTTCTTGGCCTCTGATACTTCAGGTCCCAGACTAGGTTACCATGGCCCTGAGGAATCCCTCCAGACTGGTTCCTGTTCCCATGACCCAGTGTTCCTGCTCTCAGACAATGACAGCAGTCTCCAGGATGTGCCATCACCCTGTCCTGCCTGGTAAACATGGGTGGCTGCTGACCAGCCAGAATTCCAGTGATGCCCCTCCTCCAGCCACGTGAATTGGTGCATGCCTGTAACCCAAGCATTTGGGAGGTGGAGGTGGGAGCATAGGACTTCAAGGCCATCCTTGGCTACAGAAGGCCAGCCTGGGATACATGAGACCTGGCACCAAAAGCAAGCAGACACCACCAGCCTTTGCTAGGCATGCCACACCCCAGCATGCGATGCCCAGCATAGCAGACCCCATCTTTTTTTATCAAGCCACCAAGATCTTTAGGAAGCCAGCATGAAGTACACTTGAGTCTTCACAGAGGTGAGGCCTGGAGACCAACAGTCTGCAGCTTTTCCCACCAGGGTCTCCCTGCAGACCTGGCCAACCTGGTGCCCAGTCTCAGATGGAAACATCCAGTCTGGGTATTGGACTCTGCCCCAGAGTCTACCTGGGCTCCTGTTGGGTTTTCAACAGTTGTTTCTCTAAGATCCACTGGGATCTAGATGACTGTAGCTGCTCTCGCCTGGTCTCCACAACCCCAACGAGCCCAGGTGTCCAAACTGCGGGATCAGGGGTCTTGAACCGTCAGACCGAGGATCTGCCCTGGAAGCTTCAGTGGTGTCAGCACTCGGATGCCCAGATGGGCAATGATATGGTACCTTTGGCAGGCTGAGTGTGTGTGTGTGTGTGTGTGTGTGTGTGTGTGTGTGTGAGAGAGAGAGAGAGAGAGAGAGAGAGAGAGACCTGGCCCTGGGTTGGGGAGGGAGGTGCTGAGGACTTTGCATACACACCTGCATCTGTGCAGCCATCATTTAGTGGGAACAGTTGGAAAGTTGCTTGCTCTGGGCCTCTATAACTCCCACAAACCCCTGAGGTGAGGCTGTAATCTCTTCATCTGAGGAATCAGGCAGAGAGCACTTCACCCTGCTGGGTAGTGGCTGAGCCAGGCTCGGAATTCTACCTCTTATCTTACTGTCATAACCTCAGAGTCACAGGGTATGGTAGCTCTTCCCTGAAATCCCAGAATTTGAGAGTCTGGTACAGGAGGATTGCCATGAATACAAGGCCAATGAAACCCAAACAAAACAATAAAACCCAGCCTGTCAACCACCACCACCCTGTACCCCAATGTCAGGGGACCAACAGTGAACTGTCCGGGCTTCATGCAGTCACCTCTGGCCTGGGAGAACTGTCAGCAGAGAAGGCCAGGGCACTGCATGTGGTTGCAGCGGGAACTGAGTCTTGCCAGTAATACTGGGTGACAATTTTGCTTCTCTCAGCTCACATCTAGGGTAAAGGACCTCTGACTGTGAGTGACACAGAGCACCTGGGTCTGTGATCTCTAAGCTGAGACAGCTCTCAAGAGAGTGGTCCTTGTAGATCTTTAACCCATGGAAGAGCCAGCAAGAGTCCCTGAGGACCTGATTATATAACCACTGGCCACATTGCCATGTTGTCCCTTGGTTCTTAAGCGACCCAATGAGGAGTGTTTGTGAGTCTTCTAATGGTGGCCAATAGCCAAGACCATCTGTCCATAAGATTCCTTCTGTTGGTTGTGGGGCTTAAACAGTCTTCAACCCTTTGCCTAAGCCTTAGGTCCCAGTGACAAACTGAGGCAGGAATCTGTTAGTTTACTGGTGGACCAGCGACTGGGCTTTCTTACAGTGTAGTAGAAGGTTACTTACAGGGTGTGGGTGCTCCTCCACGAAAATCTGGGAAACTTTTACCCAGCAGGGATGGAGGCTGCCTCATAGCTCCCTCTCCTAGGCTCCCTGAGGCCATGTGCAGCGCAGCCAACAACTGGTGGGAGGGATCCACTGGGCACTCAGGTGTAGGGCCCCACCCTCCATGAGGGCTCTTAACAGTCAGCAGACCCAGCTTGATTAGCAAGGGGGCACAGCTGAACGCCCCAAGATGGCGGTTCATTGGTTCTCAACACCATCAGGAACAGAGGCCAGTCCCAGAACCTAGCGTCATCATTCGGCTGATCCCTGAGAACTTTCTTCTTTCTTTTTTCCCCCCTCCTTTCTCTCCATGTGTTTAACTTAGTGCTTGTGTGGGGGATGGGGTGCCTGTGTGTATGCGCACACGCTCGAGTTTGGGGGAGACCAGAGGACAAGTTCAGGGGTCCTTCTTCCTCAGGTACCACCAACACTGTGTTTTGAGACAGGCTCTCTCCCTAGCCTGGACGTCTCTAAGTAGGCTAGGCTGGCTGAGCAGTGGGCCCCGGGGATCTTGCCTGTCTCCACCTCTCCAGAGTTGTTGGGATTACAAGTGTGTACCACAACTCCTGGCTTTTTTTTTAACCTGAGGTTTGGTATTGAACTTGGGTCATCAGTTTTCTGAGCCTCAACTGGGCCTCCTGAGTGCAGAGACTCTCCACCACTTCTGGCTTTTTGTTTGTTTCTCTTTCCAGAGTTCAGGGATGCCCAGAAGACTGGCCATCCCTTGGGCCATACAGGAAGTAGGGGGTCCTGCCCCAGGGTGTCTTCCCGCCTTGATTTTTTTTTTTTTTAACAGCTTTGTTGGCTAGCAGCCTGAGCAGAGCTCTGCAGAGAGAAAGTGCCAGAATATCAGAGCTGCAGGGCCTTGGAGGCCACCTGCTCCGGTCCTTCCATTTCACAGGGGAAGAGAGACAAAGGGACACCGCTGAAAGATGTAAGGACATGCTGGGCTTCTTGGTGGCCAGAGGAGGAATTGAACTCGTCCCAAGTCCCACCCACAGCCAGCCTTTTACTGCCTGGTGGGTTAGACTGTGCATGCAGACTCTCTGGGTACAAATCCCTAGCTCTGACCTTCACTGACCGTGAGACCCACCACAGACAGGCACCTCATGCTCACCAAGCTCCAGTTTCTGATCTGCAAAGTAGGGATGGTTTTTCTTAGGAATAGTGTGACGCGCTAATGCAAGTAAAGAGCATTCGGTGCAGGCAGGCACGGGACCCCCACACTTTACTTACGTTTGCTGTGATCGGAAGTGTTGAGCCAGGCCTTATGGGAGTTGGAGACAGAAGAATATGGTGGTCACACATTCCAACCCTGTATTCAGTTGGTGAATGACACGTTTGGTCACAGTACATAATTGAAGCTGGGGTTATCGCTCAAATCCAAGACATGAGGAGCTATGGGACAGAGTGATGTACGTATCCTGGAGGATGGGGTGCAGGCTTCCCAGGAGCTGCAGCATATAGGCAGTGGGACCTTGCATAGGAGTCCCCAGACAAGGAGTGAAGCGAGTCAGCACTTGGGAGGCAAAGGCTGGTAGATCTCTCTGATTCAAGGCCAGCCTGGTCTACAGAGTGAGTTCTAGGATAGCCAAGGCTATACAGAGAAACCCTGTCTTGAAAACCAACCAAACCAGAAGTGAGTGAGTGGGGCTGGGGATGTAGCTCAGCTGGCAGAGAGTCCTCCTCACCTACCACAAACAAAACCCTGAGTTCAATTCTCGGCACCACACAAACTGGCGTGGTGACACTCCTGCTTGACCACATAGCCAGTTGGAAGTTAGCCTGTGATACATGTGCCCTTGCCTCCAATATGTTTATAGGGCTGGCAGGAGGGCTCAGAAGGTAAAGGCACCTTGCCACCAAGCATCATGACCTAGGTTTGGCTTCCAAGTGCCACCAGGTGGAAGCACAGAATCCTGAAAGCCATCCTCTGACCTCTGTGCACTGTAGCATGCACAGCATATATGTAGTGTGTGTGTGTGTGTGTGTGTGTGTGTGAGAGAGAGAGAGAGAGAGAGAGAGAGAGAGAGAGAGAGAGAGAGAAGAGAATCAACCAGAGGAAACAGCAAGTCGGTCAGTACCCATAATGCTAGAGAGACCTAGAAGAGCAAGATATTTCTGGAAGACCACAGGGTGGCTGCTGAGTCTGTGGGATCCCCTCTTCCTCCCTCCTGGGATGCTCATATATCAACGGTGAAGCCAAGACCACAGTGTCTTTGAGAACAACACGTTACAGCTCCCACAGACGGCTCATCAGAGGGATGAGGAGACCCAGGATGGCCTCCAGAGGTTCCCAGCCAGGCAGTGTTCACCCCTACCTGCCCACTCTCAGGTTGTGACCAGAGCAGGGGCGGAGGGCTCCTGGGGAACTCTGCCACTGGGAGGAGGGTCAGCTGGGGCTGGGGGGTAGAGGAGCAGCTGGCTGGATGACAGCCTGGGGGCAGCTGGCCCATTATTTATGGCTATTTCTTTGAGAGTCCTTCAGGACCGCTCAGGTAATTGAGTAAGCGAACATGAGCACATGCCCTCGATCATTTAATTGTGGTAGAAAATGAAGTTGGTTGCAGCTGGGGGCCGCCAGCCCTCGTTTCTGCTGAGCTGAGCAAGTGGGGCTGCAATGGCCATCCATCCTTGGCCCGCCCCCGCCCCATCCCTAGACAGCTAGCTGAGCCCATGCCTGGGTGCGCTGGTGGTCAGGGAATTTGTTCTTTGGAAGTAACACTCTCAAGCCCTCATCTCTGCTCGGGGGAGGTGTGTGTGGAGCTCTGTAGACAGTGAAGGGGACGAGGGGGACTCGGAAGGACAGGGGTTGAATGGGTGCTAGCAGCCAGGGCAGGGACTCAAATCACGATTTTTGTGAGAGCATTATCACCAGACACGTTTGAAGCAGTTTCCTGTGCCAGGCACTAAAGCACCATCACTGCTCCTCTACTACCGCTGTGAGGAGTGCTAGTCTATCTCATTTTGCAGGTGGGGAAACTGAGGCACAGGCTCCTGACTGCTTGCTCCTGGGAGGCTCTGAGGGTTCAGGGGACCCTTGAAAGTCTTCAGCGGGAGTTCAGTTGAGACTCAATGAAATGGGAGCCCAGAGGAGCCATCCTGAGCCCTGGGGATCCCTCTGGTCTGATTCCACAGTAGCTACCTGCCTGCTGCCTGGTCCTCCAGGATACAAACCTAGACTCTATGTCTGAGACAAAAAGAGGCTACCCATATGCCTGGGCTGTCTTGACCTCTCAAACTCTGGCCTTCTTTTTAAACCTTCCAAGGAGGGACAGGCCTGAACATGCTAAGCCTGGTCATCTTCCTGGACCAAAAGGCCACCACATCTCCAGTTCCAAGCTGCAAAGGGCAGCCTAGAGTTGATGGGAAGGGGGCTGGGTGTAGGCCCTAACCCCATGGGACCTCAGAGGAGTCCCTGTAGCTGAGGTAACAATCTAGCAAATCAAAATGATTTTGTCCTTGGAGGCAAGGTACTGAGTCATAGGCCACTTGGCCGAGGCCAGGCGAGGCTTGGAAGAGGGGAGTGAAGACAGCCTTCCTGGGTAGGTGTCATTAAAGTGGACATCTTTGGGGCTAGACAGATGTCTCAGAGATGAGGAGCACTTGCTGCTCTCCCCAGGACCTCAGGGTCTTACAGGCTTGGAGACTCTGACAGGGAAAACATCTACTTTGAAGGTTGACACCAGAGAGAGCCAGGATGGTGGTCAGATCCCTTGAGGTCTGTAACCCAAGAGAGGAGGCCTAAAGTCTGGTCAGAGAATCTGAGGATAAAATTGATACCAGGTAGAAACTCCAAAGAAAAAGCATACCCCCACCCCCACAAAGGCAAATTGATTCAATTTAGGGGGGACTACAGGTTTACATGGGAAAAATAAAGTGAGACAAACTCCATCCTGATTCCCACTTGGATCCCACTAGAGTCATGTTTTCCTGTGGCACTGAGCACTGGTCTGACAAAATACTAAGATATGCAGAGACAGGTGTGGGGAGCTAACACACAAGCTCCCGCTGTAAGAAAGTTGATTCCTGCGACTGCATCATATTTGTTACACAGGCTGGACAAGCAGAGCAGAAATGGTCTGCAGAGATGACAGGGGCTGGGGATGGGGCAGAGAACAACCAATCTTTCATGTTCCACTAAAAAATGTTTTATTCGGTTTTTCATATTTTTTTGTCCATAGATTATACTTATAAAAATTACACTTCCTGGCTGGTAAAGATGCCTTTAGTGGGTAACAGCGTTCACCACACAAGCTGATGACCCAAGTTCAACCTCTGGGGTCCAAGTAAAGAGGTACAGACAGAACTAACTTCATAAAGTTACCCTCTGGCCTTTACATATACCATGGCGCGCACCCATGCATCATCGTTATCATTGTCATCATCATCATCATCAGCAGCAGCAGCAGCAGCAGCAGCAGCAGAATAGCAATAGTAATAATAATAAATTAAGAAATTTAGAAGTTACACTTACCGCTGGGTGGTCGTGGTTCACTCCTTTAATCCCGGCGCTCAGAGGCAGAGGCAGGTGCATCTCTGTAGGGAGCGGCTCTGCCTGTGACCACTGAAGGTCCTGTTCCCCAATTGGTTCTTAATCAATAAAGATACCAGTGGCCAATGGCTGGGCGGAAGAGGCGGGACTTCCGGGTTCCTGCAGGCTGGGAGAGAGGAAGATACTCCAGAGAGCTAGGAGAGAGGGATGGTACAGACTTGGAGCAACAGGGGAGATCTCCCAAAATGTAGGCGGGAAGGGAAAGCAGCAACTGAGGCAGGTTTAGAGGTGTTAGCCAGGAAAAAAATCACAAGAGAAGAAGTTAACACTATCTGTGATGATTTGAATGGGAATGGTCCCCCACTGGCTCAACTGTTCGAAACCTTGGTCCCTGGTTGTTGGAGCTGTTTGGGAAGAGTTAGGAGGCGTGGCCTTGTTGGAATTTGTCACCCCAGCGAGGGTCACCATTCCCAGCTAGCTTTCTCTGCCTGCTACTTTCAGATGAAGATGTGACCTCTCCGCTGTTCCTGCCACCATGTCTTTGCTCCACTGTCGCGGACTCACCCTCTGAAACTGTGAGCCCCCAGATAAACTCTTCTAAAGCTTGTCTCAGTCACGGTACCTCATCATGGCAACAGAAAAGTAACAAGGAGACCATTCTCTTTATCCATCCATCCCATTCATCAGGGATCGATTGGTCTAGGCTGTTTAGAGGCAGGACCACGTGTAGTTCAGACTCTCTATGTGGCTAAGGATGAGGTGGTTGGTCACTCCCGCTGGTAGCAATGGCATGAATATTTTGGGAGTAACCAACCACCTCCTGATTGGATTCCCAGCCGCTCCGCAAGACAGAACTCATGTACCGTACTGTTAACTGGGCCAAGAACCAGTGGCTAGCTAGGGAGAGCCCTAGGAGAGAACGTACAACTTTGTTGTGCTAAATGGACATAATGTTCAACTGTTCCCCAGATACTTCCCTTTATGTCCTCAGAATAGTGTAATTCAATGTTTATCTGCAGAGCTTTCTGAAATAGGTGCTGATTGACAGCTCGTTACAGGCGGAGAATCTGAGACGGGAGGGCTCAGCCCTAAACGGGATGTGCTCATCGCGTCTCCTTCCCTCAAGGATCATTGTGGAGGCGCGGAGGGGCAGAAGGACTCTGAGAGGCAGAGGTGATGCAGGATCCTCTGAACAGGATAAGGCTGTTACACAGGTGAACTCACAGTGGCCGAGACTGCACAGGATCATGCGGGCACAGATGGGAAGAAGCTCTCCAATTCTGCTGCAGGGCAGGGGAGAACTGGTTTTCTTCAGGGGTGGCCCCTGAGAGGCGTCCCATATTCCAGTGGCTGGCTCTCCATCCACATGCACACAACATTAAGTAGACTCAGGTGACAGGAAGCCGGAAGGGAGGTAGGGACAGTTGAAGGGGGAAGGGAGTTAGGGTTAAGGATTTCACCAAAAACATTATATTTATGTCTAAAGTTCTCAAACATTTTCTTTTAAAGGAAGTGATGAGAAAAGAGAGGGGAAGACCCCACCGTATGTTGGCCCATGCGTCAGACCCCGCTCCTCGGCCTTACCCTGAGACCCACAGAGGTGCCGGGGACCCGCTGCTATGGCAGGCGAAGGGAAGGGTACTGTGGGCGGAGAGGCTAGGCTGGCTGGTCAGGGCTCTAAAGCCATGTTAAGCAAAGAAACCGGTTCTGTTAATGGGGCTGGTGCATTCATCGCTCTGTCTCAGCCATCCAGCAGCTTCCCACAGACTCTATAGGAGCACCGGGAAACCACCACCGTGTCAGAAGCCAGCATGAGGGTTGTGGCTCCTGGCGACGTCCTGGAGAAGGCTGGGAGGGGCTAGAGCCCATGACACCAGCCTTCCCCTTCGGTCCTCTGGGCCCAGAATCTTCTGTCTGCCAGATCTTGAGACATGTACTACCCTGGATGCTAATGAGGATGCAGGATCTTGTGTGTAGTATCTCACATACTCGTGTGTGCTTACACACAGTAGGGTGGTGGTGTGTGAGGCTGGCTGTTGGATCCTTCAGGCCGCCCGGTGGGGCAGTGGAGGCCTCTGAATTTCCCCCTTCTCTGGGGGATTTTAGAACTGGCCTTGGACAAAACCTCATTGCCTCAAAATAAACCCCAGCTGTGGATGACAGCTCCTTCCTGGGCTTTCCTTTTCTGTGACAGACATTTTTGGAGGTGAGACTCTTGTGGACTTTTACTAAAAACAAAACAACAACAAAGCAAAAAATAACCAAAAAACCCACCAGACATAGTGACACATTCCTGTAACCCCAACATTTGGGGCACTGAGGCAAAGGCAGGGAAAATGTGAGGTGAGCCTGGGCTACATAGTGAGACTCTATCTCAACCCCTACCCCAAAACCCAACAAAATCAACCAACCAAACGGACAAAGAAACTTCAAAGAAAAACAAAAACCAAACCAAACCACTACCCCAAACAACAACAAAACCCCAAGGGGCTGGAGAGATGTCTCAGGGATTAAGGGCACTTTTCTTTTGTCTGTCTTTTGATTTTTTTGAGAAAGGGCCTCGAACTCAGAAATCCACCTGTCTCTGCCTCCCGAGTGCTGGGATTAAAGGCGTGTGCCACCATTGCCCACCTGACTTCACTTGCTACTCTTGAAGATAACTACACGGTGGCCTGGCTATTTGTAAATTCAGTTCCAAGGAATCCAATGGCCCCCCTGGCCTCTGCGGGCACCAGGCATACAAGTGGCATGCACATAAAACAAAAAAGGCCAAGGTTAAGTGAAAAGAAGGCGTGTGTAAGGGCCTCAGGCCTCTCCCTGTTAGGACAGATTCCACTGGGCTTTGGCAGGTCTGGGCATGGAAGAACGTCTACAGTCACAATTGAACCATTTTGCACACACACACACACACACTGCTGACTGAGTCACTCTCCCCTTGTGTTGCCAGAGCCTTCCTGGGGTGGAGCTGAGAGAGTAGGCTTCCCCTACTCCACGGAGGCCTATCTCTTGAAGACAGGTATCCCCACTGCTTCTCTGCCCCTTAAGCCCACCCCGTTTGCTTCTGCTTGTCTCGGGGCACACTCCCAAGGGGACATGGGTGGGTTACAGGAGCGGGAAGTGACCACAGTCTCCTGAGGAAGGGACTGGCTCAGATGTCATCCTAGGTCATCAGTGTTGGTCTGCCTGGGCTCAGCTCCTGGCCTTTCGGGAGGGTCAGTGAGGGGACTAGCCTCCATCCTCAGTCCATCTGGGCATGGGCCTGAGAGGGGGGAATTCTGCTGTGGGGCTGAGGACCCTACCAGCCCCAATGTAGCAATGGAAAAGGGTCCAAGATGACTGGTCAGTGGGTCCCAGCTCAGCCACTAGAACGGCTGTTCTGGGGCTATAGAATTTCTTTTTCCAGAAGCTGACACCCCTCCTCTGCCCACTCTCCTGGAGATACTTCCAAAGCCCCTCAGTGGACACTTCAGAGTCCAGTGACCACAGGAAGACCACTGCCAACACCTGTAGGATGCCCGTCAAACCCTTGGACTGGGCCCTGCTCTGAGGCTGCCCATTCTGAACTGTCTTCCCCCAAAGGAAGAAAAGGCTGTCACTCTTTTCCCCCCGGCATGAAGAGCTGCATTGCCCTCCCTCTCTCCTGCTGAGATGCCGACTCCTGCTGGCCATCCACACATGCTCTGTCCACTGGCCTCCCATAGGGCAGCATGGTGCTTGCATACTTCCTGTACAGGGGGGCTCACTACTTTACTGCCTGCCCGGGCCAGGGACAACTCAGAGTAATGGCACCTGCCTTGTAGGCTCAGCCACATAAGTGACTGAGGAAGAGGGTCACCATGGAGACAAGGCCAGCCTGTGTGACAGTAAGACCGTTCTTTGTCATCAGTTGGAGTACCACGTCACTTTGAAGTGTGGTGTGGCCTGAAACTCGCTATGAATCTAGCTGGCTTCAAACTCATGACCCTCTGCTCAGCCTCCTGAGTGCTGGGAGTACAGCGTGTGCCTCCATAACCAGCTTACTCCATTTAAAAAAAAATTCATTGTGAGGTTGTCATTGGCAATTCCCATTCTACAGACAGGAAATGTGGCACCCGAGGCCACATAGTTAGGAAGCCAAAGAGTCACAGGGGCTGGGATAGAGCTCAGAGTTCCTGTCCCTGCCACCTGTGCTAGGGACATCATGCCATAACATCACACTGGCCACATGTCCCTGCAGGCTGGGTCTCCCCTCCCACCAGGACCTGGATCTCTGTGGACATCTTTGCCTCACTGCTCCAGTACCTTCTCCCTCTCCCTTCAGGAGGCCTGGGGGCAGCCATCCGATGGACCAGGGACTGCCACTCCTTTCTGGTCTTATAAAGAGAAGACAGGGTGGGGTGGGGGGAGCACAGAGCCATGCTGGCAATGTAGGTGGGTCCAAGCAGTCCTGTGTACCAGTTTTGGCCAGGACCCAAACCTCCACTCAGAGACTGGCACAGCCCAGGGAAATGACATTTTCCTATTGAGCCTCTGCCTGCCTTGCCCAGTGGACCCCTGGTTCCTTGGAGTCCCACCAGGGATGAGAAGAGAGAGCTGTAGCCCAAGAGAGGGCCTCTCACTTTCTCCTGAGAGCTGCTGGGGTTCCCCTCTCTGCCTGCAGAGGCTGGGTGCAAATAAATAAAATGAAATAAACAGGTTTGTCCCCGTTAAGTTCCATCCTGTTAGATGTACTCTGTTGCTCCAGCCTGTCAACTCTGCTTTAGAGCCCAGCTCTATCATCTGCCGTCTCGGCCACCCCCACCCCCAACCAGCTCTGTGACATCTGCAAAGCTGATAAAGTAAGGGAAGCATGTTTGTCTCCAGGGAAGCCCTCCTCCCTCCTGAAGCACAGGCGTGCACGCACACACACACGCACACGCACATGCACACGCTCACGCTCACGCTCACACTTCCCTCTTGTCAGCTGGGCTCATCTCTCTTATTGAGTTATCATCAAGAGCCTATCAGGGATCCAGGGCGCCTGCCCCCATAGAGGCTGGGCCCTTACCAATTGTGCACACATATGGACCCGAGGGGCATGGAATGTTTGATGCCAGAGCTGACTGTCTTTACAGCCTTTGACTTGCTGGGTCCTGCTGTCTAAACTAGGGCCAAACTGACCAGCCACCCTAATGTCTTAGCTTTGCTGGGACTGCACATATCTACCACCCACACCCATGACTAGGTAAGTATGTGGCTGTACCGGTGCGGACCTGCTGCTTCTCTGTAGGGGATGGTGGCCCAGCCTGGGGGTAACTACAGCTGGAGTGACTGGCCTGGGAAGCTCCAGCTGCATGCAGCCCTCACTATACCACCATGGCTCTACAGAAGAAAAAAGAGAAGAAAAAAAGACGAACATTCTGTAGGGGTCAGAGACTGGCTCATACCCAGGCTCTGAGACCTCCCTGTCCCTGGACCAGCCACCGTGCCTCAGAGGACTGGCTTCTGTGAGCTTATACAGGCACCCACATGAGACTTTATCTGAGCTAAGTTTCCACATGTGACCTGTGCATCATGTGTCCACCCATCCCCTGGAAACATTGTGGCTTTGAGGGGATGAGTCCCCGGAATCCTTTCTCCAACAGAACAGGTGTACAAAGAGTTGGCGAGGCCTGAGGAAGGCCTGTTACTGAACTCACTGTCCATTTCCAGACCAGTTCTCTGATGTGCTCAGTGGAGAAGTCACCAAGGGAAGTAGGTGGATGGGGGTCTTGCAAGATGGGGACCATGTACTACCTTATGGGTGACTGTCCTCAGAGCCAAGCAACTGCCATACGGGGTGTGTGTGTGTGTGTGTGTGTGTGTATGTGTCAGCTGGTCCCTCTGCCAAAAAGGATTTATTCCAGCCAGGCTTGTTGACCATGACACCCCCCCCCCATTGGAATGGTGGAGAGAGTAAAGAGATCCTAGGCTGAGTAACCAGCCCATTCACTACTACTTGTTGTATACAATGGCGCCCCTAACTGCACATGGCTGCAGAGAAGAGCTAGAGTATGCTGGCCAAGGAAGATTGAAGGAGGAGGCTCCATCTGTGCAGCTATGGGGGATCCCTCATCTCTGCTGGGTGAAGCTTTCTAGGTGTAGTCTTCGGGGGAAGAGCACCCACACCCTTGTAAGTTACCCCTCGCCTATGCTCTGTAGAGAAGCCAAATACAGGCATTGGTTCCTCTATTAGTCAGGTTCTTGAGAGTAACAGAACTTAGAGGATGAATCTCTCTGTATGGAGGGGATTTATTAGGGCGACTCACAGGCTGTGGTCCAGCTAATCCAACAATGGCTGTCTATGAATGGAAGGTTCAAGGATCCCGTGGTTGCTCAGTCCACGAGGCCGGATGCCTCAGCCCGCCTTCAGTATACCCTGGAATCCCGAAGAAGTAGGCTGTCATGCCAGCGAAAGAATGCACTTGCTAGCAAGGTGAGAGGAAGCAGGCAAAGTAAATGCTTCCTTCTTCTGTGCTCTTACGTAGGCTTCCAGAAGAAGGTGTGGCCCAGGTTAGAGGTGCATCTTCCCAACTCAAAGATCTGGATCAGAAGTGGATCTTTCCCACTTTGGATTAAGCAAACATACCTCACAGGTGGGCCCCATTTTGGGGGGTTTAAGTTAGTTTCAGACGTAGTCAAGAGTATCCATCACAAGTCCACCTCTTGTCAATGTGACACACAAACATAATTCCCTGAGTGAACTTTGGTGGAATCCTGCCTTGGTTTGTCGTAGGGACCTTAGGAGGAGTGGTTGTGTCTTACATCTCCTGCTGGGAAGGCATTTTAGCCCCATCTTGCCTGGTAAATGCTTTTCTTTTGTTTTCTTTTTCTTTTCTTTTTTTGAGACAATGCCTCATACACTCCAGGTTGCCCTTAGACTCTAGTCAAGGATGACCTTGGAGTTCTGATCCTCCTCTCTCTACTTCCTAACCGGAGTAACTACAGGCGTGCAGCCCCATGGCTGGTCACGTGGTACTGGGGATGGGCCTCCAACCCAGTGGTCTTCAATTACTTCAAATTGAAATGTTTTAACAAAAACAGGCCCTGAGGGGCTTAGGGCTTAAGATGAACCCAATCATCTCCAGGTGGCTCCATTCTCCGCCCAGCCTTCAGGGTTGGCTCATCTGTTCACACTGAAAGAATCTGGCACACTCCTGTGTGTCAGCTGGGGCGCCTGGGCTCACAGGGACTGGTGGGAGATCTCTCTGCCTTCAGCTCTGTCCTAGAAGGTCAATGATGTCTTACTAAAGGGCTCGGGCTCATGAGCAAAACACTAAAGACACAGGGCCTCTTGGGGTCTTAGATGGGGACCAGCCAGTGTCATTCCAGCCATATCATACTGATCAAAGGAGTCATGGGGAAGCTCAGAGCCCAGGCTCAAGGCAGAGAGAAGAGTAGGAGTAGCCAAGAGTGAGGTCTTCAGAGTCAGCACCCTGAGTGTCATAGGCACTTCCAAAACAGACATGGAGCTGGCCCAGCCTCCTCCACTTGGGATAAGGACACAGGGCTGGCAAAGGGGGGAGGGTCAGCCCCACAAAGGGGCTCAGAGGAGCAGAGCAGGCCCATTGCCAAGGCTGCCGGCTCCTGGGCGGGGCTCCCTCACCAGGCTGGCTCCAATGCCAGCTCTGTTTGCACTTGCTAGTATTTGCAATCAGAAAGTTCAGCGGTCCTTCCAGTGTGCTTAAATTAGTCCCCATGAAAACCAAATCATTTCATTTACGGAGAAGGACTTAATTGCCAGGGGAACGAGGCAAAGGGAATTCTGTTGCCTGTTTTCATTGAAGAAAATTACCGTGCTTTCCTCTGCCTCCTTAGGAGACAGAAGGGCCCAGAAGCCTGGCTGTCATCACCAGGGAAGCATCTCCCAGTCTTGCTCCTCAGAGTCTGGCTGTCATTCTGCACTTTCAGTTCCTCTCTCCTTACTGGAGACTGGTATTGTTCATCTTCCCAGCCTGGGCAACCTGGCCTGGGGCACTCAGTGGGCAGTGCTCTCCTGATATAGACGCTTGGAGTCTATATTCCTGTATTGGAGACGCTATTCCTGCTTGGAGTTCTAAGCACACTGTGAGGCAAGGACCCTACCCACGTTCCCGCTAAAAATCAGCGACACACCTGCTCCTGATCTCGGATGACCTGGGATGACCTGGCCGGGTCTGGCAGCCAGTAGATATTTTCTCCTTGGGTGGCAGGATGGGCCAACCCTTCAGTGAGGCAGACAGCGGGAGCAGTACCTCCCGCAAGGTAGTGAGTGCTAGGATCTCAGCAGGTAAGAGGAAGGGACTTAATCCTGCAGGTTAGAAAGGAAAACAGAAAACAAAATCAAGTCAGTCTGAACAGAAGCTGAAGGATTAAGAGGCTCAGAGCCCCCAGCTCCTTCTTCTGGGGTGGAGGTTTCTGTTTATTGACTGACTATAGTGTACCAGACTGGGACACATGTCAGGGGAAAGGATCAAAGACACACATGGCCATGAGAAGCAGAGACACTGGGACAGTGGTGGCCAGATAACACGGAGTGAAATTTGTAGCAAGCCAGGGGCTGTAGAGATGGCTCAGTGTTTAACAGCACTGCCTGCTCCTGCGGAGGACCTGGGTTCAGGCCCCGGTTCCCAGGCTGTGTAGCTCACCACCACCTGTATCCATACTCAGAAGCAAATGCCCACACAATTAAATACATTAAAAATGTATTTAAAATGAGTTTAAAAAATATGTAGCAAGCCAGGCATTACAGCAGGGGGGAAGGAAGAGAGGCAGGGGTATAGGTTTAATGTAGGACAGGGATGGTGAGAGGAAGCAGGCTTGAAGGAGGGGAGTGAAGCCCACGGGGGTCTGGGGGACACAGAGCAGGTGAGCAGTGAATGCAGAGGCCCACAGGATCACACACACACACACCCCGCTACAGCACAGAGGCTGCTCAGGGTCTCCAGCCAGCCACAGCAGGACACAACTGTCCTGTGAATGCTGACCCCATCTGGGCAAACGTGTAGAGTAACACCATGTCCATCCAGCTGTCTGCCTCTGCTGTCCCTCATGTGTCCTAGGGACCCTTTTCTGGGGACACAGTTGAAGAAACTGCCTGATGTCCCAAGGAAAACTTTCTGGGACAATTGGGTGACATCTGCTGTCCTGTCCCTTCTGTCTGGGAGAGGCCAGCAGGATAATAGATTTGAGTCTACATGTGTACCTCAGTGTGGGGATTTTCTGAGCTCAAAGTCAATGGTGCATTAATTAAGGGGAACAGCTGCTACCCAAGTCGTATGATAAATCAGTGACGGATGGCTGTGTTTACCTTCGTCATTGTGAGTTGAGAGCCTCGGGAAGGTAGATCAGAGCTCTTGGGTGCATGTCCACGCTGAGATTTGTGGGGTACAGTTTTCCTCACCTTCCCGATGCTTCTTTAGTGGCACACACATAGCCCAGGAGAGCTATTTGTCACTAAGGGTAGACAGGTCGGCAGCCTGGGAACACTTTGGACAGAGCAGTAGAACCGTTCAGGGCTAGGGCTGTAGCTCAGTTGGTAGAATGCTGGCCCAATATGCACAAAGCCCTCCAACCAATCTCCCACACTGCATAAACCCAGCATGGCAGTGCACACCTGTAATCCCAGCACTTGGGAGGCAGAGGAGGAGGTTAAGATCAAGGTCAGCCCGGGCTACAGGAGAGCCTATCTCAAAAAGAAAGAGGAACAAACAAAAACAAGAATCCTCCTAGGCCACAGGCTTGTTACAGAGATGCCCCCAGCCCCTCCTCTGACAAGCCCCATGGCCCTAGCTGTCCTCAGAAAGTTGTTTAAAAGCAAACACTGTCTGCAAGGCTGAGCAGAGCTCCTGGGCGCTAGATGCAGGCTGCTAGCGGCTCTGAGTGCCAGGCTCTGAGCCATTCCGTGCTTCCCGCTGCCCTGGCTTCTGCTCTCCTTCCCAGACAGAGCCATGGGTTAGTTTTCCGACCACTTCAGACAAAACATGCCAAGGGAAAACCTTCCACGGAGACACAGGCGAGGGACGCACAGGCTGCTCTCTTGAGTTGTGCACTGGGCCCGGCTACAGCTCACCCACCAGGTGTGTGTAGCTCGAGACTGACAAGCTTACGTCCACACAGATGGAGCCAGATGCGGACAGGAAGGAAGCCAAGACTGACTGTGACCACAGTACATAGCTAGGCTACCTTGTTTCTGGGACCCTGCAAAGGTGAATGCCTGTGGCTCATTCCATGGTTTTCTGGAAGCACCCCCCAACTCTGCCCACCAGCCTATCACCAATGGCTAGGCCCGGAGACAGGAAGCTTACCTCCTTCAAGGGCTTTCCCAGCTCCATGCAGCTCTCCTAGGCTCTTCTACTCAGAAGCCCTGGGAGCCTGGGGGCTTGGGGCAAGTCAACATGGGACTGGAGCTGTCCGCCCACAATGTGGAGTTCACACAGCTACCCTGCAGCTCATGTGGCTTTAAGCAGCTTACCCGAAGCCCAGTGCCGGGGCAGAATGACCCGGCTGGGCCCTCAGTAGCACCATTTTGAAGAGACAGAGGAAGCACCACAAACAAAACCACATCCATTCTCAATAAATATTTTATTTTCCCGACAGTTCCACCCCCAATACAAAAGCCTTCTTCTGGCTGAAGCCTGGCCATGAGAGCAGGCCTTGCCACGGGCACCTGCTCAGTCCCTAGTCCTGCTGACCACCCAGATACAAGGCAATGAACATATTGCTAAATGGAGACCGTACTTTATTAAGAAACAGAGAACAGCAATAGGTCCGGGGGGGGGGGGCTGGCATCCGTGTCTTCTGGAGGCAGCTGTTTCACCTCCAGGGGCTATCCTGCTGCTGTGTGTGAGGCCTGCTGGACGTGTTGCTGGAGAGCCTCCCTCTCAGCTAATGAGGCCCCCACTGGGTGTTTTTGGAGCAGGTCTTCCACAGCAGGCGGCTAATGGAGCACATTGCTCCATGTGGCCTGCAGAGGGCAGTGTGCAGCCATGATGCTGCACCTACCTGTTCAGGCTAAACAGCCAGAAGGCCTGGTCACAGTAGAAGGTAGGAGGCTGAGCTCCACCCTGGCTCAAGCTGCACTTCTGACTTGTGAGAAGCACTGAGGCCCAGGCAGCTGTGGCTGGACCCTCCACCCCTTCCAGATCCCAGCCACCTCTGTTCTGTCCCCTACAGCTGCTCCTAAGTTCTAGTATCTTCCCCTTCTGGACAGAGGCCCATGCAGGAGTGGGAGGGGATTCCTCCCTGCACCCTTAAGCTCCCTGGAATCACAAAGGCACATGGACCCAGCTTTTCCCCAGGCCCCTGCTGCCCCAGCCCACCACCCAGCCCACCTCCCAAGCGAGGGGCTTCAGGTTCACTGGTTGCTGTGTGCAGGACCTCCAGGATTCCAACCACTGCCTGTTTTTCTATCCGGGGGGGAACAAGCCATTCTCCCCTTTCTATCAGTAACCCTGACATAGAGGAGGGGCTCACCCGTTCTCCCAGATACCCTAAGGAAGCCCACACGTCCCAGAACTGAGACCAGGAGGGCAATCAAGGCAGGTGTGAATGAGCACCGAAGCTCTGTGTCCTTGCCCCAGCTGGGTGACTGGGCCAGGCTGGCTGGAACAGGCCCTGTCCTATCGCTCTGAGTCAGAGAAAGAGGAAGGCTTAGTCCATCTCCACACCAGCATGTCCTCCCCGGCCACTCGGTGGGACTCGGTCTGGATTCGAGATTCATTGGAAGCCAGGAATTCCACAGCACGGTCCCACACTCGCTTCATGCGCCTCCTGCAAGGAGAAGGTAGCACTCAGCAGGAGTCAGGCTGGCACCACACCTTCCATCCCCACAGAGGGGGCATGTCTAAGCTCTACCGCACTCATCCAGCAGTGGACATGTTGTTAGGCACCAACACGGCTGTAGGGCAAAGCGGGGCACTGAGGATTTCTTCACCTCCTATGCTCCACAAACCTTCATACAGAGCAAAGGGGCTGGCAGTGGTGGTATCCAGGCCCACGTAGGGACTGTGCTTAACGCAGATGCAGTCCCCAGAGCACAGGAGAACATGCTGGTGTGAAGACAGACTAAGGAGGATGGGAAAGCCACCCTCCACATGGTTCTGAAACCTTTCTGTTGGGAAGGGGCCCCACAGAACAGTGATTGGCTCCAACTCCGACTCCTACAGACGTGTCTCCTTGCTCACAGGTGTCACTTGTCCCTGTCCCTGCAATGCTGTGAATTTAGATGCTCTGATTACCCAACATGATACAGACTCAAAAAGCTTGGAGGAGGAGATGCCAACCTCAGACCAGGTCTCTGAGGAGGCAGGAAACAGTGCCTCATCAGCAGGAAGGCCTGACCCGCCCACCAGTGGCTTCAATCAGCTCCCTGCCAGGTCTTCCTGTCTCCCCTGAGA
>JADRCH010000129.1:2980997-3002010 GCA_019843965.1 Rhynchomys soricoides | reverse complement strand
AGTGGCTTCAATCAGCTCCCTGCCAGGTCTTCCTGTCTCCCCTGAGACCCCAAGTGTGCCCTTACCTGGCAGACAGGGGGCTCAGGAGATGGTCAGAAGCTAGTGGGTTAGGCTCAGACCCACTACAGTCAGCTCTGCACAGCTGTACCCAGCCTGTGAGGTCTAGGTGACATGGCTACAGTCAGGGTGCCAGGCCAGCTCTGGCTTGTGTTCTGATGGGGAAATGTGTGCCGGTATCAGGCAAGTCAAAGGGCCAACAGCACTGTCCAGTGCTTGTGTGCCTGGAACTGGTGTGCCAAACTTCAAGGCTACCTCCTCAGCACCTGTCTCCTGTCCCTGAGGACCTGCTACTGCCCTGTGTCACATGGTTTCCTATGCTGCCTTCTGCTCTAACGTCCCGCCAGGGTGTGCACACCTGAGGAAGTCGTTGCGGCACTGTGGTGTACGTGAGTACTGTGCCCTACAGTGCACCGTGGTGTACGTGAGTACTGTGCCCTACAGTGCAGCCCTCTGCAAGGCAGTGCAAGTCCACTGTATGAGAATGAGGCTCACACAGGCTGGCTACACAGCATGCAGCAGGGCTGGGAACTAGGCAGGAGTCTGGGTGCAGCAAATGGCTTCCCCTGGGAGATGGAGAGCTAAGTATCACCTGAGGACCCACGGGCAGACCTCTCAGAGAAGCAGTGGCCCCCTGTGGGCAGAGACTCCCTGCCAGCAGCCTGTGGGGAGATGGAACCCAGCAGCTCCCAAATGCATGCATGTTGCTGGACAGCAGCCAGGACTTTTGTTCACGGGAAACTGCTGGCAGTGGGCCTCGGCCCTGATGCTGCATCAGCTGAAAATGACCCAGGAGCAGGGCATTGAGACCCCAGCACTCAGGAAGCTAGCCCACAGGGTTATCAGCTCAGGGCCCGCGTGGGCTACAAAATAAGATTCTGTTTCAATGAAACAAAACAAACAAAAACCCAGATCTGCAAACCCTCTCCTCGTCTGATTCCCTGGCTACACAGGAGAGTAGCACAGGGACCGGCCCAGTGGCAGCTACACAGTGGCAGCTACACAGAATGCTACTACAGCGGTCTGAGTAAGCCCCTTTACCTTCCAAACTCTGGGCTTCCTTACCCATACATGTGCCCTCCACTACTCTGTGGGTCACGTGAGGATCAGGAGAACATGTAACCTTTAAGCATCACGTGGCACGTGGCAGCGGGCACTCAGCTAGCAAATAGCCCAGTCTGTACCGACACCAGAGAGGACCCTGCTGAATGCCCCATCCCCACTGCCCACTGTATGATTTAAGGGTCATGGTCGCAAAGTCTAAAAAGTTCCCTCCCTCTCCTTGCCAGTGACTGACTCAGAGAAACTGATCCTGGTCCATGGGACCCCAGGATGTTCCCAAAGACTGCTGGGAGGTTTTCTCTTGCTTGGGAGACAGTGCCTGTGACTAGGTACAGCAGGCTGACAGTATCCACAAGGAGGGAGCTGGCTGCCCCAGGCACAGGGCGCAGGACTTGACTCATGGGAACAAGAGACAGTCTATAGCTGGCACCACTGAGGGAACTAGTTCTCAAACAGGCACAGTCTGTAGAAGACTGCTGATGGCCTGGTCCTCCTGCCTGGCTCTTCTGCCACAGAGTCAAGCCAGCAGCAGGGGGCAGGTAGTCATTCATAGGAGGTTAAGCAAAATGGTCCTCAGCGGGCTGCTGATGCCAGGGTCAGGGCTCCCTCCCATGGTCTCAGTGGTCACCCTACCCCCCCCCCCCCAGCAGCAGGACTCACCTGCTCTGTGGGGGAATTAGACTGTCGCGCACGTGGAGGATTCCCACATATGGGTAGCGCTCCATGTCCTGTTCCCAGTCCACATAGTGGTCCTGAACCACGTCTGGAGAGAGTGAATCAGTTAGCGCCAGCCTGGGCACACACAACCCAGCCCCCCCCCCCCCAACTCGGGGACACAAACCTATAATCTTCTTCACCATCTCATACATGGCCTGCTCTTCCTCTTCCAGCTTTCGCCAACGGTACTTCAGGAGGATCAGCAGCCCCCACAGGAAGGCCAGGCCTGGAACAGAAGGAACACCATCCCCTACTGAGCATGGATGGGCTACAGTGATGACCTTCTCCAGCCCACCTCAACCCCACACCATCTTCTCCCTCAGGGGCTGGAGCCTGTACTGCAGACCTATAGACATGCCAAGTGTCTGCATGTTGAGATCCTGACAGCTCGGCATTGGGGATGCACTGCACAGGGCAGCCCACAGTCTGCACCCGGCTACCTTGCAGGCCACCATCTCCACGCCCCAGCCTTTTCCTTTTAAGAGACACCTGAGGGTGCTGCTGCTGAAGGGAGACAAGCCAGGCTCTCCTTCCCTCACGCACTCTGCATCCTCCCTGCCTTACCCATCTCTGCGGATGTTTGCAGCTTTCTGGAGTCAAATTAGGCCAAGGTCCCACAGCACCTCCGGAGTGGAGCTGGTCTGTGCACTGGGACCCTGACTGGGCCACTGGAAGCAGCAAAGACTTCCACAGGGCCCACAGTCTCAGGAAGGCTGACAGGCTCCTGTCCCACACAAGGACATACATATCTACTTATAATATAAACCCAGCCACCAAGCCCCAAGGATAAAGACAGCCCAGGGCAGGGTTCAGCCTTCTATCTCCTGATTTATGAGCCAGCCTCCAGGGGCACAGGTGAGATGACCCCTTCAGTGTCCCTGACTCAGGCCTCACACCTAGGCAGCCACTGCAGGATGGGAGGGACGGCCCGGCCGTGAGGACTTACACCAGAAGAAGATGAGCACATGGGTGACCGCGGTGAGCAGGGCACGACTGAGGCGGCAGCCGACGCCCATGCGGGGCCGGGCGGACTCCAGGCAGACCACCTTGTCCACCGTGGTCACCAGCTCAGACGGGTCTTCCCCTTTCAGCCTAAAACAGGACATGGGCTGTAAACATACTGTGGTGTGAGCCCCATTCCCGCTAGTAGGCGAGGACACGGAGGAGGGTAGGTCCCCACCGCTCAGGAGCAGCCACTGTCTTGGCTGTGGGGCACGGGGGAGGGGAGGTCCCCACTGCTCAGGAGCAGCCACTGTCTTGGCTGTGGGGCACGGGGGAGGGGAGGTCCCCACCGCTCAGGAGCAGCCACTGTCTTGGCTGTGCTCTTGCAATTTCCCACACTTGCTACTTAGAAAGAAGGAAGCTTTAAAGATGGCAGCAAGCTTGAACCCCTGCCACTGAAGTGGCGTCCCCCTCTGCCGGGTCTTTGACAGCCTCTCTCAGCATGCAGAATATTAAGCTGTAAATTGGATTCCCACCTCCCAGCACAGAGAAATGGAAATGTTTACTGAATCCCTGGTTTTGCAAGCGAGTGGCAAGAACTGAAAGACAGACCCTGGGAGGCTGCGCCCCTCTCCTGTGAGGAAAAGCTGTTTAAGGGTAGAGATCAGGGAGCACCCACGAGGCCCACGGCAACTGGGCAACACCAGGCGGCGGGCGAGGGGCCAGACCCCTGGCCACCCTGTTCCCAGCTGAGTGGCCAGTGAGGCAACCTGAGGATCTACAGGGACGCCATGCCCACACCAGTCTCTCTGGAATCGCTGCTATGTGATGCCCCATTCCTTGAGCCCCTAGCTCAACCCTGGCTGTCTGAGCTTGCTCACTACCCTCCCAGCTGCCTGCCCAGCAGGAAAAGGCAAGTATCATCATTCTCCCATGCTGGCAGCGCCAGTGAGCGCTGTGGAGGAGAAAATCCATTCTCCTCTGCCTTTGCCAACGCAGGAGAATGGTTGAGCCGCTCAGGGCAGCTGTCTTTAAGCCATCGGATCTTAATCGTGCCGTGCATGTGCATCCAGTTACCAAGGTTTAGGCCGAGCTGCCCGAGGGGCCATGCTGGATGCACTGTGATGGAATTAGTAATTTGGGGGGATTAGAGAAGCAGAGAACAAAACCCCAGAGTGTGTGTTAATATCAGGAGCTGGAACCGGAACACAGACTCTGACAAGGAGCAATGGAAGGGACTGTGTGGCCCCGCCCCTTCCGCAAGGCTGTAGAGCAGCCCCCACCCCCCAGAGGGCTGCTATCTGTGCTAGCATGGCTTGCCAGCAATAGAAACTCAGGCAAGGCCAGGTCAGAACACAACCCAGCATTTCCCAAGTCCTTTCCAGACAGAATGAAGCCAATGCACGGGAGGGCTTCATCTACATAGGACAAGCTGCAGCCCAGGAAAGGAGCACAGGGTCATCTCCATCCCCAGCAGGATGTGAGCAGGAGTTAGCAGGCCTCGGCCAGTAGGCTTGGACCCCAACACCTGGACTGGGCAGTGCTGCTCTCCAGTCTGAAGCCGCACGTGCCGCCCCTGCTGGCAGTAAGGGGTCAGCACAAGGGTGGGGACCGTGGCAGTCCAGCTTCCTGGGGCAATGCCACACTCACCAGATGCCCACATCCTTGTTGCTGCTCAGGATCCAGGTCAGCGCGGCCTTAAATCTTGAAGAGGGACTGCTAGTCACATTCTGTGGGATGGAAGATGGGGTGAGCTCTGCCTGGGGGCTGCTGCCAGGATATCACTCTCCCGTGTCTCCCACACACCCCATGCACAGCAAACAGGCAAGCTGGGGTGAGAAGGGCTCAGAGGGGGAAGCACAGCAGGAGAGCAATGCAGGTCTCAGGCAGTGAGAGACAGGCTCTGCACAGAGGCTGAGGCAGTGGCCAGCCACAGCCCGGGCTGTGTGGCCTCAGAAACTCCCGGCCCCTCTGGACCTCGGTTTCCTCATCCATGAAATGAAACTGAACCACACAACCCTTCAGGCCCCTGCAAGCCCTGAAGCTACATGATTCTACCACGGAGAGGCACAAGGAAAGACAAATGGAAGCTGAGGACCGGAAAGGAGTCCAAAGGGGACAGGAGACAGAGGGCGGGCGGATGTGGACAGAGAGGGGCAGCTCTGACCACCCTTGAGGTTCCCTGAAGAAGGGGCTGCCTGCCATGGCTGTTCAGCTGGGGAGGGGCCTCAGATGGGACCAGATGCCTGCCCACTCAGCAGGGCCAGCTCTGGGGCACTGTCCCCTCCACGGTAGCTCAACACTCCACTAAATTTAAAAGAAAGAAAACCAAAAGGCAGCAAGAGAACACAAAACAAAAAGGGAGAAAGGCCTGCAGGGCTCGGGAATCAATAGGAAGGAGCCGCAACGCTCCAGGGAGGAGCAGCCTGCAGCCTACTCACAGCTATATACTCCTGAGCCTCCAGGACAGGGATGCATTTGCTCTTTAGCTTCTCCGGATTGCCGCACTCAAAATTACCTAGGAGGGAGAAAAGGCACACTCAAACACAGAGAAGAGGTGAAAAAATGACTCAGAAATGACCTAAAAATACAGTGAGAATCAAGTCATCAGCTCTAATCAGGAGCATGTGGCCCAGCAGCACCAGCTTCTGGGGGCATCTTCACTGTGCAGCAAGATCAAAAGCCACTTAGCTTGGATCGATTCCAGATCATTAAAACCTGACCTGCAAAGCAGGGCAGCAATTTGCATTAAATGACGGAAAAGCTGCCCAATGCCCAAGTCTGTTTGTGGCTGATCCCTAGAAGGATCAGACAGAGCTGCGGAAGGTACCAGGATGGGCTATAAATACATACAGCCTGGGAAAGGAAAGGCAGGAGGCTGGCCGCCACAGACACTCTGTTCTGGACACATGCTGGAACTTGGAAGCCAAGCCCATTGTTAGAGGGTCCTGGGGAGGGATGTCCAGAAGGAACCCAGGGAAGACGAGACATCTGTGGGGTAAGCTGACAGGCCAGGGCAGCTCCTCTAAGCACTCTGGGAGGCTTGTCCTACAGGACCACCTCTCCAGAAGCTCACAGTAGACCTAAGACATAGCTGATGGCCCCCCTTCACAGGGCTTCCTGCTAGGCCCTGGAGGGACAGCATAGGATGAGGCACACACTAGGGATCTGACACCTGTGCACAGCCCTGCCTTGGGGCTCAGCCCGGGCCAGGTATGTGTCTATGTGTGCACTGGGCAGAGAGGGGCAGCTTTTGGCTTGTTCTCCAACACTGCCAAATCCTCCTACCTCCACACTGCTCTTGGCTCAGTGTTCTCTGAGCCCAGGGCAGCTTCTCTGCACTCCTGCCATACCTGGACTAGCCTTGCTCCGCAGGGTACCTCGATGGCCTCCTGATTGGTTTCTTCTGTCCCCTTTCCACCCCAGAGCTTTGTCAATGAGGCTTAACGATGACTCTGCTTCAATGATGCAGCATGGCTCCGTAGCTGGGCAGCTGCCTCTCTGGCTCTGACTCAGCATGTCACTCCCTAGTGCTGCCTGCTGCTGGGTCAGGCTCCTGTCACCTAACATGGCCGCCTCCCTCCCTCCTGCCTGCCCCTCCCTGTGTGCACACACCCAGGCCGGTCTGTCCTAGCACAGTACTTTGACTAGTCCAGCTATGCCACTGTGGCTCCTGTAGTGTGTGGCCCACTGTCCTGGGTCTGCTCCTTGCTACTTTGTGGGTTCTTCTTTCTCCCACCCTTTCCATCCAACCTTTGAACCCCTAACACTGGACAGGAGAGGAACGGATAGGAGAAAGGGGGCACAGTGTCATCAGACCACGTGCTGAGCAGGTGTTTGATCTTTGCCCTCAGGATAGCTAATTTCTTCCTTGTAGATGACTATTTAACACCCACAATCAACAGCAGCAACCATCTACCCAACTCTCTGGGCCCTAGCATTTATCTCTCTGAAAAGGACCCAGAATTCCAAAGGTCACACAATCGCGGAAACTGTCTGCCACTCGCAAAGCCACCCCCTGCCAGAGCACGAGGCAAATCATGGTCAGCGGCTATGGACAATCTGAAGCAGCCCCATATCCCACACCTGGGATTAAAATGAAAACATATTCCCATAATATTTGTGTTTTTTTCAAAGAAACCAAAATTCTCACCACAGTCCTAGGAGCCTACAAGCAGCCTATGGGCAGGACCCTGGCAGTCACCTAACACTCTCCCAGGACCAGGACACCTCTAACAGGATAAAGGAGGTGTGCTTCACAGTCCCTGTCAGCTGCAGTGAGACTTCAGCTCTCGCCTTGAAAGCAGCAGGTGCCAGGGCCCTTGATGGTAAAAGCCAGGACCAAATCTGGAAGGTGGATGGAGGACAGCTACTCAGACCTACTGTGGAGCAGAACACTTCCACCTCAGGCTGCCCACAAACCAGCTGGGGCTTTCCTACAAACAAGGACAAAATCTGGGACCAGTCCTCAGGTCCAGGGGATTCCCAAGGCCTGGGCCCTTCCAACCAACACAAGGCCCCAAAGCATGATGGGACAGAATCTCATACCTGCCAAGAGGCCCACGTTTTTGTGGACCTAGAGAAGAGTTTGAGAAGCAAGATCCAGGCCTGTACTGAGCCCCCACAGGGCTTGAAAAGATGTATCTGAGTGGGGGCTGGGTGGTCTGGGCCTGACTGACTGACTGACTGACTGGGGGCGTGGTGGCCGCTCACCTGCCTGGATGGCCAGGAAGTTGTACAGTTCATGCAACAGCTCCAGCAGGGCCGCCTTCTGCTTGGCCTGGCAGAACTGAAAGGCAGGGAGAGAAACTGGTCAAGGGTCTGTCTGTGTCTGCAGCCAAACTGCCACGTCCACCTCGGCAGCAAGGAACACCAGACTAGGCTGGCCAACAAATGGTTAAGGACCATCTTTAATTCTGGTGCTCATGTTTCCACCCACCAGTGCCAGCATTACAGCCCTGTGCCGCCATGCCTGTTTTATGAAGTGCTGGGAACAGAGCCCAGGGCCTCATGCTCGCTAGGCGCTCACTCTACCAACTAAGCCACGTGCCCAGCCCCCACCTCCTTGTTGTACATGACAGAAACACATCTGCAGACAGCTGGCAGGGAGAGAGGCGCTGAGCCACTGGCTCTGTGGAGCAGAGACAGCACAGTAACAAAGGGGTGGCCACCATGGCCCTGCTCTGGCCCAGCTTCTTGAGAGAAAAGCAAGGAATGGCACCAGGCAGGAGACTCCGCAGAGTGTCAGTGACTGCATATGAGGCCCACATATCAACCACTTGCACTGGCTAACACCAGCCTGAGGAAACAGGACAGACGGTACCAGACGGGAAGATGGCCTGATTAAGACAACACACCCACTCCCAGCCTGTCCCTGCATTCTCCGAAGCAGAGGGAGAAAGAAAAACCCAGTGTCAGAATTCTTTGCTGCTGAGAGATTAAGAACACTTATCTGAGACTTAAATGCTTATCTGGATTTTGAGGGAACTAAGGCCACCCAAAGGAAACTCAGCAAGAACCTCACCAGGACCAGAAAGTATGTCCCTGCCTGTGGGTTCCTGGACCCACCTGCAACAAAGGCCAAGGGTGCCCAAAGTAGCCAGAAAATGCATCTTGCCTGGATATGGCCCAGATTTTGCTTTCTTATCGCAGATGAAGGGTTGGTTACAAATCTAGACTGTCTAGAGTCCAAAGCCCAAAGCCCAAGCCAGCTGATGGGTACAGCTTGTTAGCTCTGCACAGTCCAGCAGGGACCTGAAGGGTGTCTGTCTGCGTGGCTCATAGGAAGGCCAGAAGCACACTCTTCCTTGATTGGGGTCTACCAGCTCCACAGACTGCAGGACCCTGAGCTGGAACTAGGAACCTCGTCTACCTAAATGGCAAACAAGAACATCAGAGGAGTTGCGTGTGGAAAGTTGTTTCTTGTCTCTGCATTGTTCCTCTCTTTGGCTGCCTGTTTCTGGAGCACACTGTCTAACCATCAGCCCAGTTTTATGACAGAAAGCAGATTAGACTTATTATGAGCCTGGTTTTGCAGAACAACTGGGAAGCAAAAATGCTTCGTGGATGAGAACAATAAGGGATGTCATAAAACACCCGCAAACAGGACACATCAGCAGCCAAGGAAATAAAACGGTGTCTGCAGCGCGCTGCCCTTCATTAACAAGAGGAACAGTCAATGCAGGGGTGCCATTTCTCCGCTAGCCCCTGGGCTGCAGAGGCCTGGCACCCACACTTAATAATTAGAGCACTAAGCCATGCCCTCTGGCAGCACACACCTCCTCCTGGTAGGATTTATGACCTGAAAATTTACTGCTTCACATCTTCCTCAGACCTGGCTGCTGGCTGTGCATTAACACTGCTCACATGATTCGTGGGCAGAGGACTACTCACCTTCCCCAAACATTATCTGTGCGAAATGTGAGGGCTTCATAAAACAAATTGAACACATTGGCTAAGAGGGCTAATTCCCCTTACCACGTGCTTCAAACTAGCCCCTGATGTGTCAGATCGGGAATCTGAACTCTTGTCAGAGAGATGGATGCACACCAGAGAAAAGGTAAGACTGAGTGTGGTCTCTCAGGGTTAGATGCTGGCAACCTCGCCCCCCACACTGCTGGCTGGACAGGTGTTCACCCTCCCCCATCTTGCTGGACTGACTGCTGCAGATCGAAGGCCTCAGATGCTCCCGCTGATGGAGGTGCTTCTATAACAAGGCCAGGGCTGGACCCAAGGAGCTCACCCTTCCATATTTCAAGTACCGCTGTGCTCCCAGAATTGAATCTGACACAAACATCACAGAACACGATGTGATTCTGGTACATTCTGGGAAGCACTCCCTGAAAATGATCCTTTCGTGATCTGGGCAAGTTTATCTCTTGGCAGAGCTCTGAATCCTCAGGAAGTCTAATAGAAGGCAGATCAAACTTACCTCATCTGTTTTCCTCTCACAGTCCACTGGCAACAATTTCACTGAGATGGAGAAAAGAAAGAGAAAGGTTAAAGGTAGGACTGGATGGCAGAGAGACCTCTCAAGAGCCAGGGGAAGCAGAACTCGGCTGACACAAAGGTAGAGACAGACCGGAAGATCCATCTCTCAGTGGCCCGTGTACAGTGTGTGCTCTAAGGCCCAAGGTTTCCCCCATGCTGGGTCAGGACATTGGTAGTTGCGGCCTCTTTCCTGCTGCACATGAACCAGCAGCCACAGATTCCTGGGTAACGTAACCTCTGTTTCTGCTCCTGTAAAATGGGACCGCATGGGCCTTCCTAACAGCAGTGCACACAGCTGTAACCCCAGCACTTAGGACGGTTAACACAGGACTGCCACACGTTTGAGGCGGGCTTGGGGTACAGAGAGGATGTGAATGTTGTCTCAAGAATCAAAACAAGGGGCTGGAAAGGTGGCTCAGTGATGAGGAGGGCCAGCTGCTCTTGCAGAGGACCTAAGTTTGAATCTCAGCATCCACGTGGCTGCTGACAAACATGTGAGACTCCAGTGCTGGAGACTCCATTGCCCTCTTCTGGTCTCTGTGGGTACTGCACGCATGTGGTGCAGATGCACATTGGGTAAGTCACCCATACACATAAAACACAAAAAAACGACAAAAAATGGGAAAAGCCAACGGTCTTTGTTGCTTAACTCAGGGAGTTAGAGCTCAAACAAGGCAACATACAGAAAAGTCTTATGAGCTGCCAATGATGGTATGTCAAGTAAGAATTAATGCTATCATGGGAGGGAACTCTAGGGAACCAGAAGCCTGTCTTAAAACACCTTGAGCAGAGTGCAGCACCCAACACTTTGTGACAGCCCCCGAGTGCTTACAGCACCAGTACAGTCTGCTGGCACTCACCTCTGTTAACCTCTAGCAGACCCAGAAACTATTCCCTGGGTGGCTAACTGCTCCAGCAACAGGCACCAGTGTGGCCAACACTCAGACACGCCCAGACACCCGTTCCTCACAACACCTAGGGCAGTGGCTGAGCTCTCTCTGTATTTCAGCTCTTCCTAATTGTGGGAAGATGTGACCCTGACTCAAGGCTGGTAACGGCGTTAACCATGAGCACGCTCCCGAAAGAAAATGAACTGTCATTTTATACCTAAATTTGTATCAAAATGATCTGGGTCTGGTGATTCTGGTCTATAACTCCAGAAGGTAAGGCAAGACCATAGGTTTGAAGCCATCCTGAACTAGAGTGAGTTCGAGGTTGGCCTAGGTAACTGAGGGAGACCCTGCTTCAAAGTAGTTTTCAAAAGTCAGCTAACCAGTGTAGCTCAGTGGTAATGTTTGTCAAATATGTGTGAGACAGACCCTAACTATAATCCCTGATGCCAGAGTGAGAGATTTTCATGAAAACGACGTGCTTTTCTTCTTCTGTTAGAACCAAGAGTAACAGGCAAAAAAAAAAAAAAAAAAAAAAATCTCTTTCAGGAGACACCAGTCCTCAGCTATTCAAGAGGCCCGGTCTCCTGCACCCCTCAAGGGATGCGGAGTCATATAACTGAGAGTGGGCAGAGATGTCTAGTAAGTTGCCTGACTCACAGGCTCACTCCCAGCACAGCCTGAGGGTGCTGCCAGCCTCATAAGCACCCCAGTGGTACCAGTTTAAGCTTATAAAAAATTCTCCCACACCTGTGCCACAGGCAGGGCCTGACTCCTTTTGACAAATGAAGTCTCTGTGGTCCCAGCTTTGGTGCTACAAAGCTGAGACCACAAGCAGGCATTCCCAGACGGCAGGGGGTTGGGGGGGGGATGTCTGGAGCCTTCAAAGGGGCTCTCCAGTGTGAATGAGCAAGAAGTCAAAAGGGAGGGAGACAGAGGGGCAGGGAGTGGGCTGTCTGTCAAGAGTGGGCGTGTAGCTTTCTCCCCAGAGGCCTTGGAAGAACCTGCTCCCAGCCGTGGCTGAAAGGGAGACTCTAGAAAAGATGGGGAAACAGAAAAGAGCAGGAAGTGGAGGCAGAAAGTGAGAAGACGGTCGTGGCTCACAAGGCGCGACAGGGACTCGGTGGTCTGGCTGGGCGAACACCCGTGCCTGGAGCCCTCCCCTGCGCCGGCCCGGCCCGGGACGTACTGTTGTCCTCCGCCTCCTGCGGCGCCGAGGGCTTGCCCATCTTCACCCAGAGGATGGCCAGGAAGACGAGCAGCAGCCCCAGGCTGGCCCAGAGCAGGAGCCGAGACAGGCAGCGCTCCAGCCGCCGGCCCGCCTCGGGTCGGGCCCGCACCGCGCCCGCAGAGCCCGTGCGCGAGCCCTTCAGGCCGGGGCGCGTGTCGGCGCCGAGCAGCGCAGAGTGCGGCCGCGCAGAGGCCGACGACGGGGCCCACCAGTGGCGGGCCCGGCCCGGGGCGGCCCTGTCGGGCGTCCGCGCATCCTCGTCGTCCTCCGAGCTGCCCCGGGCCGAGGCGCGGCGCCGCAGCGGCCCGGGCCCGGAGTGGGTCGGGTAGGAGAGGCCGCGGCTTGCGGCCCAGGGAGCGGCGGAGACGCCGAAGCTGCCGTAAGGCGCTGGGGTGTCGGAAGCCGCGTTCGAGGCCGGCGGGGACAGCCAGGGCTCCGAGCGCAGGACGGCCGCGGCGGGCCGCGCACGCAGCGGCGCTTCCTCCCGGAGCCGGGCCTCCTCCCGCTGACGCTCGGGGCCCCGCGGCCGGGCCTCCTCCCGCAGCCGCTCGTTGTCGCGCAGCCGGGCCTCGCCCCGCAGGCGGCGCAGCTTGTTGCGGTAGACGTTCCGAGTGGTGTCGGTGATGGGGCCTGGCTGGAAGCCCAGGGCCTGTAGCTCCCGCCGCAACTCCAGGTCCGACAGGCCGGCCATAGCCAGGACACCGCCCCCTCGCCCGCCCTCGGCGCGCACCGCACCCGGAACTGCTCCCGCCGGCAGCCGCGGCGGAGCGGGCGGGGCCGCGCGCCATGATGGGAAGGTCGACTTCGGACGCCATATTGGGAAGGGCGGCGCCTAAAGGGTAGGTCGGCCATGATGGGAAATGTCTGTGTCGGCCTGGAGCCGCCATGTTGGTGAGGTCCAAAGAGTTGGTTTGGTTCCTATTTTGTGTGTGTGTGTGTGCTTTCATCTTTTCCCCTCCCTCTAGCTTATCTTTGTCTGTTAGACTAGCAGAGTTTATCTGTTATCCACGTGCTAATGCAACGCTAGCACGTGGTAGACATTCAATAAAATGTTGATTTATTTAATGGATGAGCTGCTCAATGGTGTAAGAAAACCACCGCCAATAATAGAGATCCGGCCTATTTGCCAGTCTCCGGATGGGCGCAGGGGCTGCGTGTCAGATTTGGGTGGTGGAGTAACCGCCAGGCTTGCTCTCCGAGGCCTTATCTTGACCGCTTCTAGCAAGCACTTGGTCGACATCGAAACTTCAAGAGCACTTGCAGATGATCTAGGTTTGGGTACCAGTACCCAAGTGGCTGGTCACAGTCATGGATAATTCCAGTTCCAGAGAATCTGATATACTTTCTCTTCTGGTTTCTGCTGGCACTGTATGAACCTGGTGCACCATACATGTGGGTAAAACTCATGCATAAAATATATATATTTAAAGTGCAGCTCTGGGACAGATTGATCCTCAGTGGCCATAGGTGACCCAATGGACTCCCATGGGTTGATCCCTATACTCTGGACTCCTAAGGGCAGATACCTATGCCCTAGGTTTCCATGGTAGGATGACCCTGGTAAGAGGAAGCTTTGTGGTACCTGGTGGAATTCTCATGGGAGATAGGATCGAGAGACCCCAGTAGTCCTAGGGATTAGGGGATGGTCTGCAGAGTCTTGCCGTTTAGTTTCCAATCTACATCCATTCAGTGTGTGATAATTTCCAATTAACATTTCTAGCTGGCTTCCCATAACTCCCTAGAGGGCTGCTGTGAGGATTAGAAGAAACCTTCGGGACAGGGCCAAATCTGTGCAGTGTTGGGAGCCTTGGGGGTGGGGCCAGTGATTGGTTATGTGAGGGGTCAGAGGAAGTGGCAACAACTGGAAACAAACACAGTTCCTGGCCTTACCCCCCCTCCCCAGTTCCTTCCACATCCTTCATCACCTCCCCTTTCCTAGCAATATTGTGGCTCCAGATCACATTCAGTCCTCTTCCCAGCCCCCTCCTCCAGATCTTCCTGCAGCTCTACCCACTGCCCTCCCTGCCTTCCCGGAGACCCCGGGGCTGAGCTCCTCTGTCAGAGCTTCAGTGCTCTGCCGCTTGTTAAACCCCAGGAGTATGCAGTGCCGGCCACACAGCTGGGAAAATTACAGCCTCAGTTCTGCTAGGCTTCTGTCGTTAGCCTCCCCTTTTCCCTGACTTAGCTGCTCCCATGTGGTGTGATTTCTCTCACCAAGTGTTGTTTTCCTTTTCTCTGCCTGTGTTTGCACGGAATGCCACGGATTTGATATAGTGATTGCCTAACACATATACCACATAATAGTATTTTATTTCTTTCCGAAGCACGGTTTGCATGACAAATGAGTTGGTAACATTTGAGCAACTCCTTGCAGCTGTGCAGTTCAGTATCCGAAGCACAAGCCTTTCAGCGTTGGTACTGGCCTCGTGTGTTCTAAGAGCCTCTGAAACGGATGCTCAAAGTGATGGTTGTGGTGTCTCACAGACCTGTGTTTCATCACAGAGCATCTGAGGGTGCTTGGAAATCAGGGACAGTTCCGGTGTCACCCCCAGTGGTGGTACACCATTAAGGCTTCCTCAATAGCCTCTCTCGAATACACAAGGACCAAATGGCCCATTGCAAGCTGTATTGACCACCCTCTACCCTAGAACTCAATGTTAGCCTTTAGCTACCTTGGCTTGCCCTCTGCCTCCATGGGTGGCTTCTGGCTTTGTCTTCTGGGTCTCATGGTCCTAGGCATAAGGTATCAGCAGGTCCCCAGCACCAGCCACTTATATAGGATCTACCCCTCAGGAAGAGTCTTGGGGGTCCCCCTGCTTCACTGAGTTCCCATTCTCCTGTCTGTTCTTTCTGGGTTTAGACCCCTGTGGTCCTCTTCCATGGTTCTCCGTCCCTAAGACTCTCTTACTGGGTCAGTAGAATTGCTGGGCTGGGTCCACATATCCCCTGAAGGAGCTCACCTAGCCACCTCTGCCCCTTGTCCTGTCAGAGCCCTCCCAAGGGGTCTGCCTGGCATGGAAGGCTTATGTAACCAAATGGAAATAGCTCAGGGTTCATGACTGCTAGCTAGTTCTACTTTCTCTCTCTCTCTCTCTCTCTCTCTCTCTCTCTCTCTCTGTGTATGTGTAACTGAGTGTACACATGTGTGTATTGGGTGCGGGTGTGTAAAGTACATGGCCCTTGCTGTAGCTAGTCGTCTTGATTTATTAAAGGCAGAGAGGAAAGACAAAATGTTGAGCCTAAGTCTGTTTATAACACATCCACCCAAGTGGCAGCGGTGGTAAGTTGTCGGAACCCTCTGGGTCCCCGAAGACCACCATGCCGCACCTCTCTTGCCCATAATAACAATGGCCATAAATCTTTCATGGTTCCATTTCCCCCCCTCTCCCCGCTAGGAGACAGCACACTCATCCTGTCCTCATAATGGCCAGAGTGCTTTCTTGACCCACGTGGTTGAGGACCTCAGCTGACCTGGGCTTCCTTTGAATCACCCGACAGTGGCATCCCACAAGGGTATGTGGGGTTCTGGGAGAGTGCTCAGATTCATTCCGCTGGCGTGGCTTCGGGTGCACCAGGCCTCGTTATCTCATCTCAGTGCCTTGTGCAAGAGGGGTCGCCCGCCTGCTCTCTCCCAGTTTGTGGGTCAAGGGAGGAGGTAAATAGAGTCACAGGGAAATGCCGGGACAGGTTCAGTGGGCTGCTATGCCACTTGCTTTGCACGTTCTCTTGAGAATTAAATGACAACCCCCCCCCCCCGACCACATTGGTGTCTGAGGGTGAGCCTTTCTTCCGAGGCGCAGAATGTATTACCAATGTCAGTAACAAATTGCGTCTGAAGGAAAGCAAGTGCTTTCAAACCTCTTTCTTTGGGGCTTTGTCCATGATTAGATTATACTAAATTATAGGGGACGGGTACCAGGCAATTACGCTCTGCTTTTAGCCATTCCATCTCATGGTTAATCTGTGCACCTCAGCAATTACAGAATCCCACCAGTGTGGTTAGGGAGAAAAGCACCTCATCATCTCCATCTTGTGAGGAGGCTAGGCTCAGGTCACCCGGCTATTATCTGGGTCCTGTGTCAAGAACAAGCCTGCCTACCAGGGGCTAATCTCCTCCCAGCCACCTTAAATCATTGTGGGGCTCCTGCACATAGTGCTTTATAAATCTCTAGAAGAGAAGGAAAACCTGAAGGGAGGGAGGGTCAGGGCCCTGGTTGCTCTGGACCGTTTGGTTCTTTCCTCTGGTTGGTTTCTTGTTCACACATTGTGGAGTGTTTGTGTGTATGTGTGTGGAAGACAGCAATGACCGTGAGTGTCTTCCCCAATTGCTCTCCTTGCTGAACCTGGAGCTTACCAATCTGACTTATCTGGCTACCCACTGAGCTCCAGGAATCCTCCTGTCTCCTCCTCCCCAGCACAGGGATGGCAGGCGAACCGACTGTGCCCAGCTTTTATGTGGGGCTGGGGATTGACCCTTCATGCTTATGTAGCAACCCCATGCTGACTGAGGCATCTCCTCTGCCCTCCTGCTAGAGATTTTGGATTTTTTTAAATTTTGTTTTTCAAGACAGGGTTTCTCTGTGTAGCCCTGGCTGTCCTGGGACTCACTCTGTAGACCAGGCTGGTCTTGAACTCAGAGATTCACGTGCCTTTGCCTACCTAGTGCTGGGATTAAAGGCAAGCATCACCACTGCCCAGCCCCTGGTTGTTTTTTTTTAAGCATGCGCACGTGTGTGTGTGTGTGTGTGTGTGTGTGTGTGTGTGTTTGTGTGTATGCGCGCATGCATGGCCAAAAGAGGACGTCAGATCCTCCCAGAGCTGGAGTCACAGGTAAGTTATGAACTGCCGTTGTGGGTGATGGCTACCAAACTTGGATCCTTTGAGGGTAATGCAGGTTTTTAACTGATGAGCCATCTCCCTAGTCCTAATACTAAAGGCTTTTTTCTTCTTTTAAACCAGGACTGTGCCTGACTTTTCTTGTTCTCTGAAAATGTGATCACTTTGTCTTTGTTCAGCTTGGATCCTTCCCATCCTTCCCCCAATTTTCATTACTTCCAGGGTCCATGCATCCTGCAGGCAATCAAGTCCACAGCTCAAGACACCAGAGGAGCTTGTTCACAAAACAAACAAACAAACAAAAAACCCACTTATTTGATCAGACAGTGAACAACAAAAGAGGCGTCAGGAGGGGCAGGGAAACCAGAGCTAACAGGCCTCGCCCACGTGGGGCATGGTGCAGACAGGTGCTGGTGGCCTCTTGAGTCCCCAGTGGGGCTGATTACCAAGAACTCTCACAGGCTTGCTATAGGTTGGGGACTTCATGCACTGACTGCCTGCTTTTTCTGCAGAGACAGCAGCACCACACCCCCCAGGAGCTGTATGTGCTCCACCAACCAATTCCCAGCTTAAAAATTACTAGAGAATTCTAAAAAGACTTCATGTGGCAAAGCCACCCAGGGAATCGCAGCCCCTTCCCAGAGCCAGACCCCAGGAACTTAGGATAAAACTCTCCGGGGTACCAGTTCCCCCACCTAATACCCAGGGAATGGAAGTTCCCTTCTGGGGACAGGGGAAGTGGTCTCGCCATAGGGCGGGGGGGTGGGGGGTGGGCGTGGGGTGGGGAGGTGGTATGTATTTTGGGGTGTGTGGGACCATCTGGTAGGTCCTACAGGAGCACCCAGGGAACTCAATGTCCCTAGCAAGGTAGAGTAGGGGTTCTTGTATTAGTAGCCACTCTCCAAAGCTCTCTGCCTGCAGAAAGCCAGGTAGCAATGGGGGTCCAACACAGCCGCTAACCTATGTTGTCAAGAGCTGGGATTCTTATGTGGCTCCATGTTGTGTGTAGCTTTTCAGTACCCCGCCTAAGCTCCGGGATCAGGCTGAGCCACCAGCCCCTGCCCAGCTTCCCTTGAATCCGTGGATAAAAGACACACACAGTTGTTTTCAACTTCCCTTCTTGGCATAATCGCTGTATGCACCTCCCACCTGCCCTAAACTTTAGTGGCTAGTCCATCCACGCCCTGCTAGATGCCCCTGACCACCCGCCTGTAGGAGTGGCCTGTGTGGACGGTCCATTTTGAGATCTCACATGGCTGTTCAACTCTTCTCTGCCAGAAGCATGGCGAAACTCCCTTTCCTCCCCTGCGGCTCTCTTTTCCTCCAGAAACCTGGAAGTCCATATAACTTCCATCCAGCAATTGGCCCATGGCTTCTTTACTGACAGATCAAGAACCAATAGGAGAACAGGACCTTAGCTTCAGCCTCTCCCCTACAGCTCCAGTTTATAAATAAATGACCATTTGTTACTATAAAGTTAGAATGAAATTTTCCCGTCCAGTTTTTTTTTTTTAAATAGGAGGCAGAAATAAGTGGGTTGACCATGTAGTTTTTGCTGCCTGTCACAAGGTGACAATGACAACTGTAACTTTAATTTTTTCAAACCTTATTTTTAATGATGGTTCTTAAACGCTTTAACCTCCCTCCTAGCCCACCGCCCTCCAGAGGTCGTGGGGAAGAAAGGACACGGGGGGGGGGGGAAGTGGACCTGTTTAGAAAGGTTCTCTGGAGCAACTCCCGTCTGTGTTGTCTGGAAATCGGCCGTTCAGTTCACAGGTCAGCAGGCAGTGGCAGCTCACTCTACTCACAAACATTTCATACTTCACGGATACACCAGCAGTCCAGTTAGCAAAGGTTAGGTAGAGTCGGGATAGCAGTAGAAGTGACATGACGTAGCAGAGACAGCCAGGCTTTACCCTCAGCTTGAGTCGGCAGAAGTTCCTGACTGTGCCTCTCTCAGGGAAGTGAAGATCAGCGAAGACTCACAAGAGTTACACAGCCAGCTGAACCAGCAAGCCAAGCTCTGTCTCCATCTCTCCGTGGAGTCCCATTTATACCCTCCAAACACGACGCGTCCTCCACGTGCCTTGCCTCAGCACATGCGTCCAATCACCCCGAGTCCAAGGAAGTGGCAACAAACTGCAGCACACCACCGGAAGTGTCTGGTGCTTTTCTCTATGGCGTCTTGACAAATGCAGCTCAACTATGCAGTGTAAGGCAGACCAATACGTGTGTGTCGTTAGTAAATCCTCCGTCACGTGTCCTTCCACGCGCTTGCTTTAGCAGAGCATCCTCTGTCCTGTGTCTGCTTCAGGGAAACGTTCCCTCAGGAGTCGACCTTAGCCTTTCACACCTGCGTCCACTTCAGGAAAACACTCCTTCACGTGTTTGCCCCAGCAACACACCATCCGACACAGCTGACTTCCCAAGGAACCCTGAAGTTTCCACTTCAGACAACGGTCACCTGCTCTTTGCTGGGCCTCAGGGCCAGCCCTCCACTCCATCAGGTTAACATTCAGAGCTTCAGTGAGGTTAAAGGATGTGTTGGAAGTTACTCAGCAGGGGTGAGTGAGGAGACCCTGTGATCCCAGACAGAAAGCAGCCCAGGATTCAGGGGACCTGGATGATGGCCCTGGTCCTTGTGTTATACTATGTCATGTAGGAGCAAAGCCACCTCTCTGGGCCTCAGTTTCCTTCTAGTGCCAGAGGCGGGGTGACAGCACACTTCCTGTCTGTGGGCTCATTTTGCTAATGTGCAGACAGCTCTGCCTGAGGGTTACTCCTCCTACCCTGCACTTTCCCGCAGCCCAAGTGTGCCCTTTGGAAATTAGGCCATTAAATAAAATCGGCTCTCATGGGAGCGGAGGTTTTATTTGCTGGAGAGGGAGGGGTGTGCTCCCTCACAAAAGGACTCTGTTTCACACTACAGTGTGCACACAGGTTCCTGACCCTCGCTGGAGTAAGCAGGTCCCCACCTGCTCTCTGCAGGGCCGTCACCATCACCGGGCTTGCAGGAGCAAGTGCTTGCTTATAAACGTCTTCTCACCGAGGCCCCAGGTCCAGGGAGGAGGGCAGAGAGGTGGGAGGCTCTGGCAGTGCCTAGAAGCTCTCTGTGCCTGGAGCAAGTCACTTAACCTCAGAGTGTCTCCGTCTCCAACACCTCCTCCAGCTCTCCTCTCCTCCCAGGGACCAGGAGAAATAATTAGTAGTGGTTTGTCAGACAAGATCCAGCTTTGCAAAACTAAGCAGAGCAGACCTTGAACCTGGCCAGGCCAAAAGGATGCTAGATTTCAATTTGCAAAATGAATAGGGAAAAAAATCGATCGGAAGCGGAGGAAACGGTTTGTGTTTGCACTTTCTTGCCGCAGTCTCTGTGGTATCTGGGAAGGTTAACATTATCTGGGGGAGGACGGCTCTGGTGGTCAGAAGGACAGCTGGAAGGGACCCGGGCTGGGAGCTTGGGGCAGAGCAGCCTCCTCTGCACTGGGAGGAGACACCTCTCTCACCGCCACCCTCAAACCCTGCTGGGCGCCTCCTCGAGTTTCAATGGCAGGGTGGACGGAGGTCAGCCTGGTTGAAGTCACAGAGATACCACCTTTCCTCAGCAGCCCTTCCGGGGGCGGCCTGGTCCTTTCCCAGCTGCCTGGCTGTCATTTGCACTCCCATTGCCCAGGGGCAGTCAAGTTGTGAAATAAGCCTGTTAGCCGGTGAGTGAGGCAGAAGGGGTGTTAGCCCCCAGGCGCCCTACAGGTGGCAGGAGGGACCTATCATAGTGAGTCACTCTGCTCCACCCGACCCCCCACTTCGTACCGGGCTGAGTCCTGCTGGGGAGGCCGGGGCTGAAAGGCAGTGGGTGCAAACCCACCTTAGTGCTCATGGGGAACAGAGTCACCGCGAGATTCTGCCGACACCGGAACCTTTCTTAGTACCAGGCTTGTCCCAAGTGACCCCAGGAAGGGGGAAACGTAGGTAGTGTTTGTGCTTTGTGGAGTGGGGGAGGGGAGGCTCCAGGGTAAGTGGAGGCCGACCTTACCCCCGCCTAAAGGACCTCCAGCCATGCATGGGCCCCTGGGAAGATCCCAGGGAAGGATGTGCCCCTGTCCTCCTGTTCCCTGGGCACCGAGGGTAGAACTTACCCTCGGTGCCCTCTTCCAGAGTCCCCGGGGGAGGGTCCCACGCTGAGTGAGGTGTCACCCACAGGCTTGAGTGGGCAGTGACACCCACATTCTTATTGTTGCCCGCGCCTTTCTCCTAAGACTGTTTTCCTGATTGGGTGGCTTCTCTAACT